>PVLD010000507.1:84687-145665 GCA_004027595.1 Dinomys branickii | reverse complement strand
AGCTCTGCAAGAAGCTAGTGAGAAAGGGAATGTCACCCGCACACCCATGCTACGGATGAGGAAACAGGCTCTGGAAATGAACCAGCTCTGAACTATATCCCCAGCCACTTTTGTTTGTTTGTTTATTTCTGGTACTGGGGACTGAACGCAGATCTTTGCATTGAGCTGCATTTGCAGCCCTTTGATTGATTGGATTTTTTTTTTTTAAGGATTTTTCTTCACATAAAAGAGGTCTGGACACAGCACTTCCAGGGTGGCATGGTGGACCCATGGTCCTTGGTCTTGAGGAACCCAGGCCTCTAATTTTATGCTCTGCATCTTCAGTTCTTGGCTTCCATTCTGTAGGTCTCCACATGGTCTACTATGGCCCCTGGAGTTCCAGTCATCATGTCTGCATTCCAGGCAACAAGAAGGAGAAAAACTGAGAGTCAGTTGTGTGTTTGCTCCCAGATGAATCAGCTCTCTCTGAAGAGCTTTCCTCAAGGTCTACTGACCCCATGGCATCAGCTTGCTTCTAACTGGCCACTTTTATCTACAAGGAAGGCTGGGCAGGGTAGTATTTAAACTGTTGTCTCCTCGCCCTTCCCGCTCCATAAAAAAGAGCTTGATTAATAAAGTGGGGGATGTTAAGAGTTAATGAAGCCACACATTCCTTGGTGCTGAGCACCTGTAATCTCAGCATTCGGAAGGCTGAGGCAGGAGCATGCTGAGTTCAAGGTTTTCCTGGGCTATATTTTGAGACCCTGTCTCAAAAAAACAAGTAGACCAACCAGATTAAACAGTGTCCATTAAGCAGTTACAAAATGTGTTTTGTGTCCATTTTAGTTCTTTGCTTATTCAGTCAGTTGTAGTTTGGTGATTTTTTGGATCAAATTAGATGATAGTTGTTTCAGGTATATTAACAAATATAGACAGACAGATGTTTCGGGTTTCCTAACTTGCTGTAAATACTGCTTCCAACTTTTATCCTCTTTTATCTTTCATGGAGTTTTGCTGTTTTGGAAATGAGCTTTCTAGAGATTTCAACTATATTTATAAGGCGGAGTCCATCTGTTGCCTGTGACTTTTCCCATCTGTCCAGGCTCCACCTCTGAAGCTGTGGGTAGCAGCTAGCCAGCTGCCTGCTCCCAGTGGAGGATGCTAAGGTCTAAGGCAAGTGGCGGGTTCGCCTGGGTCCTAGCCTCCAGGGTTGCTTCCTGTCTGTCTGATTCCCTCAGCCTCAGCCTCAACTGCCCCTTGTGGATGGTGAAACTTATACATTGTCCTGATATGGAGAGGATGTCATTTGCGTGGTAATTTCATCCTTTTGGGGGGGTGTTCCTGGGGATCCAGCCCAGGGCCTTGTCATGCTAAACACATACCTTATGCCGAGCTACATGCCCAGCTCCTCATTTATTGCTTCTGAGGAGGTCAAAAAGAAAAAGAAGACAGTTCAAGTTGGGTGTGATGGTGGACACCTGCAATCTCAGCACTCTGGGGGACTGAGGCAGGAGGATTGCAAAATTGCACCCAACCTGGGCAATTTAGCAATTTAGTGAGACTCAAAATAAAAAAAGAATAAGATGGGTATGGTGGCACACACCTGCAGTCCTAGCACTGGGGAGGATGAGGCAGGAGGATTGCCACAAGTTCGAGGCCAGCGTGGGCTACATAGTGAGTTAAAGACCACCTTGGACCACATAGCGAGACCATCTCAAATAAATAAATAAGGATGTAGTTCAGTGTGGCGACTTGGGTTCAATCACCAGTACTACTATTACATAAAAGAAAGAAGAATGGTCAAAGTGATTTTGCATCTACTTTTTGAGCACTTTTTAACAGAAAAGTTGCTAGGCCAGAGTGGCATATTTTGGTGCGGTGTCTTCTTAACTACTTCACAGTGCTTTTCCATGCTGGCCCGAGGGAGTGCAGGTCCCCAACAGAAACTGCAGGCCTCAGCCAGGACAGAGAGATACCTGTCATTTCCCTGCAGAGCTGAAACTTGTCAGCAGGGAGCTCCTGGAAAATTTTCTTCCTGGCTGCACGTAGCACTGGTCGCCTCCTGGGTGGCTGGTAGCTGGGAGGGTATGTGTCAACCGGCAGAGTGTGTCACTGGACTGGCTGTCTCCAGGCAGCAGGCAGCCCCACTCCCAGGAGTCCTCACCTGACCCCATGGCTCTGACAGGCATGTCTCATTCCTCAGGTGGCCGATCCATCAGGCAGACACTCACGGCCTTGCAGGCCCTTGGTACTCGGTACTTGGTACACCTCTCGCCCACCTCTCCTAATTCCTCACTGGCAAGGGGCACTGCTTTAGGCACCACTAGGAAGTTGCCATGGAAACACCCAACCTCCCAGATCCCAACAAGCATGGGTCCTTCAGATTAATAGTCTTACAGGTGTGGTAGTACACACTTATAATCCCAGCACTCTGGCGGCTGAGGCAGGAAGATCAAGAGTTTGAGGCCAGTCTGGGAAATTTAGGGAGACCCTATCTAAAAAACAGAGAAAACATCTGCACAGGAACTGTGAGTGGTTCCTACCTTGGGTCCTGCAGATCCTGGCTCTGGTGAGGTACTTGACTTTTCTTTGCCTCATCTCCTCATCTGAAAAATGGGGATGCTAATCACAATCATATGATTGTTGGAAAGGTTTAAGAGGTTAGTACCCAGCCAGGTGTGGCAGCACATAATCTAAGCACTTGGGAGGCTGAGGCAGGAGGATCACCTGGAGGCCAGCCTGTGCTATATGGTGAGTTCAAAGATAACCTGAGCTATGTAGTGAGACCCTGTTTCAAAAAAAAAAAAAAAGAAGTTAGCATCCCTAACTCAAATAAGAAATATAGATAAATTTGATTTCATAAAATTTTAAATTTTGTCCATTAAAGGAAAGGACACTATCAATAAAGTAAAAAGAAAACCCACAGAATGGGAGAAGATATTTATTAATCATATACAGTATCTGATAAGGGATTAGTATCTACAATACATAAAGAACTCATGCAATTCAACAAGAAAAAGACAACCAATTTAAAAATGGGCAAAAGATTTGGGTAGACATTTCTCTAAAGAAAATACACAACTGGCCAATAACACATGAAAAGGTGCTCGACATTATTGTCTGTTAAAGGAATAAAAATGAAACTCATAAGGAGTTACCAGGATGTGTAGAATAATCATCTCAAGGGAATAAAAGTGTTGGTAGAGAAATTGGAAGCTACATACACTGCTGTGAATGATGCAGCAATTTTGGAAAGCAGTCCCGCAGTTCAGAAATTTAAACCTAACCACACACAGTGCAATCCCAGTACTCAGAGGCTAAGGCAGGAGGATTGTAAATTCAAGATCCGTCTTCGCTACATTCTGAGACCATGTCTCAAAAAACAGACAGACAGACAAGCCAAGCAACAAAATTCCAAACCTAGGGTCACCATATAACCTGGTAGTTCTCCTCCTAGGTATATCCTCAGGAGAATGAGAGACATAGGGTCCTGCACAAACTTGCACGCAAATGTTTGTGGCCTCACTCATAATAACTAAAACTGGAAGCAACCAATGCCCATCATCTGAGGAATGGACAGATAAGATGTGATATAGACATACAACGGAATATTATTCCGTAATAAAAGGAGATGGGGCATATACTACATGCATGAACCTGGAAGGCGTGTTAAGTGAGAGAAGGCCAAGACTAAGCACTTCATATTATGAAATGTCCAGAACAGGCAAACCCAGAGACAGGTAGGTGAGTGGTTTCCAGGGGCTGGGAGAAAGAGGGAGTGGGGACTTATTAATGGGTATAGAGTTTCTTTAGGGGTGATGGGAGTGTTCTGGAACTGGGTAGTAGTGATGGTTGTCTGTATAGTTACAACACTGAACTGTGTACTTTGAAATGGTGAATTCTGTGTTACCTAAAATTTCATTGATGTGAACCACCTCAAAATTTTGGTTGTTTTGTTTCAGTACTGGGGATTGGACCCAGAAATGCCCTACTGTTGAGCTACCCCCCAGCCCTTTATATATATATATTTTTTTATTTTGAGACAGAGTCTTGCTAGGTTGCTCAGGCTGGGCTCAAACTTGGGATCCCCCTGCCTTAGTTGCCCACACAGCTGACAGTAGGGGTGTGCACCACTGCCCTGGCTTCATGGTGGTGGTGGCCGGGTTGAGACAGGCTCTCACTATGCGGTTCAGACTGGCTTTGAACTCACTATGTAGCCCCAGTTGGCCTCAAATTCAGTGATCCTCTTGCCTCAGCCTCTCGAGTGCTGGGATTACAGGGGTGAACCACCACACCCAGCTATTTTTTTTCCAGCTATTTTTTAAAAAAGAGAATCAGGACACATTAAATGTTCACAGGCTGCTCAGCCCACAGTCATTCCTCTGGAAAGGCAGTTGCCATTTACTTTAAACTCATACTTATGGGTTGGTCTAGATAAGGCAGAAGGGAGAAATAATCCTATAGGAAACATCACCTTTAGAGGCTGAATTCATGGACCTACTATATGTTAAAGCATTTATTTGCATGTAGTGTACTCTCATAGCCTTGATTGTATATACTGTGTATATATACATTTATCATATAAGCGATCATTTGTGTTATTTTTGAATTTTATTTTCATGATTACCTGTGATGTGTTTAAAGTGTGAATCAGCCAGGCGTGGTGGTGCACACCTGTAATCCTAGCACTCAGGAGGCTGAGGCAGGAAGGATCACTGTGAGTTCGAGACGAACCTGGGCTACAAAATAAGTTTAAGGCCAGCCTGAACTGCATAGTGGAACCTTGTCTCAAAAAGACCAAAATAAATAAATAAATAAAAATAAAGGGTGAAATGGGTTTCTAGGCTCCGGTTGTGTTTGCTTTGAAGTCTCCAGCAGTTGCATATGGCTCAGGGCCTCTGCTCACAGTCAAGTCTGGATACTCAGCAGGATGCCCTGGTGCTGGAGTTAAAAGGTTGGAAAGTGAGGCTTAACTCTGGTCTCAATAATTACAGGAGCTGAAGCCAGATGGGGAGGTACACACCTGAATTCCCAGCATTGGAAAGGCTGAGGCAGGAGGATTGCTATGAGCTCAAGGCCAGCCTGAACTACATAGTAAGGTCCTGTCTCAAAAAAAAGAAAAAGTAAATTACAGGACCTGGATCAAGATTACAAAATGTAGGTACCCAATCCATTTGAATTTCAGATAAACAATGGATGCATTTTAAGTGAAATATGCCCCAAATCATGGGACATTGTTATACTAAAAATAATTATTTGTTTTATCTGAAATTAAAATTGAAATGGGCAGGGCGGGGGGTGACTCAGTTCTAGAACACTTGCCTAGCATGTTGGAGGCCATGGGTTTGATCCCTAATAACACACACACACACACACACACACACACACACACTTTTTTTTGCCCTTTTAAGACAGGGTTTCACTATGCAGTTCAGGCTGGCCTTGAGCTCATTTTGTAGCCCGGGTGGACCTCAAACTCACAGCAATCCTCCTGCCTCAGCCTCCTGAGAAGAAATTTTTAACTGGGCATTCTGTATTTTCTCTGGCAATCCAGATATGAATATTTTATTTATTTTTGAGGCAGAGTCTTGCTATGCAGCCTAGGCTGACCTTAAACTCATGGTGATCCTCCTGCCTCAGCCTCCCAAAGCTCTGGGGGGTTACAGGCATGTGCCACCACCATGATTCTTAATGTCTGTGAAAGGAGAGAGTTTTTGAGGGACTCATTTAATTCTCATGTCTCCCCCTGTCTTGTCATGAAAGAGTCCGACTCTGAAAGGTTAAGTGACCCAAGGTCACCCAGCTAGAAAATCTTGAGCTGGAGTTTGAAGTTGGGTGTGTCAAGTGCATGGTGACCTGCCGACATGGAACTCATGGCAGATATGCAGTGACCTACTTAAGGGCAGCCGGGGAGCCAGGAGGCAGCTTGGGAAGAACAGATGAGCTGGAGAGGCGGACTTGAAACCGTGTGCCGCGGGGCGCTGCCTGTACTGGTTCTCAGTGCTGCAGTACAAAGGGCCGCCCGCCGAGCGGCTGTACAGCGGCAGGCATGATTCCCACCCAGTCTGCAGCGCAGAGGGCTGCGGTGGCTAAAATCAAGGTGTCAGCAAGCTGTGTCCCCCTCGGGACCACATGTTTTGTGAAGCTGCGGAGTGTCCTGGCGGAGGGCCACCACACCCATTGGCCTCTCTGACTCTGACCCTCACCTCACTCTTTAATGACCCGGGATTGTAGGGGCCATGGGATAATCCAGCATGATCTCTGAACCTCCAGATCCTTTATCACATCTACAATGTCCACTCTGCCATGAAAGGTGACACACAGCTTCTGGCGCGGAGGATGTGGACATCTGCAGGGAGCCATTATCTAGCCTGCCGCTCGTCTGGGAGGGAAGTTACCTAGTGGCTTTCAGTGTTCTGGGCCTTTGCTGTAATCTCTTTCACCCGCCCAGCTTTTGGAGCACTTACACACGTGCATGCACGCAGAGGTTGCTCTTCCTCCTTGAATTGATCCTGGGAAGCCGCTGAGGGCGTGCAGGGCCAATACTGAAAAGGAGGTGGGTGAAAGCATCGGGCCAGGTCACAGCTAGAAAAACTCAGGGTTTTAGCCCTCCTGTCCTCTCCACGGTTCCCAGCCGTGCGCCACTAGCACCACTACCTCATCCACTGGTGGACTGAGGTGACCCTCAGGTATGCCACAACCCAGAAAAGAAGCCCCCAGGTGGGCCAGCTCCCTGCCCAGCTCCTGCCCTCAGCAGCCAGTTGAGAGGTTAGGAGCATAGCTGAAGAGCTTTCTTTCTGTGTTGAAGCTTGGCTTAGAGCCCCAGGACTCAGTGTCCCCCCAAGGCATGTCTCCAACAGAACCCGAGGGAGCTCATGTTTGTAGAAAATCACCTCAGCTCAAACCTCCCAGGATCAGGCACCAGGGCTGTGGTTCACCCTGAGAAGGCTGGAAGGGGCCACGGTGATCCTGACAAGTCTCCAGGCTGCTCCCGCCCTGTTGACCATGGTGGCTGGCCAGTGCCAGGCTGTTCCAGGAACTGGGAGGCAGAGTCAGCCCCCTGTAGGGTCTGCTGCAGCAGGGTGTGGGGAGGGTTTCTTCCCGAAGTGCATGTGATTCTCTCTCTCCAGTACTGTAGATTGAACCCAGGACTTTCACACTAAGCTACATCCACAGCCCATTTTTATTTTTTTTAAGACAGAGTCTCACTCCAGGCTGGGCTTCAATTTGCGATCCTCCTGCCTCAGCCTGCCAGAGTGCTAGGATTATAAGTGTGTGCTGCCACATGCTGCTTCATGTAAGGATTCTGAAGATCACAAAATGAGGTGACAGGGACAGACAGCAACCGTATGAGTAGGGAGCACTGTCCACACTCTAAAGAGGACGGCCTAGCCAGGGGCAAAGCTGAGCCTTGAGGACAAAGTTTACTCCAAAGCCCCTGAGCTCCTAACTCCTACCTTAGGAGCCCAAAAGCCTCCCTCGTGTCCCTTTCAAGAAGAGGGCAGAGAGCAGGTGTGGTGGCACACGCCTGTAATCTCAGCACTCGGGAGCTGAAGAGATTGTGCCAGCCCGGGCCCCTTGGCGGTGGAGGAGGTGCTTGCTGTCCCCTGGAGAGGTGACTGCCCCCTGCAGACGTGAGGAAACACTTTCTATGTTGGGAGGCTGTTTACCTGTGGACAGAGTAGCTGACAATATGCTTCAAACCTGGCTGGGTGGAAATAAAGAGACACGAAAGAATCATCTGTGCGCTGTCCTATCTCATCCCACTGGGGTCAAGGCTGTGCTTGGGCGAGGAGGAGAGGGCTGGAGCTGACCTGTGCTTCCCCGGCCAGGCCTGTATACGTGCTGCGTACCCTCCCACACCTCCATCCCCACCTGCTGAGGGCCTGGTGAGTCGCTTCCAATGCTACCTTCTCAGGGCTGCATGCCTCACCAGCTGCGGTCCCCGGGCACCCGTATTAGAGTGGCATCTCTGCTTCCAGGTGACCCCACTCTTTGTCTGCAGCACTGTGACCTTTCCCATCTGAACGAGCTCCAGGGAATCCCAGGACGGAGTAAGAAATTGTGTATAAAACCAAGAACACAGATGAATGGGTACACAATGTGGTCTACCACGGAACATTACTCAGCCGTGAAAAGGAACGGAGTACATGATAAGGGAAAGGAGACCAATATGATATGACTCCATTTCTATGAAAATCCAGAAGAGGGAAGCCAGTCAAGATTGAAAGTAGTTTAGTGATTGCCAGGAGCTGGGAGAGGGAGATTGGGTATCGGGGTGGAAGGTGATTGCTTGATGAATGTAGGTACAAGAGATCTTTTAAGGATGAAGGTTGCATAACATTGCAGATGTACTAAATGCTGCCACATTGTCAGTGTTAGAATGGTGACTTTTCTGCTACCCCCATTTTACAACAACAACAAAAATCAACCCAGGTGTGATGGGCATGGTGGTGCGCGCCTATAATCCCAGCACTTGGGAGGCTGAGGCAGGAAGATCGCTTAGAGTTCAAGGCCAGCCTGGGTTACACAGCAAGACTCTATGCCTTAAAAATAAAAACAAAAATCAAATGGATTTTCTGGGGAGAAATTTCTTAACTCTTATCAGTGATAGAACTGAGACCCACACAGAACCAGACCAGACCTTCTGACACGAGAGAAGTCTTATTGAGGGGAGAGCGACACAGTGCGCTGCCACTCGACCAGGGCAGCCTTGAGCTGAGCAAAGCATGAGGTTTTTAAGCTCTTTTTCAGGGGGGTGTCCGTGGACCAGAATAGCCCGAGTGGGGGAGAAGGCTGTCTGCAGCCCAGAACAGCCCAAGCAGGGTGGGTTGTCTGTCAGTCAGAACAACCCGAGAGGGGTGGGTTGTTACTCCCACCAAAGTGGATGAGGGTGGGGTTGGCTTTTGTGGCTGAGGGGAACTCAAGTAGAACAGATAGGGAAGGAAGAAATATTGGGAGTTAAGTTGTGGGGGGGCTGGCTACCTTGTGACTTATCAGTCAGGTTCTCAAAAAGTTACACAGCTCTGATCTGGCCTGATACTTCCATGAGGTGGGGAGGGAAGGAGACTGTGCCGTGATCACCCAGGCAAGTGAGCCATCAGGGGCTGGTGACACAGCCCAACAGGTCGCACGCCTGCCTGACCATGCCCTCCCCCACCCCCTTCTACGCTGTCTTACTTTTCTCTCATTGCTGAGACAAAATACCCAATGCCCAAAATGAAGGAAGGAAAGGTTTATTTATCTTACAGTTTGTGGAAGTTTCAGTCCATACTTGGCTGGTTCAGAGGCAGAGTGGCGCAAGGCAGAAGGCAAACTGTTCAGAGCAGCAGAGCACAGCAAAAACCACCAGCAAAAGGGAGGAATGGCTGCAAGCAGCCTCCTTTTTTTCCCTACATTGTAAACAATCTACCCCCACCCAGGGGGTATGTAGCTCTCACACAATCTCCATGCCCTCCTCTTCCACAGGCTCAAGATGTTTACAAAGTAAGCACCCCAGCTTCCTCCTGAGTCACTCAGCTAAACCTCTAGATTCCCCAAGTTGACACAATGTATCAACCATAACATCCGCCCAGGCCAGGCCACCCACTAGTTGTGTAGCTGACCTAAAGCACAAAGCTTTCAGGAGGCTGGGTGCTCCACAAGTGGGCATCTGTTTTTTTCCTAGCAGTCTTTTTACTTCCCCTTCCATCTCACTGAGCTCCTATTGCAGCCATGGCGGTGAACAGTTTCTGTCTGCTGTCAAGAAGAGCTGAGCTGAGCCAGGCCTGGTGACACATCCTGTCATTTTAGCTACTTGCGAGGCTGAGGCGGGAGGATCGCAAGTTTGAGGCCAGCCTACGTAATTTAGGGAGACCCTTTCTCAAAATAAAATTAAAGCTGGGTGTGGTGGCTGTTATGGTTGATACATTGTGTCAACTTGGGGAATCTAGAGGTTTAGCTGAGTGACTCCGGAGGAAGCTGGGGGGCTTACTTTGTAAACATTCTGAGCCTGTGGAAGAGGAGGGCATGGAGATTGTGTGAGAAGTTCACGACCCAGTGGGGGTAGGTTGTTTACAATGTAGGGGAGAAAAGGAGGCTGCTTACAACCATTCTTCCCTTTTGCTCTTGTGGTTTTTGCTGTGTGCTGCTGCCATAAACAGTTTGCCCTCTGCCATGTGCCACTCTGCCTCAGAACCAGCCAAGTATGGACTAAAACCTCCACAAACCGTAAGCTAAATAAACCTTTCCTTCCTTTATTTTGGCATTGGGTATTTTGTCTCAGCAACGAGAAAAAAGTAACCAAGACAGTGGCGCATGACTGTAATCTCAGCCCTCGGGAGGCTGAGGCAGGAGGATGGTTATGAGTTCAAGATCAGCCTGGGCTACAAAGTGAGTTCAAGGCCAGCCTGAACTGCATAGCGAGACCCTGTCTCAAAAAGACAAAATAAATAAATAAGTAAATAAAAAGCATTGGAGATGTAGCTCAGTGGCAGAGCACCCTCAGTTTAATCCCCAATATCACAAAAAAAAATTATTTTTTTAAATTGACAAATAATGATTCTTACATTTATGGGGCACAGCAGGCCTTACTGAAGGCTTGCACAGGCTTCCCAGGTTGAGATTCAATTTTCAAACATCTCTGCTCTGGCGCTTAAGGATTATCTGCCCACTGAAGCCTGTGTGCAGACAGACTGGATGTTAACGTTCGTAGGAATACACACCCTTCCACCCTGCCCCACCAGCTCGCCCCATCAACAAGTCCAGGTCACAGCTTGGAGAAATGCCGACCACAGGAAAAGCCGGACACCAGTCATTTCCACCAACACAGAGGCTGTGATTGTCTGTTTCTTCTATTTTAGAAGACCTGGCCCCAGCGCCTGTGCCCCTATGTGTAGGAGATACAACGTGGACCACCGCCCAGATGGGCTACTTCAAATCACAGGACAACACCGGCGCCCATCCGCCTGGGACACGCATCCCCTCCCTTGAAAAATCACATCAACCACTCTCCTGCTGGCCTTGAACTTGGGGAAACCAGGTTCAAGTTGTGCTTCTTGCTAGTCGGGGTGGTTTTTATGTCTTCTCCGAGTTGTTTTTGCGAACAGAGCAGGTCCCCTCCCTCCAACACCAGCAGGACTGTGAACTCAGCCTTCACCTTACCTCCACAGTTTGCACAAGATGTGAGCTTTTGTTTTCCTTTCCATGTAGCTCTAGTGTACTGACAGTCTGCAAAACAAAGGACAGCTTCAAGTTACAGCATCCTGTTTTTAGTAGCGCTGTTGCATTTAGAAAATATGGGTATTTCAGGGCTGGGGATCTAGCTCAGCGGCACAAGCACCCACCTGGCAAGTACAAGGTCTTGAGTTTGATTCTGCATACCAAAAAAAAAAAAAAAAGAAGAAGAAAAGAAAAAGAATATATGGCGGCTCTTGATCACTGGAAATTAAATGAGTGCTGGCAATGAGTTGCCCTTTTTTTTCTAAACGGGAAATGGGTTTTAAGTGCACATTTATTTTATCTGTGGCGTTGTGCAAGAGACTTTATAACCACCCTATTATAGGTGAGAGAACAAGAAAAGAAGGAAGGGAAAAAAAGATATATATATGTGAGGTAGCTAAAATAATTATACTACTAATTTCTATTCTTGAAAAGGACAGTTTGTGCTTATATTGTTTGATCAGTTTTGCATGCCTATATATTGGAATCTGAGCAACTACTTTGAAGATAACAATACACAATATAATAACCATTGTTAATTTCCTATTATCTTGTTTTGAAATTCTGTATCTTTTTTTTCTCTTGAAAATTAAAAAAGAAACTATACAAGTGAGAAAAGTGGCTCACAGAGGATAAGGGACCCGCCCAAGGGCACACAGCAAGCGGCAAAGGTGTGAGGTAGACTGGATCTGTCTGGATGTAGAGCTTCGCCTGACTGGACATGATTTAGCTTAGTGACTGTCATATACTAAAATGTGGCTTGGTAGGGGGTGTGGGACCAGAAGTCCCTAGGCTAATGGAGTTTACACTCTAGTAGTGAGTTTGACAATGGGCTTCCACGTGCACAAATAAATCATTCCAGAATGCATTAGGGCACTGAAAAAATTATAAATCATATGTGCTTATAAACCTGAGATCACAAGCCAGGTGTGGTGGAGCATGCCTGTAACCATACCGTGCCTCCCAGCACTCTGGCAGGCTAAAGCAGACAGAATGCAAGTTTGAACTCAATCTGGGAGATTTAGCAAGGCCCAGTCTCAAAATGTTTTAAAAATTTAAATTTAAATTTAAAAGGGCTCAAGATATAGCTCAGTGGGAAGGCTCGGGGTTCAATCCTCAGCATTAATTAATTAGAGATTACAGAGAAGGGATACTTCTTTAAAAATTTAAAGAGAAAAATACAAAATTTCAAAACGAGGTGCTAGGAGGCTAACAGTGGTTAATACATCGCTATCCTATATGTGCACGTATATATTTCGTGCCTTTCCCTTCCTTCTTTTCTCCTTCTCCCATTGCAATTTTCTTTCCTTTTCCTTTCGAACAGTTTCTTCCCACTCTACAATATCTCTTGTACATTTTGGATCTTATTTACTCTTTCAGTTTCTCACATTAGGGAGACAATACCATGTTTGCACATGTGTGTCTCATTTATTTCCACTTACATTTTTGTTTCGCTTTGTTTTTTGAGTCAGGGTCTTGCTATGTACTTCAGGCTGGACTTGCACTCACTACGTAGCCCAGACTGGCGTAGAATGCACCAAGATCCTCCTGCCTCGGCCTCCGTAGTGCAGGGATCAGAGGTGTGTGCCATCGAGGCCGGCTAGAAGGGGTACTTATTATTTTTAAATTTATTTATTTATTTATTTGCGGTACAGGGGATCGAACTCAGGCCCACTTGCCAGGCAGGGTCTTATTCTGCTGTGCTATATCCCCAGCCCCTAGAAAGGGTACTTTATTTATTTTTTTTTTTTGCGGTTTCGGGGATTAAACTCAGGACCTTGCACTTGCCAGGCAGGTGGTTATTCCACGGAGCTATATCCCCACCCCTAGAAGGGGTACTTTAAATTAGGGACTCTAGGTCACCATCTCCCAGGACCCCAAATTGCGGTGAAGTGTGGCTGGGCCGGGAAGGGACGGAGGAGTCATGGACTGAGCAGGTCCCGCCCCGTCCTGCCTGGAGGGTGACGTCACGGCACGCCGCCTGTGACGTTGGCGGTGCTCACTCGCGAGTCTGGCGAGGGAGGAGTCGCCCACCTTGGGCAAGCGATGAGTACGAGGAAGGTGTCGAGCAAGGTCTTTCCGCCCTGGCTGGCCGGTGGGTGTGCCGCCCGCGCGCTGCTTGTTACTAGGGACGCCCAGGGGCGGGGCCACGGGTCTCCGTGCGGTGGCTGCGGGGGAGGGCCGGCACCATGAAGTCCGCCAAGAAGGACCCTCGCTCCCGAGTCCCCGCTGGCAAAGTCTTGGAGCCCACCGAGAACATCAAAGGTTGGCGCCGGCTAGCGCCGACTGTCTTGGGTACTCAAAAGAACCCGAGGGGATCGTTCAGGATGGAGGCCCCGACAGGCCCGGGAGGACCCTTAGGGGCATGGAAGTCAAGTCAGTGGGACCCGGATGTGGTGGCACACACCTTTCCCAGCACTGGAGAGGCTGAGACAGGAGGATAGTAAGTTCCAGCCTAGCCTGGGCCATGTAGTGAGACCTTGTTTCCAAAATGGGCTGAGGCTGTAGCCCAAGGTGAAGGCCCTGAGTTCCATCCCTAATACGATAAAAAAATATCACTGGGAAATGAGATTCACGCACAAGAGCCTTAAGAATCGTGGATGGCCAAGTTGGAGGCCCGTAAGGAAGGTGGCGCAGCACCAGTGTGCTTGGCCTTGGCACAGGGAACATAGCAGGTTCAGAACTGACAGGGCTTCGGGGGTCAATGGGTGGGAGATGGCTTTGGGCAGGAGGACGGAGAGACTCCACCTCAAGCCTTATCTTAAGTGGCTGGCAGGAAGCAGGGTCTGTGGGCTGGGTGAGGCGCTTAGCAGCCAGTAAGGAGTTTAAGGCCAGAGAAGCCAGGAAATCGGGTCCTTGGAGGAGGAATTGGGGAAAGAGTGCGGGTAACAAGTGAAGGTGCCTGAGACAGCCACCTGGGTGGGACAGGGCAGGGGTCCTCCCAGTCCTGCTGGGAGAACCCAGGAGAAGTGCCGAACTGGCCTAGTCCTGCCTGGGACTCCCTTTTCCTACCAGTTGCCCTTTGATAGGACACTTGTTTGGCTTGTTTGACCTGGAAAGTCACCAAATAGACATGCTTCCTGAGAGCCACAGGCTGGCTGACCCGCAGGGCACGTTCCCACTGCAATATGCTCTCTTCTGGCCCCACCCTCAGGGCTAGTGCTAGGCAAGCACCCTACCACTGAGCTGCACCCCCAGCCCTGTTTCTGTCTGTGGAGGGCCTGTGCGTGTGGCACTGTGCCAGGTCCCAAGGGCGTCTTAGTCGCTGTCTTGGCTCTGGGACGCAGCACCGGACACCTGCCACTTAAAGGAGATGTTTATCTCAGCTTACACATCAGTCCATAGACCCCTGGTGTCGAGCGCCCTTCCAGGCCTCATCAAGGCCCAGGAAGTTTATATGTGTGATCCCATGAAAAGTTATTGGAATTCAAGTGAGTTCGTTCCAATCCACCACTTCCAGTGCAACCCACGGTGAGAATAAAGACACTAAGGCGTATTTGTAGTTATGGGGAGCCCAGGGGTGATCCAGCCACGATGATGGCTAACCAGAAAAAAGCCCTCAACAAGGGCCAAACCCAGGTTTTATTAATGTGTGAAGAAAGGAGTGGCTTAAGGATGAGTGACTGTGAGAATGGCGGGAAGTAGGTGAGCGCCGTGAGCTGGGCTGGGTAGGAGGCCTGACCTCTGCCAAACGCAGAAAGAAGCCAGGTGTGGTAGCACGTGCCTGTCATCCCAGCACTCGGAAGGCTGAGGCAGGAGGATCACTGTGAGTTCGAGACCAGCCTGGGCTACCAAGTGAGCTCAAGGCCAGCCTGAACTGCATAGCGAGACCCTGTCTCAAAAAGACAAAAAAAAAAAAAAAAAAAGCAAAAGAAGGATATACAGAAGGAATAATCTGCATAACACAATTGACGTGGTAGTTAATGTTTTGGAGTTGATATGCATTGCTTGAAGTCAGCTGAAGGGATAAGGAAAAGTCCCAGCCAGCTCTGTACATGTCAATGCATAGAAATAGGGTCAGGCTCGGCCAAAATGGAGACCATTGCTCTTCCTTCAAGGAGAGTCTCCCAGGTGGGCCTCCACACCCTGGATCCAAGGCAGGGCTGCATGGTGGCAGGGCCTGGGGGAGCGACACTGCTCACTTCGCGGAGAACAGGAAGCAGTGGGCCAAGGGAGGAAGCGGGGAGGAGATAAACCCTTCCGCCCACAGAGACCTGCATCTCCCCACCAGACCCTACCTGGGAGCAGCTTTAACACAGCCATCAGCCAATCACCTTCCAACATAGGAGCCTTTGGGGGCCATTGTACTTCTGAACCTGAATGAAGGGTATCAGTGTCACGTGTGTGACCCAGCCCCCCAGAAACTTCGGGTCTAGGCAGACCCAGAGAAGAAGCCATATAAAAGTGGACGGGTAAGTGGTGCAGGTGCTAGGTGCTATTTGGGGGCCTGGGGGTCTCAGAGCACCTACCAAGGCCTAGAGTGGTAGAGTTGGGGAGGAGGGGGTTCTGAAAAAGCTGACATTTATGGCGGAGAAAGAGGAGAGGGAGGATAAAGAACGGGAGAAAGAGAAGGAAACGGGGAGGGATGAGCAGGGTGCTTCTGCCCAGGTTCCCGGACCCACAGACCTGAGAGCTGAGGGGGCTCAGAGCTGAGATAGGCAGCCTGGCTGTGTGGGGTCAGGGAGTCTGCGGCCCTGCAGGCCCTGGGGTCCCAGCCTCAGCTGCTCAGCAAAATCTCAGGGTGCGGAGGAGGCCAGGCCAGGAGTCAGCAGGGTTCCCTGTGAGGCCCGGAAAACTGACAAGGGCCTGTGGTGTTGGGTGTGGCTTTCTTTTATGCTTCTGCATAGTGCAAAAGGCTGGTGCTGTTTCATGACATATTTTTTAATAGTTAAGAGAGAGAGTGGAAAAGAATAATCTGGCTTCCTTTCCAAGGGCAGTCAAGGGCTTTTCCAGCCACTGCTCCTGCTCACCTTATATTCTATGTGATCGTAATCAGATTTGAACTTTCTGCTGTAAACAAATCAATGGAAGATTTTTCACTGTGTGTTTATTTTTTTATTTTTTTATTTTTTTTTTTTGCGGTACTGGGGATCGAGCTCAGGACCTTGCGCTTGCCATGCAGGCGCTTATGCCACTGAGCTATATCCCCAGCCTGTGTGTTTATTTTTAATAAGGGGAAAATTAAACAGCCCTGGGGTTAAGAACATGCCTCAGAGGGAGGCAGGTGAAAGTGAAGGATTTAGCAGTATAAGCCCCTTTCCCTGAACTTCCTCAGGGAAGCCCACTGTATGGTCTGATGGTGTCATCTTGTAATCTTGTGCTGTTCCCATGGACTTGGAATCTTGAGCAGGGAAGTCAAGTGAATTCAGTGACCACCAGAGCAGGGTGGCGCATGCCTGTAATCCCAGCACTTGGAAGGCTGAGGCAGGAGGATTGCTGTGAGTTTGAGGCCAGCCTGGGCTACATACTGAGTTTGAGGCCAACCTGGACTATGTAGTGAGACCCTGTCTAAAAAAATGAGAAAAAGAGAAGAAGAAAAGAATTCAGTGATAGGAAATCTGTATAGAGGCCTGAGAGTTCCAGGTTTCTCCCTGGTCTTGTTGCTAGGGAACAGAGAAGCCTCCCCATGGTCCAGACCCATCCCCATTCCCTGCCAAATAAAGCACTGTCCTGGTAGGAATGATCCCTGCCTTGGTTCTCCCAGTGCACCAGAGACTCATGCCTATAATACAGCACTCAGGAGGCTGAGGGTGGAAAATTGCCTCTTTGCAATTTTGAGGCCAGCCTGAACTATGTGGCGAGACCCTGTCTCATAAAAATCAAACTGAACCAAACCAAACCAAACTGAACCAAACCAAACAAGAAACAAGTTTTGAGTATGTTTTTCTTGTCTCCATGGTTCCCTCTAGTAGAGATGTCCCCACTGACCTGTGCCAGGGCCTGGTCCCTTTGACCCCTGAGCTGTCAGGATGAATGAAGAAATGCCAGCAGCACTCAGCTTGGGTTCTCTTTTCCTTTTTCTTTTTCTTTCTTTCTTTTTTTGAGACAGAGTCTCCCTATGTATCCCAAGCTGGCCTTGAACTCACTGAAGAGCCCAATGTAGCCTTGAACTTTTGGTGATCCTCCTGCCTCAGCTTCCTGAGTATTGGGATCACAGGCATATGCCACCACACCAAGCTAAAATGCATATTTCTTTTTTGTTGTTTTGTTTTTGGAGGCAGGGTCTTGCTATGTAGTTCAGGCTGGCCTGGACTCACTATGTAGCCCAGGCTAGCCTCTTAACTCACTGCAGTCCTCCTGCCTTACACTCCTGAGTGCTGGGATTACAGGCCAGCGCCACCATGCTGGCTACCTATCTCATTTTAATGATTATTTCGTGGCCCTGAATCAAGGCCAGCAGTTTTCTGTAGCTGTTGGTTTCAAGCCGGAGCCTAAAGTGGTATCTTTCTATGGTCTGTTGGCCGTTTCAGAACTTTAGAAATGTAATGGTCAATTCACTAGAAAGTAACAAATAACTAAATAAATTTTACAAGACGACTTCAAGATGGCGACCGGGTAGGCAGCGGAGAGAGAACCTCCCGGAGGAATGCCACTCAGACAAAGGAATATAGGAATATAGCAACATGTGAAGGACAGAAGGGAAAGAGGTGGGTATCCTGAACTCAGGAAGGATCTGAAATGGGAATTGAAGCCCTCGGAAAGACTAAGCAAAACCTCTGCTGGAGGAAAGGATCGGAGATCCCCCTGGTGCAGTCGAAGGGAGAGGAGAAGGAGGAAGTCGCAGCTCCAAGCACACCCATGGCTCGCGCCCTCGTTCCGGCATTCGAAGCTTAAGTTTCGGAGGCCCATGCTCACGGAAACCTCCCGACTCGGCCAGGGGAGAGCGGAGTTCCGAGAGCTGGTCCAGGGCTGGAGAGAGGAGGGCACAGCCAGGAAAGGAGGCAACGGCGGTCAGTAGCAGTTGTCGAACCCAGTGTGAGAATGAGAGGTTGCGACAGCCACTGGGGCAGAGTCTCCACCCTGCAGCAACCTTCCTAATCAGTGCCTGGAGAGAATCAGTGCAACTAGTACACAGCCCACCATGCCCGGCTCTGCACCTGTCTCGAGGTGGTGGCCCCCTGCCTCTCCGCTGGGTGAGCTGCTACGGGTGGAGAGCAGTGGGGAACCTCAGCGGTGAGCCGTGGCGGCTCCCAGGGATCCGGCTGAGGAGCGGACGGGGCTCCAGCACCGAAACAGGAAGGAGATGCAGATGGAGGTGGATCGCGTGGCTCCACACCCTTCTCACTCCTGCATCAGGCAGGAAGCACGAGCTGGGTTGCTGGGACTCAGCTCCCACCCTGAACTCTCTCTGGGAGCACCTTGAGTCTCGACAGCTTGAGCGAGCACCGTCTGTTCCTGGCAACAATGGGACAAATCCATGGTCTTCAGGACTCACCCCAAACTATTAATGTGAGCACCAAGAGGATCTCCTTACAGCTTGCACATATGAACCTTGCATGAACCCATAGCAACAAGTCAGATGAAAAGCAGCAGACCGGGAGTCTGAAAAACAACATATTCTATACAGCAGACCCAAGAAAATCCTCCAACTCTATTCTAGAACTAATCTTTAAACTCAGTTCATACCCTGAACTAACTCAGTGAGAACGGGCAGGGGAGATTTCAAGCCCTTATACCAAGCATCATAAATTCGTCCAATGCTCAGCTTCAAGGGGTGGGGAACGGTAATACTGGAGATCAGGAGGAGGGAGGAGGAGAAGAAAGGACCTCTGGCATCGAGGCAACAGGACAGAGCCGAACGGGTCACCGAGGGCACCCCGACAGGGGTGTGTGCCCTGCAGCTGCTCTGCTGTAGGCCCCGCGGCTGCTCCGCTGAGGGCCCTGCGGCTGCTCCACGGAGGGCCCCGGGCTGCTCCGCTGTGGGCCCCGCTGAGGGTGCCCCATGGACTGGACCTGCCCCCACCCATAGCACGGCGTCGGGGCGGAGCCGGGTGGTCCGCTGTGAGCATAGGTGATTTTCCACCTCTGACCATGGCAGTTTGTATACACCCATGTATGCTATAGTATAGTCTGAGGTAGCTATATCTCTTTCCAAGGCGAGAGTCCAAGGATATAGATAAACCGAGGAGTACAGTTATTATCACAGGGACGATGACTGATTGAGTGGTAGGGCAACGGAGATGACGGAGGAGAAAATTGAATGATCAAATGGGTCATCATTTGTGTAACTGAGTAACATGTGAAGGTAACATTATGTAGGACAGCATCCAGAGCTAATTCCCTTCTATGTTCTCTATAATTTGTATTTCCTCAGTCGTTTTTGTATTAACAGAAGTGAAGATAACTTTATGTTATGCAGCATCCAGTGCTGATCCCCTATCTTCTCTATAATTTGGTACTTCCTTTAATGTTTGTGTGTTCGCTAGTGTGAAGATGACGTTATGTAATGCAGCATCCAGTGCTAATTCCCTGCTACGTTCTGTATAATTTTGTATTTTCGATATTGTTTATGGCTTGTTCTGGTTCGTATGTCTCCATTCTTTTGTCTTTAAAATTAAAAAAAAAATGATTATTTCATTCACTGGCCACTGCTCAGTAATAGAGCATTTATTGCACTGTATTCAAGAGGACTAAAATAAATAAATAAAATAAAATTTAAAAAAATCAAGAGGACTGACTCAGAAATGTCAGGCCGGTGTCCTGGCTGATTCAATCTCAAACATGAGAAAGTAGCTTCCGTGTTACCAGAAGAGGTGGGAATACTGGCTCAGAAATTCTGCAGTGAGGGTGAAGGTCTGTACTGCCCCAAGGTAATGCTGTACCTGCTGGTGAAGAGCACATCCGTGGAGGTGTTTAACCCGTGGGAAGAGGCCCACCAAGGTGACAGAAGGAAAAATGTTCAGAGGCAGAGCTGACACCAAGGCATTTGTAAATGTGGGCCTTCAGCTGGGGCCAGCAGATGGGTTTGGTCTTGCAGGATGCACCAGCTGATGGGTTTGTGTCAGAGGGAGGTGAGATCAGGCAGAATTTAGAATTCTGTTTCGAAAGATGGGAGCTTTTTTTTTTTTTTGTCTTTTTGAGACAGGGTTTCACTATACAGTTCAGGATGGCCTTGAGCTCACTTTGTAGCCCAGGCTGATCTCGAACTCCCAACCATCCTCCTGCCTCAGCCTCCCAATCACTGGAATTACAGGCATGCACCACATCTGGCCCAAGATAGAGGCTTTTTTTTTTTTTTTTGGCCAGCAACTATGTGGACATTTCTTTTAAAAATAGTTTTGATTTTGCCTGGAATGGTGGTGTGCTGCAGGACTATCATCCCAGAACTCCAGGAGGCTCAGGCAGGAAGACAGCAAATTCAAGCCCAGCAGGGACAATTTAGTAATTTAGTGAGATTGTATCTCAAAATGTAAAAAGGGGTGGAATGTAGCTCTATGTGAAGGCCTTGGGTTCAGTCCCTAGTCTCACACACACACACACACACACACACACACACACAGAGTTTGATTTTAACCAAAACCCCTGCCTAGATGCTTTTAGTGACATTCTCTTAAATAGTAGAGAATTTGAGCCAGGCATGGTAACACAACACCTGTAATCCCAACACTCGAGGCTGAGGCAGGAGGATTGCTGCTGAGTTTAAGACCCAGCCTGGACTATATAGTGAGTTCAAGATCAGTTTGGGCTACATAGCAAGACCCTGTCTCAAAACAAAACAAAAATGAAAAATGAAAAAAAAAAAAAGGAAGATTCAGGTACTTTGAGAAGCAGTAGAAGAAACTAGATTGGGCTTTAAAAGCCTTGAGGCCAGGGCCTAGGCTTTCCTGCCATTGTATTGTGCCATTTAGACCAGAGGGAGAAGGCCGGGTCACAGCCAGGGGAAGGAGATGTGCACTGCCCAGCAGAGGCCCCAGAGGCAGGCAGGGCATGAGTCTGGTGGGAGAGGAGCCAGCCACAGCCCTGTGTCCACCCATCCCTGCTCCCCGCAGCTGTGGGAGCAATGCAGGTTGGATCGCTCCCCTCCTCCTGCCTCTAGCCCTGTTGTCATCCGTTCCTTCATTACGGTGTGGCCCACAGTCTTGCACCCCAGCCCATCCTGAGCCAGGACTCTGCTTGCAGGGAAAAGGCTGGGATCCTTCACCCTGGCACAGCCCAGCGAGCTGGGAATGGTGTGGCTGCCAGATTCCACCTCCATGCGTTCCAGCGCCTGAGCCATTTCTGGCCTGGCTTCTCTTTACCCCACTCCTGCATGGTTTAACCATCACCTCCTTAGAAAGCCTTCCCTGTCCTCTCCGTAGGAGAGGCTGGGACCCCTAGATGTGTCAGTGGCTCAGACCCCTGGGTGTGTGCCCTTTGCAGGCTGAGATGCTGCCTTGTGTCCCCGGAACATAGCACTGTGCATGATAAGCCAGCACTGTGCCTGATAAACCAGCATTAGTAAATGAAATAATATGACACAAATGGTCTGTGAAGAACGTGCTATTTCCCACGGAGCATGCATTTATTTATTTATTTTTTATTTTTGCAGTACCGGGGATTGAACTCAGGACCTTGCACCTGCCAGGCAGGTACTTATTCCACTGAGCTATATCCCCAGCCAGACAGAGCATTTTTTTTTTAACCAGTGTCTTAAGGAACTCAATGCTTTCACTCCGATCCACAGTGCCAGCACCAGAGGAGGCCAAGGAAAGGTCCAGTCCATTTGTCCCAAGTCACTGCGCACCAGGATTTAAATTTTGTTTTGTTTTAAGACAGAGTCTCAGCCATTATGGTGGCACACACCTATAATCCCAGTACTTTGGAGGTTGAGGCAGGAGGATTGCTGTGAGTTCAAGGCCAGCATGGTCTACCTGGTTAGTTCAGGGACAGTCTGAACTCTACAGGGAGACACTGTCTCAAAACAAAACAAAAGACAGAGTCTTGTTATGTAGTCCAGGCTGGCCTTGAACTCACTGTGAAGCCCAGGTTGGCCTCAAACTTGCAGGGATCCTCCTGCCTCAGCCTCCTGAATGCTGGGGTTTCAGATATGTGCTGCTACAGCCGGCTTGCCAGGATTTAATTTTTTTAAACTCAAGGGAGTTGGTGCTGTGGCTCCACACAGTAGCCAGGGAGCTATATTTGTAAAACTCCTCCAGAAGATTCTGAGACAGATGCTGGACTGATATTTGGGGAACACCAATGTAGTTCAACTTCCTCTTCTTTTAAGAGTGGAAGATGGAGGCCCAGAGAGGTACAGGCTTGCTGTTCCGGGCTGTCTAGCTCATAAATGGCCTGCAGGGCAACTTCTCTGGATCTCAGTTCCAGTGACAGACAGATTAGTCACTGCGTCAGTCCAGGGACAATGGGTAGGGACCCTCAAGAGAGACCTCCCATAGCACAGTAAGGCGCCACTCAGACCCCCGCCAGGCTGTCCAAGCAGCCAGTTCTGCTTCTCTCTGCACCCTAATATGGAGTTGTCCGTTTATTGATTTACTTATTTACTTACTGACTTATTTTTGGAGACAGGGTCTTGCCATGTAGCTCAGGCTGGCCTCAAACTCACAGGGATCTTCCTGCCTCAGCCTCCCAAGTCCTGGGGTTACAGGCATGTGCTACCACATTTGGCCTTGTCCTCTTACATAAAAACTTACAATGCTCTGTTTTCTGGGTTTTTCTTTGTTTTTCAGAAAAGAAGCCGACAAAGATACCCAAGCAGCCCACACCCCCCATTCAGGAAGAGCCTGAGCCCGTCAGCAATGCGCTGCAGGGAGATGACATTCTCGCCTTGGCCATTAAGAGGGAGGACTTGAAGAAAGTAAGCTCGGACCCAGGTTTCCTGGGCCACGCCCCCGTCCCTCCGCTGGTTCTCAGGCTCCCGAGAGCATGCATGTCCATGGAAGAACACCAGCTCTTTCCACTTGGGCATCTACAGGAATTCATCACACTGTTTCCACATTTCTGAGATCCCTGTGGAGTCACATGAGAGAGCGAGTTATCTTGCTTCCCAGAGAGGAAAGCGCCACTGACCTCATTTCCATTTTAAAGATGAGAAAATGAGCGTTTCTGTGTTTGTGTTACTGGGAATTAAACCCACGGCCTTCCCACTGAACTGCATGCCAGCCTTTTTCTTTATTTTAAATTTTATTTTGCGATAGGGTCTCGCTAAATCACTAAGTTACCCAAACTGGGCTTAGACTTGCGATCCTCCTGCCTCAGCCTCCCAGAACGCTGAGATTACAGGTGCGTGCCACCATGGCCAGCTGAAAAGCGAGTTCAAGCAGCCAGGGTGGAGATGTGGCTAGAACTGAATTCTAACCCCTTGCCCTACCTGCCAGCCGCTTCCCACCTGAGCTCCTTGGAGGCTGCCACTGCTATTTTCTCTCCCCAGGATGCACCTACATCTTGTATGTGTCTCACAGTCATTTCCTCAAGGGAACATGTGGGCCGCGCTGGGGAAGCAGCCCCGCCAGCCTCCAGGAATCCCAGCAGGGGCTGGCACAGAGGAGATGGGTGATCCTCCTCCTCCTCCTCATTGCAGGTGCAATCTCTCTCTGTTTTCTTTTTAGCAACACGTCCCTCGCCTTACTGAAGACAGCCCTGCTGTTACCCAGAAAGTTTTCATCCGTAAGCTCAAACCCAAGGATTCTTGGAAGAAGACCCACCACTTAGTAGCACATCCAGCAAACCCAGATGCGGCTGAAAAGCCCCTGGACTACTCAGGTAGGGCTGGTCTTCATCGGAAAGCTGCCCCGTTCGACGGTTCACATCCTTTACCTGCAGTTCTTCTTTTGCTGTCTCTCTCTCCTTTCCAGGTCCTGGCGACAGCTTTGATGGCCGGGACCAGATCCTGCCTCACCACATCTTGGGTTCTCTCCAGGACTTCAAGAGAATTGCACTTACTCAAGGGAATGCCCAGGTCCGTTTGTACAGAGCTGCCTGGCTGAGAGCAGCTACTGAGGGCTACTGAGGGCATTTTATTCCACCACCTACGGAGTCAAGTAGGATCACATGGGGGAGGAAAATGGCTTCTCACTGGTCCCTGGGTGGCCTTCCCATCATGCAGTGCTTCTGTGTCCTTAGAGCCTCCTTTTGCATGGTGCCAGGGTGCCTGGGGTGGCATACAAATTGCTCACTCCACCAGGGCAAAGGTGCCACTTAACATCACTTGTGAGGCAGAGTCCATGAAATCTGAGAATCAGTGTTGCCCTGGTCCTGTGGTTTGTTGTCATCCGCCACCTGCAGGTCCGAGGGAGTGTTTCAGTGGAGCAGGACTCTGGGGGATCCAGGCCTGGCTGGGCTCCAGTTCAGGGTTCCCTCTGCCCGACACCCACCTTGCGCTTTCCAGCTGGCTGAGCGGATCTGCACCCCGCCTAGCCTCATGACCCTCCTCTCAGCTACTGAAGAGCCAACGCCAAAGGCCCCAAAGGAGGAGAAGCGGCAGCCCCAGGCCCCGCCGCCTCCGCACAACTTTCTGAAACACTGGCAGCAGCACATGGCCCTGCGGAGGAAGCAGCAGGAAGCCCTCAGCGGTGAGCAGAGCTGGGGGACCCCCCAGCTGCCTTCCATCTGGCACGAGGCTCCGATTGTGTCTGCTCTCTCCCCCAACCTGTGCTTTACTCTCCACTGGGTGTGTAATCCCAGCATTGCAACAGGCTGAGGCAGGGGGACGGCAAGTTTGAACCCAAACCGGGCACCTTAATGACTCAGAAAGACCCTTGTCCATTAACTGGCACTAGGGATCCCAGACCCTTTGCTAGCCCCTTAGCAACTTAGGGAGACCCTGTCTCAAAAGTAAAAGAATAAAGGGCAGGGGAGCGGGGCTCAGTGGGAACGTCCCTGATTTAATCTCCAGCACCAAAAAACAAAAAGCGATACCATCGCCTTGGTACTGCAGTGCGGGGCGCTGGGGCCCTGGGTCCGGAATTGGCCAGGCAGCTACACTGCCCCTCGCTCCCCAGAGCGCCTGAAGAAGCCGGTGAATGAGCTGCTGATGCACTCAGGCGAGACCTACCGACAGATCCAGGAGGAGCGGGAGCACATCGACCGCTGGCTGCCCACCCGGCACGACTGCAAAGTGAGTGTGGCCGTTCCCGAGTGCCCTGGCAGAGCTGCGGTGCAGGGCAGGCGGGCGGATACAGGGTGGCTTCTCACAGTCGCGCAGTTGGGGAGGAAGCAAGCTCACCGCTGCGAAGTGCTGTGAACCACTCGGCCTTCAGAGAGCTCTGTTCCCCTCATCAGGACTACAAGGAGACCAGTGCGTTCTGGAGTCCCCTGGAGTACTTGGGAGATGAGGTGACAGGTTTGCTCATCACCAAGACAAAAACTCAGCGTGGCCTGGTGGAACCCATCACCTGTGTCAGGAAGCCTTGCTCCATCCAGGCGGAGACCGGTGAGCAGGGTTGGAAACCAACTGGCCTCGGTGCCTGCCCAAGGCACAGGCAGAGTAACGGGCATCAGCTTGGCATGTTGGGACCAAGTCCTGGCTCTCTGTGGCCCTGGGCAAAGCCCCAGAGCCTTCCTGAGATCCAGCTCTGCTTTAGCTCAATGGAAAAGGCCAGAAGGCAGCCTTGGGGCGCGCACAGCTGTTGAACACCTGGAATGTGGCTCATCCGCATGTGTAGACTGCACCCTGGGGTTCAAAGACTAGTTTGGAGAAATGGAATTAGTAATTTTTATATGAGTTACATGTGGGGGTGGCAACCGTGTTGATACAGAGTTAAGTAAGCCATATGAAGTGAATCGCACCTCTTGTTACCTTTTTAATACAGTATCTAGAAAGTTTGCGATGACACAGGTGGCTTGCACATGTAGCTTGCGTCATGCTGTGTGTGGGGAGCCCTGCTTTGGGGCTGCCAGCTGCCTGGGTTCAGGTCCCAGTGTACTGGGTTTCTAAACACCACTGAGCCCTCTGACTCCTCAGGCCCATGGTTCCTCATCTGTAGACCACACAGAGGACTGGGGAGTTAAATGAGACATGATATTTATCGAAGCGTTCAGGCTCAATAAAACACTCAGTAGGCAGGACGCAGCTGCCCAGTCCTGGAAGGGGCCGAGACAGGAGGATCACAAGTTTGAGTTCCACCTGGGTGATTTAGCAAAACTCTGTCTCAAAATAAAAAAACAAAAAGGGCTGAGGATATAACCTAGTGATATTCCACCCCTGGATTCAAACTCCAGTAATGGAAAAGAAAACTGTAGCTGCCATGGTCATTTTTATTTGTAGCCCACAGATTTGGCATTTGGAAGCTAGTTTTGTGGGACTCGTGTGTAGGGCTACTGAGCAGGTAGGGAGCGGACGGGGATCCAGAGGCCCCTCGATGTTATATTTGCGTCAGTGTCGGAGACAAGGGGTGCTGACTGTCCCTGGGGTAGTGGGTGGGAGGGGGCACGGCAGTCACTGGTGCTGAGGCCCGCACCTCCCCAGGGTTACCAGCCCTGAAGGATGCTGGGTACCGCCGTGCCTGGGACCGGAGTCTCTTCCTCATCTACCGGCGCAAGGAGCTGCAGAGCCTGATGGCCAAGCTGGACTTCAGCCAGCGGGTGAGCAGTGCCTTATGATCTGGGCGGAAGGTCCTTGGGGTCGTGCCTGCCTTCAGTCAGCTCACCTGTCCTGTCTGTGTCCCTCTGAGGATATTGATGGCCTAGAGGTTGTGGGCCGAGGGCAGCCCTTCTCATCCGTCACTGTGGAGGACAGCTCAGCGTTTGAGAGGAGCCAGGAAAGTGCCTCGGAAGACACTGCTGGCCAGTGAGTGGAGAGACAGCAGCCAGAGAGTGTGAAGGGCAGGTTTCCCTCCTGGCAGTTGGCAGAGCGGGACCTGTGTCTAGATTTCCCGGCTGCATGTCTGTGAGCTCCACCTGGCCTGATCATGCCGCCTCCAGAACCCCAAGGTGTTGGTTTCTCCTGCAGAGACTTCTGGGCTGGTCTGGGTGACGCGGCCCCCATGCCGATTCTTGGCCCTTCTCTGCTGTTCTGTGGGAAGCCAGCTTGCTGGATCAGAGGCTGCAACCCCCAGGACAAGGTAAGGCCACCTTCACCATCGCCCCCTGGGGAAGGGCCTCCCCTGGGCAGTGCTGCCCAAGGTGACCTTGGCAGTCACAAGGAGCCAGCCTGCTCTCCTGTTTGCATTTTTATCTTTCACACGTGTGGTGCATCTGAAAATGGCAACAGCAGCATTACCTCAAGCAGGAATAAAATCATGCTGAAAAGAGAGTGTCACAAGCTGCCCAGTTTGTACCTAGGCCCCAAGCAGGTAGCTAAGCAAACTCTCACACAGAGAGGGCCTTAAGAAGTTCAAAAATAGTCCTCAAATGCTGAAGAGCAGAAACGTGTGTTCGTTTTCTTACTATTGATAGTAACCTCAGAGACAGCCACCGTTGGGGGGTGACACCATCCCCAGGGTGGCCAGGCCCTGGAGGTCAGGGAACCAGGAGGCTTTTTGTGCTAAATCTAGAGATGTCAGAAGCAAACGGGGATGAGCCGGTCACCTTCCGGCCAGGATAGTTCTTACACCCGCTCCCTGCCCAGAGCCAGGTTGGAATTGGGGTGCGCTTGACCTTCGAGACCCTCGAAGGGGAGAAGACATCCTCTGAACTGACTGTGGTCAATAACGGCACGGTGGCCATTTGGTATGACTGGCGCCGGCGGCCCCAGCTGGACTCTTTCCAGGACTTGAAGAGAACCAGGACACACCGGTTCTACTTCAACAACCGGGAAGGTACCGCCAAGCTGCCCTCCCCTCGCTTCCTGGGTTTGTCCTCGACATCTGGAAGACACCAGCATCTAGTTAGGGCTGGGCTCCTGCAGGCTTGAGCCCGGCTCCCACCCTGTCTCCCAGTTCTCCTGTGAAGTGTGTGGTCTCGTTACCAGACTGTGCCAGAGGCCCCCAGAGTGGAGATGGGGAGCCAACTTTCCTCACCCTACCTGTGGGATAGGTTGAAGGTTTGTTGGCTTCCACCACATAAAAAGAATTTTCAGGATGCCTCAGGAAGAGGCATAAAGGATTTATTAGATAGAATTTTAAAAGCACCCACTTGAAAAAACTGTCAGGTGTCGAGAGAGGGGCATATTATTTATTGGACCTGGAAACATTTGTGTTTCCCTTGAGAGGTGCAAAATTATGGAAAAGATGGCTCAGCCCCCAGCAGGATAATTAGTGAGTCCAGCTTTTCTTCTTCTTCTTTTTTTTTTTTTCTTCTGTCATTTTGAGATAGGGTCTTGCTATGCAGTTCAAGCTGGCCTTGAGCTCACTTTGTAGCCTAGGCTGGTCTCGAACTCACAACAATCTTCCTGCCTCAGCCTCCTGAGTGCTGGGGTTACAGGTGTACACCACCACGCCTGGCTCAGTTTTTTTTTTTTCTAAAGATGGATAATTTAAACAATCTTTGAATTCTGTCAATCTGTTCCTTTATCTTAAGATGACCTTCCCGTGCTTTACTTTTTCAAGTAGGCTAATTGATGGACTTCCAGTGCCCTTGAGGACTTTGGGGTGTGATGGGACTAGGATGGAAAGTATTATAATTAACCGAGGGAATGCCCATATGGATAGGCTTGGGTAGATGTGACTGTGTCCTGGAAGTTGTAGTCTTTTTTAAAAGTACAGGGTTTTTTTGTTTGTTTTGAGACAGACTCTCAGTATGTAGTCAGGCTGGCCTTGAACTCACTATGTAGACCAGGCTGGCACTGGATTTGGGGTGATCCTCCTGCCTCAGCCTCCTAAATGTTGGAATTGTAGTGTACCACTGTGCCCAGTGAAAGTACAGTTTTTAAGTTATGATTTTCCTTGTCTCCTTTCCACCTACCTTTACTTCTGTCCTACCTCAGTCTACATGCTTGTGTCTGTTCAGGGAAGGAGGATCACTGTTCTGGGGCACTGGTACCTATGTTGCACAGGTCTAGGGCGAGGATGGCCACCTGTCTTCGCTTGCCTGGCACTGCCCCAGCTTTAGTAAGTGAAGTCATCCATTCCAAGACATCTCTTATCTTGGACACCAGGATGTTTGGTCTCCAGATCTGGGCTGCAGTTCAGGGGAGCTTGGGGCTTGGTTAACTTGCTGCATGCAGGCTTAGGGCCCAGCTGGCTTCTCCCTAACCGCTATCTCTGGCTGTCTCAGGTGTGATTCTGCCTGAAGAAACAAAGACCTTTGCCTTCTTCTTCAAGTCTTTAAATGCTGGGATCTTCAGGGAGTGCTGGGAGTTCCGAACCCACCCCACCCTCCTGGGCGGTGCTCTCCTGTTGGTCACCCTGCAGGGGGTGTCCCTGACCCAGGACATTTTCAAGGATGAGAGGAAGTTGCTGGAGGTAAGGGACCCAGGGCCTTGGCCCTTGGGGACACTGGGTAGGTTACCCTGGTGTTCTTGGCAGTGCTGTGGGGATCTTATTTCTCCCTGAGAGTGAATTTTTCACAAACAGGCAACCAAGCTTGTTCAATAAACGCTTCCGGCTTCCAGTGCTTTGGGATGTAGCAGATGGGGAGAGCAGGTGGGGGAGGGCAGTGGGCAGCCCCACCAGGCAGGGCCCCCCTGAGCTGGAAAGGAATGCAGAGTCCTGCAATTCAGGTGACAGGGAAGTGCGGCCCAAACAGATCATGTGACCCGTGGCTGTATTTTGTTTCCTGCTGGCAGCTGCTGTGCAGTGGAGGGACATTTCAAACCGACAGGACTTTCAAACCACAGGCAACCATTTAATAGCCTTCCCCGCACCCTGCATGTAGCTGATGGGTCAGGAATTGCCATCCCCCGTCTCCATGGCTGTTCTAGGTGGTGCTTTGTGGGATTCTGCAGGGAGCTGTGTGGCTTTGTTCCCTGAGGCCCCAGACACAGCCAGTTATTTCAGCTGGGCCTCAGCCAGGGTGATCAAAGGTGATTTTAGCAAACGTCAGGCTCCCTAAACTCGCTGACTGTAGGGCTGATGCCACATGAGATGTCCTTCCGCTGGGTTTCCGTGGCATTGACTGCATGGCCAAGCTGAGTGAAAGGTCACTGCCATTCTCAGCTGTGCCCAAAGTGAGCACCCCGCCCCCTCCTCCTAGTGGGGGTGGATGCTAACATGTGACCTCCAAGTCCCTTCAGGGAACGAGGATGTTTGGAGAGAGAGACACCCAAAAGCTTCTGAGTCTTGGAAGAGGTGTGCGTGTGTGTGTGTGTGTGTGTGTGTGTGTGTGTGTGTGAGAGAGAGAGAGAGAGAGAGAGAGAGAGAGAGAGAGAGAGAGAGAGAGATGATGGCAGAATCTGACCCTATGGAGGTGCAAGGTTTCAGGGCTCTGGGCCCCCTGGAGGACACAGGGCGCTGGGAGCCTCAGCTGCCGCCATGTTCCATTTTCCCTTCCCCAGAGCAAGCTGGCTGCGCACGAGTCAGTCACCATTGTGCACAGTGTGCTGCAGGAGCTGCTGAGAGGGATCCTGACCCCAGAGCGCACGCCGTCCCCTGTGGATGCTTACCTGACAGAGGAGGACTTGTTCTACCACAGGAACCCTGGGGTACAGGCTGCACACCATGCGTCCCCCTTTCTGCAGCAGCCCTGTGGGATTGGAGTGCTGTTTACACCCTCATATTACCCTGCAGACAACAAGGCTCAGAGAGGTTAAGGGTCACAGCCAGGACAGCCAGCAAGTAGAGGCTTGGTGGGAGCAGAGTGGCACAAAGTCCTTCAAACCCAGCCTTTTGTTCTTTCTTTATTTCTTTTTCTTTTTTTCTTTTTCTTTTTTTAGTTCTTTTGCAGCAGAGTCTCCCTATGTAATTCAAGCAGGTCTCAACCTTGTGGCAGTCTTCCTGTCTCAGCCTACTGAACGCTGGCATTACAGGCGTGTACTATCATGCCCAGCAAAACCCAGTCTTTCTGGGCAGCCCCAATGCAAAAATAGCTTTAATTGGAGATGGTCTGGTTGAAGGGGAAGTGGGGAGCCCCGCACCCCCCACTCCTAGTCAGTGCCTGCAGCGCTGGGGAAATGGAAGCTGGCTGCCATGGGCTCAGCATGCGCCGGCCAGCCTCCCTCTCACTGTCATCTCCTGCCTCTGCTGCAGCTGCATTACCAGCACCAGGTGGTGCAAGGCCTGCACCAACTGTGGCACCAGTATATGATCCTGCCCCTGAAGGCCAGGGAGCCCCGGCCCAGCCAGGAGGAGCCCTTGAGCTCCAGGACCCAGGCAGCCTCTCCGGACAAGGGCCCAGCGAATGCTGAGCTCCAGTTGCCCCAGGAGAGCAAAGCCCGCAGGGATTCTCGCCATCCCTCCCTGTCCCAGAGGTTGGCAGCAGGGACCAAGAATGCCCCACGCAGGAGCATCATGGAGGAGATCCTGGTGGAGGAGAGCCCAGAGCTGGAGAGTATCAGGAGCCTCTCAGAGCCGGATGACTTCTCCTTGCCGGAGTGGAACCTCTGCCTGGGGGACTTCAGAAAGGTGCCTCTGGGCTCAGAGGGGACTGGTAGACAGCTGGGGGCCGTGCTCAGAGCCAACAAGGGGTAGCCCAGCAGCTCCTCGCTCAGGGACTAACCCTCCTGAGGGCCCATAGAAAGCGATCTTTCAGGTCACATCTTTTTTTCTGGGGTTCCCAGGTGTCCATGGTACAGGAAGGGCTCCCGTTGGGACCCTGGCAAACCTTAGAGAAAGCTTCATGGGTACAGATTGCCAAGGCAGGTGCCCGGCCCCACAGAAGGTGCCCTAGACAAACTCCACGGCCCCCAGCCCCTGGTCCTGCACCACCTGGCTCATATCACCGCACTCATCACTAGAGGACAGAGGGACCTTTGGAGTCCTGCCCCAGAGTGATTGCTCTGGTGCCCATGACCCTGACCAGGCCGTGATGACTCTCCCTGAGGAGCACGAGAGAGAGGACGCATTCATCAGGCTCAACAAGGCAGTCCTGGAGCTATGCCCAGAGCAGAGGCCGCTGCAGCCTGACCTCCTGTACCAGCTGTGGTAGGTGCCCCCCGCCCCCGCTTCCCTTTTGTGTTGTCAGCCTTTGCATTGCGTGGCTGGGACTTGCTTGTGTAGGCTTGGGGGCCTTTTGCAAGGCTCAGCCCTTCCTATACAGCAGGCCCCACATCTGGCCATGGCTCCATGTGGGAGTTTGAGGCCTGCCTGAGATCATGAGCCCAGGCCTAGGCCATCTTTTCTTGGAAAGCCAGACGCCGTCAGAGCACCAGGGAGGATGCTGGCTGGTGGTGTTCCCATGGTAGTTCCATGGTAGTTCCTGGCACTGGGGGCCTGGGCCTCTGCAGGTTCAAGGGCACATGAGGAGCAATGGCTTTTCTCAAGGTCTTACCCTCTAGTTTGCAGCTGTGGCGAGATGTGATCGACAGCCTGGTGAGCCATTCCCTGTGGCTGAGGGTGCTACTGGGCCTCCCAGAGAAGGACACCGTGTATGTGTTTGTCCCAGAAGAGCAAGGTCAGAGCCTAGACAGTCATACCTTTATGTCTTTCCCAGCGCCTTGCCCTGACAGCTACAGGGTCTTGGCCATTTGTTACTCTGTGCTGGGTGCCCTGCTAGGTGGAGCCCACAGAGCTCCAGCACCCTGCGATCTGCTGCCAAGATGTGGGGCCCTGAAGCTAACTAGCAACCCCCTTAGTGGTCCCCATTTGTTTTGCGGGTGGAATTTAAATGACTTCTCTGGCCATGAACAGGGGATGGGATTGGAAGGAGAGCCTGGACTAGCTCTGGGTTTTGAGACAGGGTCTTGCTGCTATGCAGGTCAGGCTGGCCTTGAACTCACGCTGTAGTCCAGGCCGGTGTGGAACCCAGTCTCTCGTCCCTTAGCTGAGGCAGCCTGTGGGGCTCTGGGCTGCCCCCTTCACTCTTGCATCTCAAGCCTAGGATCTCAGGAGGCTGTTGGGTGCAGTGCTTTCTACTCCTCTGCCTTAGGTCAGAAGTCGCTTCCCACCATGGAAATGAAGGCGACTGCTGGGAGAGTCGGGAAGGAGGAACGGAGAGGGACCACCCAGGAGAAGAAGCAAGGGGGAGTCCGAGATAAGGAGGACAAAAAAGGAACCAAGACTCCTGTGAAAGAGGTATCCGGGGGCCGGTCAGGGACATAGGGCCCCGGAGGGGCTTCCGCAGGGGGTGGTGGTGCCAGGGAGTCACTGTGCAGAGCATCCAGGGCCCACCTCGGGAGCCACAGGGCCTCATCTCCCCAAGCAGGACCATGTGAACAGCAAAAAGCAGAAGGCAAAGGAGGACAGGAAAGCAGTCAAGTCTTCAAGTGGAGACAGGCTCTCCTTGGAAGATCCCATGCCCGACAACGTCAGGACGTCCCAGGAGCCCATCGATCCCCTGGTCATGGAGAAATACATGCACCGGCTGCACGTGGAGGTGTGGGAAAAGTCTGTGTCACACCCTTCTGCCTGCACCCATGCTGTGCTCTCTGCTGTTACTGTAATAAGTGCCGCTTCTGCTGGTGGTGGACGCAGAGCCACTGGTCCACAAAGGGCAGCTGTTCTCATGAGCCAAGCAGACCTCAGAAGTAGGCACCCCAGAAAAAGTATGTCAATACAGAGCCTGGCAGCTGGGGGGGCGTCACCCAGGGCTGGGCATTCGGAGGCTGGGGGTGTCAGGCTGGGCCTCGCTGAGCCATTGACACCCTGCAAAATCTTGAAGATGGTGAAGAGTGCCCTGGGCCAGGGAAGCAGCTGACAAGAGGAGGTGACCGCAGACAAGCGTGAGGAGGGACCATGGGGGCTTTGCTGGTCGTCCCCATCATGAGGACCTGGAATAGAGGAGTCACATGCAGTTTCAATGGGGAGCAGTTTGGCCTCACGTGGGCTTCAGAGGGTTGCTGCTGCCTCCGTCTGGAAAACAGACTAAGGGACAGAGAAGAGGACGCTTTTTTCTCTCAGCTGCCGTACCCTAGGAAGTGCCCTGTGAGGTGTCTCAGTCCTTCTTTGTGGCTATAACAAAATACCGCAGCTGGGTGATTTGTAAGGAAAGAAATGTATTTTTTATTTCCTGTTGGGTATTGAGATAAGATCTCACTATGTAGTCCAAGCTGGCCTTGAACTCACTATATAGCTCAGGCTGGTCTCAAAACACAGCAGTCCTCCTGCCTCGGCCTCTGGAATCCTGGGATGAAAGGGGTGCACCACTTTGGTGTTTTTATGAGACAGTGGCGGACATGCAGGTGCCTTCCACCAAACAGACCTTTCCCTGTGGCTTCTGTCGCTTTCCCCCAGGTCTATGGGCTGCTGGACACCCTGGTGACCGACCTGATGGTGCTGGCTGACGAGCTCGGCCCTGTGAATAATATGGAGGAGCAGCTGTCTGTCTAGCTGTTCCAGGCTGCGCGACCTCCTGGCTAACAATTATGCCAATAAAAAACCTTTAGGTTTCTAGCACCTGTGCTGTGCCTGTGTGTTGGGTGCTTGGTGTCCACAGGGTCAGTCACTGCCTGGGTCTTCCCAGTGTGTGGAGCTGACCCTGCCTGGGCAGGTGGTGGGAGATGGACCAGATGGGCCAGGAGGAGCGCAGTTGGTGGTAGGACAAGGAACACAATCAGGTGACAGGGAGACCCTGTCCTCAACTAAAAAATAGAAATGGCTGGTGCAAAGTGCCTGGGTTTAACTCCCAGGTCTGAAGGAAACAACAACAAAAAAAAGCCCAGCCCTGTCTGTTGTACCTGCACCTCTCGCAGCAGCCTGAGCTTCCTCAGGGAGCGGGCTCAGGCCACCTACTCTGAACAGCTGGCTGAGGAGCAAAGATGGTGCAAGTGGGAGGCTGGGGAGGAGCCAGGACCCCTGGGGTTCACATTTGGTATTTTCGTGGGACTCAGGACCAAGAAGCTCAGAGAGAGTGGTGCACTGCCCCCTCCACCCTGGAGCTGGAGGGGTGGAGTCCATGTCCTCGGAGGCTGGGGAGGACAACCTCCCTCCTTTAGTGTCCTTGTGGCCCAAGGAGGGGGAGGGTGTTGACCCCACCCCCTTGCTGCTTCCTGGTTGAGAAGGCAGAGGAAGGGCTTGGGAGTAGGCGCAGGCTCTAGCTTCTGCCCCTCCTGGGGCCCCCAAAAGTGAGCCAGGATGCCGGGCCCCGCCCCCCTGCTGGCTGTAGCAAGGGTTAACCCGCCCGGCTGCCCGCCCGCCCGCTCGCTGGCTCTCTCGCCCGCCGCCACCGGCGTCCTCCTGTGTCCTGTTACTGCTGAGGCAGGCTCGCCCGGCCAGCTGAGCAACTTTCATCCTGAGTGTCGCCTGCCTGCTGGCTGGAGCCTAGGAGTTGACCAGGCAGAGGCAGAGCTGCAGCCCGCGGGCGACTGTGTGCTGCCCTGCTGAGGGGTCTGCGCCCCTCGTGGATGGCTCTGGAGTTGCTGCCGAGGCTGTGCCATCCCTCTGCTGTGTGGACTGTAGGATCGCTGCCGAGGCCGCTCGGGCTGGGGCCGGGGCCAGGGGAGCCCACACTGGAGGTAAGCGGTGGTGTCTGGGTGACAGACACAGAGGAGGCCGGGGCTTAGTCTTTCTGGGGGCACCAGGCCCAGAGAAGACTGGGTGGCTTTTTACCTGTGCCCCAAGGATCTGTAGAGGCATCTAAGACCCGTGCTGGCTTTCCCCACATGGCTGCAGGTCTGGCCTCAGGGTGGCCCCTAGACGGAACTCTCCTGGGGCTGGCGAGGATGGACGCTGTATGCCTCCAGCAGCAGGACAGGCATTGCCCTTCCCTCCCCTGCTTACACTGGACCCACTGGGGACAGAGGCTAGGAAGGGGGTGCCACTCAGAGGCTTTGGTAAACACATGCATGTTACCAGCCAGATCTGGCCTGTCTTTCTGTCCCCCTGCCCCCCCCCAGCTAGTATGGGGGTGCTATTGGCTTCCTTGGCGCTGACTTTCAGGCTGAGTCTTGCCAGGCCCCCAGAGTTCTCCTTGGGATGCCCAGAGGAGGGAGAGAGCTCCACTTCGGCCCCCTGCATCTCCCAGCCCAGCTTCTGCCTTCTCCCAGCTCCGAATGGGCCTCCCGGACCCTGGCTGCTCGGTGTTCTTCCCTGTGCCCAGCAGGGTCTGGCTCAAGGTCACTGCAGTAATTCCATACAGCTGCCTGGGGCCGCCGCAGCGCCTTATCGGCAGCAGGTTTGGATTTCACTGCCTTTTATGCCTGGGCATATTGTGTTCGATAAAACCCTTACTTGTAACCCCGCTGGCAGGGCTCCCGGCTGCTCCCTCCTGCCTGTCCTCCCCCTCACAGTCAGGGCCTCACCCTGGTCCCCTCAGACACCAGGAGAGAAGGTCAAGCCCCTCCCTCACCTGTGACCTCTCCCTTCCTGGCCCCTCGAAGGTGTGCTGAGAAAGCCCACCTCCTTCCCAGGAGCGAAGTCCAGGCGGCCACCGAGCTCTCTCCTGCAAAGCCAGTGTCCCCAGTCACCCAGGTCCCAGCCACCCAGCCAGCCTGGAGGAGGGCAGTTGGGCCGGGTTGCCTCTGGTGGAGTCGGGATGCTCGACTGGTTCTGCTGGTTCCAGTGGCCAGCAGGGAGGGCTGTGCACTGGGGCGGGCTTCGTGCACAATCATTTCCCATCTCCACTCTGCCACCACCAGCCCTCCCGCCCACTGGGAGGTGAAGGCAGGTCTGAGTCACGGTTGGGGGGAGGGCAGGAGTTAAACTAGTTGTGGCTGTGGCAGCGTCACAGAGAGTCTGACGCCGGGTGGACAGAGAGACAGCAGACAGAAGGAAGGTAGGCAGCTCCAAGCCGGGCACGCCCCATCTCTTCCGAGCCCGGGTTCCCGTGGAGGGGCTCCTGGGCCGGGATGAGGCCTGCCAAGGCCTGTGGGGTCCTTTGAACTAGGTCCAGGGCTCGGAGGGACAGTATTATTGGGGTTCTGGGGGCCAAGAGCAGCCCTGCTGTGGCATCTCTCCTCTAGCGGCCTGGGAACCAGAACGAGGCTCAGCCAGGCTGGGTTGGGGGTGATGCCAGGAGGTATGATGTCCCTAGGTGTTGGGGGTGTCACTCACTGCGGCCCCAGCCAGTGGGTGACACCTCTGCATGCTAGTGCCACACGGATGTGGTGGGGTCACTGAGAGGCTTGAGGGAGGACTTGTCTTCGTCCCGGTCCTAAGGCCATGGGGACCAGATGTCACCTGGCCCGAGTCCTCCCTCTGCTGGGCAACCCAAGGCCTTCTGTGTGGCCGGGACTTGGAGCTGTGGAGAGCCGGTTCTACCCGTCCTTGGGAAGCTTCTGTTTTGGCTGTGAAGTTGGGACTGAGATGGTAAAATAGATTAATTAATTAATTATCAAACTAGGTGACAGGGGTGATAAGTATTGGATTAGTCCTATGGAGCCCCGGGTGTCCGTTCCAGCCCTTGCACCGACATGCTGTGTGATGTTGGCAGGTCACATCCCCGGTCTGTGCTCCGGTGGGTGTGGGTGGCCAGATGGTAGCAGCCAGGTGTCAATGACAGGCGTCTTCCCTCTACCACTGGTCGGACTCACACCCTTCCCCAGTTTGCCGGTTCCTTCCTCCTCCCCCCTGTTCCTCTGGGCCTCTAATTTCCTCCCAGCCAGCGCCTCCTCCGGGAAGTCTGCCCTGAACTTCCTCTCCTGGGTCTTCTGTGCTCCTGGGTGCACCTGGTCATGCATTGGCCAACTGTGTGTCCTGGGCCTGGCGTTGTGCCCAGCTCAGAAAAGGCCTCGAGGAAGTAAGTGTTGAGTCCATCAACCTACAAACATTAGCCATAGGAGAAAAAAGCCAGAGAAGTCATTGGCAAGAACTCAGCAGAAACGCAGAGGGAGGCAAACGTGAGTGGGATGGGCAAGCAGACATTCCCAGCAGCCATATCGGCATCCTGGCTGAGGCCATGCATCTGGGGGTGAGGGTTCCTGGGCCTCACACCTACTCTGTGATCTTGGACAAGTCCTGGGTTCCCTTGCTGAGTCTCCTACCCATCTGTGATTGCAGACAGTAGGAACAGCAGCTTGAGGGGCTGGCTGTGTACATGGGCTTGCCTGGTTAGAAGTGCCTGTTCAATAATAAACAGTGTAAGACACACGAAAGTGCTAGATGTGGTGGTGTATGCCTGTCATCCCAGCACTTGGTTGGCTGAGGCAGGAGAATTGCTGTGAGTCTGAGGCCGGCCTGGGCTACATAGTAAGTTGAAGGCCACCCTGCATTACATAGTAAGATCCTGTCTCAAAAATGAAAAGATAAAAATGAGAGTCTTTGGAACACTGTCCCCAGCAGCAGGGACACTGCTGGCCAGGCTCAGGCAGCCGGTGGCTGAGTGACCAGCGAGGCAGGCCGCCGTGGCTGAGTTCACATGTTCTCTCTTCCTCAGCCCCATGTGGAGCCCACGGACACGGCCGCCCTGCTGAGCGCACGGCGGCCTGCCCTTCGAGACAGTGACTTCTCGGCAGTGGCCCTCGGCTCTCCACCTCCGGCGGGGGGCGGGGGCCGCCCAGCTCCAAGTCCGCAGCCATGACCACCTCGGCGTTGCGGCGCCAGGTGAAGAACATTGTGCACAACTACTCAGAGGCGGAGATCAAGGTGCGAGAGGCCACCAGCAATGACCCCTGGGGCCCGCCCAGCTCGCTCATGGCGGAGATCGCAGACCTGACCTTCAACACCGTGGCCTTCGCGGAGGTCATGGGCATGCTGTGGCGGAGGCTCAACGACAGCGGCAAGAACTGGCGGCACGTGTACAAGGCGCTTACGCTGCTGGACTACCTGCTCAAGACGGGCTCAGAGCGTGTGGCCCACCAGTGCCGTGAGAACCTCTACACCATCCAGACGCTGAAGGACTTCCAGTACATCGACCGAGACGGCAAGGACCAGGGCGTCAATGTGCGCGAGAAGGTCAAGCAGGTCATGGCTCTGCTCAGGGACGAGGAGCGGCTGCGGCAGGAGCGCACGCATGCCCTCAAGACCAAAGAGCGCATGGCGCTGGAAGGCGCAGGCCTCGGCAGCGGGCAGCTGGGCTTCCCACGGGGCTCCCCTTCCTCCTACCACTGTGAGTGCCCCCCCACCCCCATGGCCGGGACAGGGAGGGGGCCCAAGTACCCGGCTTACCTCTGCCACTCTGAGCCGTGGTTAACAGTTCTGAGGTCTCAGAGGCACAGTGCCTGGCACATTGTAGGTGCTCAGCAAATTAGCCACAGGAGAATGTCATTATTTATGTGTCGCTGTTGCTAATTAGCTGTTTATTGATTGATTGATTGATTTTTGAGACAGAGTCTTACTATGTAGTTCAGGTTGGCTTTGAACTCACTATGTAACCCAGGTTGGCCTTGAACTTGCAGGGATTCTCCTGCCTCAGCCTCATGAGTACTGGGATTACAGGCAGGAGGCACCATGCCTGGTTGCTAATTAGCTGTTTATAGGAATGGTAGGGTGAGGGTGCTCAGGCTCTGGAATCACATGCCCTTCATTAACCCCATTCCAAGCTATGTGACCTGAGCAACCAGTAAGCTGCACCTCGGTCTCCTCCTCTGTAGAATGAAGAGGGCGGAAAGGGAGGAGGAGGAGGAAGAGCAGTCTCCTCCCTCCTCTCTCCACTGTTTGAGAAGTAAATGTGATTTGATCCGAGAATGCCTACAACCCTTTGCCTGGATACAGAGAATTCTCCTTAACACCCCCCCAGTTTCGGAGCTCTGCCCTTGAACATAGTAGTGACTGCTGGGCAGTTCCTGGCTCTGTTTCCCCAGTGCTGGGGGCTCGCCTGGCCTGAGGAACCCCAGAACGGCCTGTTGATCATACCTGGGCAGTTTGCTGGGGCCCCTGAGGCTGCAGCCTTGTTGGATCGAAAGCCCCCCGTTTGGCCCAGGCATGCTGGAGTCCAGCTGTGGGAGTCCAGAAGCTGGAGGAGGGTGTCTGGGTTCAAGTCCAGCCCCTTCTGAGCTGCTGCCCCCTGCCCAGGAGACCTGCTCCTGCAGCAGCCCTGTGCGGGGGAATCTTAATAGGTGGTGCCTGGCCTGCTGTCAGGCTCAGTGGCACCCTCAGTGCTTCCCCTTGCCTCAGTTTCCCTCTCTAAGCCTCGGGTCCCTGGCAGGCAGAGGGGTGTGGGGGTCTGAGGTGCCTGGTTTGGTCACAGTAGCCACGATGGTTATTGCAGCCGCCTCGTCATCCCCCCGCTATGCCTCAGACCTGGAGCAGGCCCGGCCCCAGACGTCGGGAGAAGAGGAGCTGCAGCTGCAGCTGGCGCTGGCCATGAGCCGGGAGGAGGCTGAGAAGGTGAGGCCTGCACCCCGTGGCCAAGGCGCAGGGTTGGGCAGTTTATGTCCTTCCAAGGACAGCATGGGCCCTGTTTATGTCCTGGGCCTGGCCTAGGTGGGGCCTGTGTCACTGGCCCAGAAAAGGGCTGTGTGGGGCTGGGGTCCCAGTGTGGCCGTAGTGAGTTCCCCTGACTGCTATTATTTCTTTATCACCTGCTCTCCCTCCTTTTTTTCCCCCGTTTTGATCCTGAACATTGACCTCAGGGCTTTTGCACTAAGCTACACCCTTGTCCAGTTTTTATTTTGAGACGGGTCTGGTTTTGTTGTCCAGGCTGTGCTCCAACTTGGAATCCTCCTGCCTCAGCCTCCCAGAGCGCTGGGGTTACAAGTGTGCACCACCACACTGGGTTTGCTATCACTTTCTTTGCCGCAACCTCTGTGGATCTTGGCGGACAAGGGCAGGGGGCAGTGGGGCCTCCCATGGCAGCACTAGGGGAGCTCTTGGGAAACCCAGAAGAAAGAGCAGCTTCCTGACCTTTCGGCTGCGTCTCAGAAAGCAGGGAGAAGGGCACCCCTCGCGTGGGACATTTCTGCCTCTCCATCCTTGTCCCCTGGCAGGGCTGTGCTGGCCAAGGGCTGGCAGCACCAGACCAAGCTCACCCCTGTCTTCCTCCTCACAGCCAGTCCCCCCAGCCTCCCACAGGGACGACGACCTGCAGCTGCAGCTGGCCCTGCGCCTGAGCCAGCAGGAGCACGAGAAGGTAGTGCATGGGCCAAGCCACGCTGGCAGCGCAGGTGCTGGTGACGGTGCTACAGGGCACTAACGGCTTCTTCACTGCTGCTCTAACCCTGGTGCCTGTCCCCCACTGTCCCAGCCCCCAGCCTGGGCGCCCAGATCCCCGAGTTCAGCCTGGGCTGCTCATGCCTCTCCCCGTCTGTGTTCTCTGCAGGAGGTGAGGTCCTGGCGAGGAGACGACTCCCCGATGGCCAACGGTCCAGGGGCTGCTGCCCGCCGTCAGAGGGACAGAGAGCCAGGGAATGAGGAGAGAACGGAGGCAGAGAAGCTGAAAACCAGCCAGGTAAGGAGCGATGGTGCTCCAGCCCGAAGGTCGGGCATCGACAGGGTCATGTAGCACAGCAGAGGGCACACAGGAAGCACCACCTATTTATTAAAGGAAACGGATGGCGATGTGCACGCCGCAGGCCCTGGTCCCACGCTGCACTGGCTGGTGACCGAGCTGGCAGCAAAGCAGGAGGCAGTGGAAGGATCCTGATTGAGACCCTGGATGGGCTGTCACTGTCCCAACCTCAGTTTCTCCTTCTGCGCAGTAGGCGGGGTGGGGGGGTGGGCGCACTTCTGCCTGTGATACCTTAGATTACAGGAGACTAAGTGGAGATTAGTCAGAGATAAGGCGCTGAAAACAGCGTGGGCTCCCAAGCGAGACCACCCTCTGGGCTATGTATGCTGTCCCCTTACTCACGTTCATTGTGGCCATGTAGCTTGGACACTGAGCCAGGGAGAAAGGCTCGCTGTACAATCTCCATCTTTTGTCTTTTCTGCTGGCCTGGGTTCTAGCCCCGCTTGGCATCTCCCTGGCTGTGCAACTTCAGGCAAATCATTGTCCTCTCTGGGCTTCAAGGGCTCTGCTGTAAATAGGTCAGCACCTGCCCTCCCTTGCCTGCGGGATTCTTAGAGGAATCAGGAACTCAGTGGATGAGGAAGCATTTTGCGCACTGGGAGTGCTGTACAGAGGTGAGGGGTCACAAAGGGATGTTTGTGGAATGAATAAAGGCAGGAAGCAGCCGCAGTGTTGGCTGGCAGGTCAGGGCCTGGCCTCCCTCTGGGCCCGCCTGCCTCTCATTTGCGGCTGCCTCTCCCTCCGCAGTCCTCCATCCTGGACTTGGCTGACATCCTTGTACCTGCCCCCGCACCTTCCTCCACACACTGCTCTGCCGACCCATGGGACATTCCTGGTGGGCATGCAGGTTAGCAACGAGCTCCCCGATGGTGCCAGAGGGCCCCTTCCTTCCCAGCTACCTGCTGGAAAACCACCTCCCCCACTAGCTGAGGGTCTCCTGAGCCTTTGCTGCTACTTGGCTTTCAAATGAAGAGACTGGGGCTGGGTGTGGTGGCACATGCCTGTAATCCCAGCACTCTGGAGGCTGAGGCAAGAGTATCGTTATGAGTTCAAGACCAGCCTGGGCTATAAAGTGAGCTCAAGGCCAGCCTGAACTGCATAGTGAGACCCTGTCTCAAAAAGACAAAAAAAAATAAAAAAAGAACCTGGGGCATGGGGGCAGCAGATGTCCTGCTGTACTCATTCGCCTAGCCCGGCCCTGATGGGGACAGAGGCCCATGATGCCTGGGCAGGGTGGTGGCTGGGGGTCCAGGCTGATGAGAAGATGTGCTGAACACAGACACCAGCTCACCAAGTGGCCTGACATCAGCATCTAGCTGTGACAAGAGTCCCACACTTCTCTCTGTGGCCTGGGGAGCTGGCAAGGGCCCTGGATGAGAGATGTGGGGGTCTGGATCATGCCTGTGTCCCTCCCATTGCAGGTCTCAGGCCAAGCACAGAGTCCAGTGGCTCTTCCTGGGGACCTTCAGCAGACCCCTGGTCTCCAGTCCCTTCAGGAAATGTCCTGTCCCGAAGCCAGCCTTGGGACCCGCTTCCTACACTCTCTTCCTCAGAGCCCTGGGGCAGGACCCCAGTGTTGCCTGCCGGACTCCCTGCCACGGACCCCTGGGCACCACACTCTCCCCACCACAAACTCTCCAGCACTAGGGCTGACCCTTGGGGGGCTCCCAAAGAACCCTTGGACATACCTGGTAAGTGGAGACAGAGGGTACTGGGACAGGCTGGAGGCTTCTGGGTCCCTTCCTCGCAAGGCTACAAGGGCAGTTGGTGCTGTGTGTACAGGGGGCCAGCTCCTGGCCAGGGGTGGGGCCAATACCTCCCCAATGTGCAGCTCTTCTCTCTCCTCTGCTAGCTGGAGGTTGTGTCTCAACCTTCGATCCCTTTGCCACAACCCCAGAACCCACAGAGACCAAGGCAGAAGTGCAGGGTGCCCAGGCCGTGCCCTCCGGGAAGCCAGGAAGCCCTGTGGGTGAGCAGAAGGCTGGGAATACTGGCGCTCTGGGAGAGGGGTGCCCCAGGCTAGCCTCTGCCCTCTGCCATGTAGCCAGATCTTTGCCCACCAACCAGCTCTGTTTCATTGCTAACAGATCTAGACCTGTTGGGAGAGCCCGGCCCCAGTTCCAAGCAGAACGGCACAAAGGAGCCTGACGCCTTTGGTCTGGGGGCCCTGGGGGAGGCGCTCTCCCCTGCACCTCCAAGTAAGGCGGTCCCTGCCCGTCGCACCCCGGAGTCCTTCTTGGGCCCCTCGGCCTCCTCCCTGGTCAACCTTGATTCGCTGGTCAAGGTGCCACAAGCTGCAAAAACCCGGAACCCCTTCCTGACAGGTAGGACACTCCTGGGCCCCGCACACCTGGTGCGTTGTTCCCTCTGCGGTTCCATCCGCGGGGCCTAGGATCTGACACTCCCCCCTCTTGCCCGCATCCCCTCCCGCAGGTCTCAGCGCTCCATCCTCCACCAACCCATTTGGTGCAGGCGAGCAGGTTGCGCCCACCCTGAACCAGATGCGCACCGGGTCACCTGTGCCCATTGCGCCCATCGGGCCACCCCTGGGCTCCATGACCTACAGTGCCTCCCTGCCTCTTCCGCTCAGCAGCGTCCCAGTCGGCAGGTCTCTCCCTGCCTCGGCCAGTGCCTTCCCTCAGGCCAGTGTCTTCACCCCACTGGCCCCAAGCCTGCCACCTCCGCTGCTGCCCATGTCCAGCTCGGCTGGGCCGCTGGACGCATCCCCGCAGGCAGGCACCAACCCCTTCCTCTGATCACCTCCGAGGGACCGCACGTGAAGCCCCGCCCCCTGTGGGCCTGGGCGGGGCGCTTGTGCCGCTTGAGCGCTGATTGGGCCTCCGTGGACTGCTGACGGCTTGTGAAGCTGGAGATAGAACACTTTGTGGGGAGCCAAGAAAGACTGGAACCCAGGTCCTCAGCTCGTACCAAGGGGACTTTTTGCCAGGTGTGGCAGCTGGGTCTGGACCACAGCGCGGATCTTCAGCTGTGGAGCAAATGATGACTCCGCAATCGGGAGAGCAAATACCTGCTTTTCCTTACAGGGCCACCCCCTCTCCTGTCAGCCTGGCATTTCTGCCTGCAGATGCTCCCTGGCTGCGGCTCATTCCTTACTCACGGCATGGGGGCTGGTCTGACAGCCAGGGACAGCAGAGACTTGTTTTATGCATTTGCACACTCATTAGTTGGCTAAGCACTTTAGGCAGAAAACTTCGTTTAATCCTGGCACTGAGGTAGATAGTCCTGTTGCTCCCATTCAGGACCAGCCACAGAATTTGTGTCCAGTGCAAAATGCAAACGCAGGGCTCCTTGCTCAAAATTAGATCAAGATTTTTTTTTTTAAGTTTTTTGAGACAGGTTCTCATGTTGTAGTTTAGACTGGTTTTGAACTATGTACCCCAGGCTGACCTCCAGCCTGCAGTGATACTCGTGCCTCAGCCTCCCAAATGCTGGGATTCCGGGTGTGTGCCACTAGGCCCAGCCTTACGAATTTTAAAACAAGGAAACAGAACATCAGTCCAGCTGCGTAGCCCTGCCCAGGTCAATTGCACTGGTCTCTGTGGCTGCCATGTTACAGAAGAGGTTGAGGGGCATGCTTCAAGTCACCAAACTAGGACATTGTGGGGCAGAGATTCTGAGTCAGGCAGTCTGGTGCCACAGCTTGGAGCTCCCAGGCTGGGCCCCAGGTTTAATTTAGCACATATTGATGCTCTGCTGTGGATAAAGTGCTGAGCTGAGTGGGGACCAAGAACTACTGCGTCCGCAGCCTTCAGGAACTCAGTGGACAGAGGACACAGGGGCCGGGGATGTGGCTGCAGTGCAAGACAGGGCCAGGAGCCCTCTGCTCTTTTGCTTTACCGAGTAATCCAGAATCAGTGAGCTCCCGGCCGCCTTCACCTTGGGCTGTAGCTATCACAGTGAGACAGGCCCCTCCTGGGGCTTCAACAGAGTTTAGAAAGGCAATGGCGGGCCGAGCCCGGTACTCACTCGGTCCTGGGCATTGCCAGCACGTCCACTGCTAACAGTGCCCCCATCACTGGTCACTGGTGGGCCCTCAACCTCAGGGACCACCCCACAGACACCTGCTGCTCCCCCACTCCCTTTGGGGGTCAAAAATACCAAAGTTGGTGGCTGGGCACACAGTGGCGCTCTCCTGCCTGGGCTGGGGTGGCGGAGGGCTCTCTCCCAGCGGCTGTGGACCACAGGGAGGAGAGCACCTACCTCCTCAGGAGTCAGACCAAGGGCTCAACAATTGTTCTGCGGTAGAAATTAATGACAATAACTGCTTTGTAACAGTAAGTGGTTATTCTGCCTGACCTTGAGTAAATCATTGCACCTCCACGTCTGTGTCTGTCTCCTTCCTCATCAGTGGGGTGGGGAGGCCCGTCCTTGTGGGGCTGCTGTACGGCCAGTGTCCATGCCACCGAGGGCTCACTGCCTCGACACCCTGAGGAAGCCTACCCTGCCCCCATTTCTGGCTCTGCCAGGCGGCACCCCGAGTCCAGCTCACATGTGTCTTCTGCTGGACCCTACGCTGGAAGGTCCTATCCTCCTCGGCCCCAGACCCAGCTCTCCCTGGGGGTTGTTCGGTCAGTGACGCTTCCTGGTCCCTGAAGCCACTTCTGGCCACCCTCACCCTCCTACCTGGAGCGGCCTGCGTCCTCCCTGCCCCCCAGGGTGCCACGCCTCATTCCTTGGGTGCTTTCCCTCTTGGCGCCAGGCTTCCACCAGCTCTTCCCATCCACGTGACACCCTTACCCAAGAGGACGCCCTGGCTGCCCTTGGCCTCTCACTTGCCCATGACATGGTCACCCTCGTCATTGGCCCAGAGTCGTCCCACCCCAAGCAGAGTTCCGGTTCCCCATCTGAACCTCACTGCTTCCCGCTGGTGTGTCTGCTCTCACTGAGTACCCTCCATCTCCCTCCCCCCACAGTGGGACGATATCTGGCCTTCTTCCCAGCCACCCTACCTGGTCTACCACTCATTTTCTCTTTGCTGTTGTCTCCAGCCTCAGCTTGTTCATGTGCCCCAGGACCTATGCACACATGGTTCCTTCTGCCTGTTTCTCTGGCTTTTACCCCACACTCCTTCCACATTCCCTCCAGTCCTCTCTGTCACAAATGTGATTTTCCCTGGGAAACCTTCCCCCGTGTGTCCTGCCTGCCCCTTGTCATTACACCACTCACCACACTTGTCAGGGGTGGCTGAATATACACTTACGTGGCCGTCAGGTTCAGTGCCAGCAGTGTCGGGCAATGCGCACTCAGCACATTTGGGAAGATGCACAGACAGGGTATCACAGCAGCTGCACATTGTGGATAGCCTCCCAGGATGACGGGATTTGGGCAGGCAGAACCAAGCAGTCTGCTTGCTTAGGTGAATCAGGACAAGACCTTGGGCAAGAGCCTTACTTTGCAATTTTAAAGGGAGCTAAAGTTACACCAGATGAGTCGAGACTGTGAAATCGCAGGGCCCTTGCCTCCCACGGCTTTCTGGAGTGAGAGGGGATCAAGCTGAGCTCCATTTTAGGCACAAACCTGGGTCCTCCAAAGCCCGCTTGGCTTCCTCTGCAGTTTCTCACTCGGCCGCCGGGCGGCGCTCGGAGACCAGCCACGCTGTCTGGCCCTGAACCCTCCTTACCCAGTGGCAGAGAAGCCGTTGTGCTCTTAGTCCTGGCTGGGCCATGGCCTTCTTTCTGCAGCCCCCGGCTGGGCTGGGTCTAGCCAAAAGTGACAGGTACGATCGGGGTGCATAACCCCAAACGGGTGCCAGCTTGCAGTGCTTGCTCTGGACAACCCCTGCATGCCTTTCCATGCTGCATCCCCCCTGCATGCCTGAACCCCAGAAAGCTCTCTCCTTGCTGAACCCCTCCCCTCCAGCTGCAGGTCCCTCTGGAGCTGTGCTGACACTACCTCTAGAAAGCCTTCCAGGAACCTAGTACGGGGCCAAGACCCCTCCCTAGCAGCACCACAGCATGCAAGTTACAGGCTTACAGTCCTGTGCATCTGCAGCGCCTACAGTGGTGGGGATTGAACCCAGGGCCTTGGTGCTGAGCTACATCCCACACCTTCTTTATTTGGTTTGAGACAGTCTCACTAAATTACTAAATTGCCCAGACTGGGCATGAGCTTGCAGTCCTCCTGCCTCAGCCTCCCAGCACATGGGATGGCTATGTCTGGCTGGGCCTCATTATTGAGGTCTGTCCCCAGCGCTGCTCTCCAGACTGAACCCCTGCTGAGGGTATTTCTGATCCCCTGGGTGGCGTGTGGGTCTGGCTGGGGACCTAGCCCTACATGCTGCTTGGTAAGTGAATGTGACCAAGAAGTTGTGGTATCTCTTCCTCTGGTTTCCCGCCTGACCCAGTCCCAGACCCAAGTCTTCTTGACCTGTCTGGCCACCAGCAGCGCCCCTTGACACATGCTAGGAATTCCCCTGGGGGGGGGGGCTGGCCAGAGCACGGAACAGAGCTGAAAGCACCATTCTGCCCATTGTGACCCGGCCTGATGTCTCTCACTTCTCCATGCCAGGTCCAAGAGATTGGGGGAGACGAACCTGGCAAGGAGCCCCCAATGAGCCACCCTTCCTCACCACCCCCGAAACACAAAGGGGGACACAAAGGCAGAGGTCTCCCCCGTGGTTCAGAAAGGTAGGCTGAGCAACGGTCCTTGGGGGTGCCCAAGGCTGGGGCAGTGGGTGTGGGGGACCCTCAGGGAGCCATCGCCTGCCTGACCCACTTGCCCATGCCAGGGGCAGCTCCACCCGGGACAAGGACCGCAGCGCTACGGTCAGCAGCTCCATGGCCACGCCTGCTGGAGGGAAGGGAAACCGGCCCAGCGGTGCTACTAACACAGCCCAGAAGACCCCCAACCGCCTGATCAATGAGAAGTCCCCGTACCTCCTGCAGCATGCCTACAACCCTGTGGACTGGTGCATGCCCTCCCCAAAGCAGCGGGGGTGGGGGCAGCCCCTCCTCAGCTATGCACCCAACTCCTGAGTGATGTCCCCGCCTTGCTGGGCCTAGGTACCCCTGGGGACAGGAAGCCTTCGATAAAGCCAAGAAAGAAAACAAGCCCATCTTCCTCTCAGGTGACACACTGCCGCCCCTGAGGGGGGACCCGTAGTGGGAAAGGGGACAGGGCCTCGGGCCAAGGGGGACCTTGGGAGGCTGGAGTCAGGGCCACCTCCGTTCCAGTGGGGTACTCCACCTGCCACTGGTGCCACATGATGGAGGAGGAGACCTTCCAGAACGAGGAGATTGGCCGCCTGCTCAGCGAGGACTTTGTCAGCGTGAAGGTGGACCGTGAGGAGCGGCCAGACGTGGACAAGGTGTACATGACCTTCGTGCAGGTGAGCCCTGCATGCCCAGGTGCCGAGGTGCCTGGCAGGTGGCTGGCCTGATCCTGGCCCTCTCTGCCCCTCCAGGCCACCAGCAGCGGCGGTGGGGGCTGGCCCATGAACGTGTGGCTCACTCCCAGCCTCCAGCCCTTTGTGGGGGGCACCTACTTCCCCCCCGAGGACGGCCTGATCCACGTGGGCTTCCGCACAGTGTTGCTGAGAATCCGGGAGCAGGTGGGTGCGGGAAACAGCAGGGAGGGCTTGGGGTCAGGAGGAGGGAACGAGGGGTCCCCAGCCGTGCTGACCTCGGTGCACGCCCTCTCCGCAGTGGAAGCAGAACAAAAACACCCTGCTGAAGAGCAGCCAGCGTATCACCACAGCCCTCCTGGCCCGCTCGGAGATCTGCATGGGTGACCGCCAGGTGCCGCCCTCGGCAGCCACGATGAACAGCCGCTGCTTCCAGCAGCTCGACGAAGGCTACGACGAGGAGCATGGCGGCTTCGCGGAGGCTCCCAAGTTCCCCACCCCAGGTCAGCACCCTCCAGGCCCCGCAAGGCCCAGAGCAGGTCCCCGGACCCTGGCCTTGCCCTAACCAGGGCCTGGTGTCCTTAACCCTTGACCCTTGACTTACACAATCAGCTTCAGACCCTTGACCCTGGCCTGACTCATGTTACTGTCTTGTCAGTAGCTTTATGTTCCCTGTGGCTTAATGATTTTTTTTTTTTTAACCCAGAGCCCTCACATGGGGTTACATCCCCAGCTCTTTTTATTTTTATGAGGCAGGATTCTTACTAAATCACTAAATTGCCCAGACTGGGTTCAAATTTTGGGTCCTTCTACCTCGGCCTCCCAGAGTGCTGGGATTATAGGAGTACACCACCACGCTTTGCTCTGATGATGTTTTGCTTTCTGGCTGGGGCAGTGGCCTTATGACCTTGGGGTTGACTGTTGGCTTCCTGGCCCCTGCCTGGCCAGAGGTTACGTGTGGGGTAATCTGCACCCCGCCCCTCCTCTCACCCTCACGTTCTTGGCAGTGATCCTGAGCTTCCTGTTCTCCTACTGGCTTGGCCACCGGCTGACCCCGGATGGCTCTCGGGCCCAGCAGATGGCCTTGCACACCCTGAAAATGATGGCCAATGGGGGCCTCCGGGACCACGTGGGGCAGGTGAGGAAGGCTGTGTGGCCAGGGCTGCGGTGCAGGCGGTGCGTGGGGACAGAGGCTGGGATCCGTCTCCAGCCCCACTTCCCGCCTGGCGCAGGGCTTTCACCGCTACTCCACTGACCGGCAGTGGCACGTGCCCCACTTTGAGAAGATGCTGTATGACCAGGCGCAGCTGGCTGTGTCCTACTCACAGGCTTTCCAGGTCGCCCCCAGCCCCGCCTGGCCTCCCTAGCTCCCCAGCCGCCTTCCATTCTCCACTCCCCAGGTGTCCTCTGCACCATCCCGGGAGAACATCGTCCCCACGTACCTGGGCCACCCTGTGACCTATGTTTACAGCCTCCTCCCCCTCCCAGATCTCTGGAGATGAATTCTACTCTGAAGTCGCTAAGGGCATCCTGCAGTATGTGGGCCGGAGTCTGAGCCACCGGGTGTGTGTGCACCGAGGCAGGCGGGCCTGCTGTGGGAGGGGCCGGGCTCCCCTGCCCTTGGGTCTGCAGCCTGACAACCGGCCCTCCCGCAGTCTGGCGGCTTCCACAGTGCGGAGGACGCGGACTCGCCCCCGGAGCGGGGCATGCAGCCCAGGGAGGGCACCTTCTACGTGTGGACGGCCAAGGAGGTCCAGCGTCTCCTCCCAGAGTCTGTGGCGGGCGCTACGGAGCCGCTGACTGCGGGCCAGCTACTCACCAAGCACTACGGGCTCACAGAGACTGGCAACATCAACACCTGTCAGGTAAGGGGACCTGGGGTTTCTGGGAGGGGACTGGGGACCACTGGGCATATGTGGGTTTCTCGGACAAGGGCCATTGTCCCCAGAACCCCAAGGAGGAGCTGCAGGGCCAGAACGTGCTGACTGTCCGCTACTCGCTGGAGCTGACTGCTGCCCGCTTCGGCCTGGAAGTCGAGGCAGTGCGGAGCCTGCTCACGGCAGGGCTGGACAAGCTCTTCCAGGCCCGGAAGCAGCGGCCGAAGCCGCACCTGGACAGCAAGATGCTGGCTGCTTGGAATGGTGAGGTGACCCTGGCCTAAGCCTCTTCCTGTGGGTGGTATCCCCATTCACCACACTCTTCATGCCTGTTGGGCTAAATATGGATTCTGTATTAGGTTTATTATCTTTAGTTAATTATTATTGTCATCATCATCACTGAGAGAACCTCATTTTGTAGCCCAGGCTGGCCTTGAAGTCACAGCGATCCTCCTGCCTCAGCCTCCTATGTGCTGGGATTACAGGCATGTGCCACAATGCCAGCCATCATCCTTCATTTATAAATGAGCAAATTGGACTAGAGTCTTAAGTAACCCTCTCAGGTCATGCACTGGGCCCAGAGTCCAGCCCAGCCTGGTGCTGAGCCCGAGATCCAGAAAGGTGGGGATGGGATGGGCATCTCTGGAGGGCCCTGGCCGCTTGTTACCCATCCCTCTAGCCACTGTCCTTGCCTCCCTCCAGGCCTGATGGTTTCTGGCTATGCCGTGACTGGGGCTGTCCTGGGCATAGACAAGCTGGTCCACTGTGCCACCAGCGGTGCCAAGTTCCTCAAGCGGCACATGTTTGACGTGGCCACTGGCCGTCTGAAGCGGACCTGCTATGCTGGCCCCGGGCCCACCGTGGAGCACAGGTGGGGGGCCGAGTGCACCTGTCGCCTCTTGTCCCAGCGCATCCCCAGCCTGCACTGGGCAGTGCGTCCATCAAGAGAGGGTCACCTTGCTGGGCCCATTTACACTGCTGGAGACTGGGCTAGCAGGGTCTGTGGGTGAGCTGGGTTTTGAGGATACAGTGAAAGAACATGTGGAAAGGGCCCCCTCTGCAACAGCCCTGAGCCTGACCCCAGCCTGTCCCCTCTTGCCCCTGCCCCTAGCGAGCCACCCTGCTGGGGCTTCCTGGAGGACTATGCCTTCGTAGTGCGGGGCCTGCTGGACTTGTACGAGGCCTCACAGGAGAGTGCGTGGCTCGAGTGGGCCCTGCGGCTACAGGACACACAAGATAGGCTCTTCTGGGACTCCGAGGGTGGTGGCTACTTCTGCAGTGAGGCCGAGCTAGGGGCTGGCCTGCCCCTTCGAGTGAAGGACGGTCAGTGTGGGCAGCGGCCGCTAGGGCTCTGGACCAGGAGGGGCTTGGATTCCCAAGGGGGCAGCACAAGTTCTGCACGGTGGTGATGCAGTGTGGCAGTGACATCTTGTACCACATCTGTGGAGCTCCTGGGGTCTCCTGATGTTGCTAAACTTGTTTCTTCTCATGTGAAAGGGAGCTAGGGCTGGTGCTGGTTGAGAGGGCCATGGAGGTTGAATCTTGCTCTCGCTCCTGTCAGTTGCACCCAGATTTAGGCCCTGAACGAGGCGCTCAGTAATGATGCAGACATGCACATGCCACATGCAGTTACCATGGGGTGGGTCAGGAGGAAGAAGTCCTGAGCCAAGTGCTGGGCATGGTGTCATGTGCCAAAGTCCCAGTGAGAGGCTGAGGCAGGAGGATCACAAGCTCAAGGATAACTTGGGCTTCACAGTGAGTTCAAGCCCAGGCTGGACCACGTATATACATACATAGTAAGATCCTGTCTCAAAAATAACAAAGGGGAGCCAGGGATATAGCTCAGTAGCATAAGCGCCTGCCCGGCAAGCACAAGGTCCAGAGTTCGATTCCTGGTACCAAAAACAAACAAACAAAAAGCAAAGGGAAAAAACAAAATAAAATTAAAGGCTATTAGAAGCCAGGCATGGTGATACACACCTGTAATCCTAATACTCTAGGAGGCTGAGGCAGGAGGATCACAAGTTTGGGTTCAGCCCAGGTAACTTAGTGAATTAACAAGACTTTGTCTCAAAATAAAAGCCAAAAAGAGGCTGGGGATGTAGCTAAATGCAAAGGCCCTGGGTTCACCCCCTAGTACCTAAGGGAAAAAAAAGCCCTGTACCATGAGCCTGCTCGTCACCTACGTCTTGTGTGTTGTTAACATCTCCTCAGAGAGCAGGATTCACTTTTTAGCACTCAAGGAGGCTCCTCTGTCACCACTGTGTCCCCAGCATCTAGGACAGTCCTGGCATACGGTAGGTGCTCAGTGATTGTTAGCGGAATGGTGGAAGGGCCTTGGAGAGAGGCTCGATGAAGCATGTGACAAGTGTCATTTAGGGGCTGTGTGGTCCCTGGCTAGTTGGGGAGGAAGCAGCAGAAGCCCAGAGCAGGCAGCCTGTGCCCTGCAAAAGGGGCTGGAGGGCACAGAGGCTGCCCTGGTTTGGGCACCTCAGGCCACTCTGGCCAGTGGTGGAGAAAGGACGGGGCAGGGAGGCAGAGTGAGCTGTGAAGAGGCCCATCACAGGGGTGCAGTCCAGGCCGGGCTGGGGTGCGGGAGGCAGTGGGGTGGGGGGCTGCTGTTGTGGCTCGTGGGTGGATCGGGAGGCTGGAAGGAAGGTGCCGCCTTGGCCAAGACAGCTGGTGCTGGAGAGGATTGGCCGTGGGCCAGGGAGCCTGAACTGGTCAGGGAGCAGCAGTCCTTCCTCCTGAGACCCAGGGAACCTCCCTTGCCGATCCCTGCCGCCCCCTGTCCTGCAGACCAGGACGGTGCAGAGCCCAGCGGCAACTCGGTGGCGGCCCACAACCTGCTGCGGCTGCATGGCTTCACAGGCCACAAGGACTGGCTGCACAAGTGTGCGTGCCTGCTTATCGCCTTCTCCGAGCGCATGCGCCGAGTGCCTGTGGCACTGCCCGAGATGGTCTGCGCCCTCTCTGCCCACCAGCAGGGCCTCAAGCAGGTAGAAGGGGTGGTGGGGTGGAGGGGCCACAGGAGGGATGGCAACATGGGCAGGGGTCTGGGGCTGTCTCCACGTAGGCCCCTTTGTTCAGGTGTCTGGGAGGCGGGTGTGTGGGAGGGTGGTGTCTGAGCAGGCCCGTGCCCGCCTGAGCACTGTCCTTGGGCTCTCTCAGTATGGGGGTAGGTGGCAGGGGCTAAATATGGGTCCCTGCTCCTCCATGCAACTCTGCATATCAACCTGGTTATTTCCGTCCCATGTGAGAAACCTCAGAGGTGGCGGCGTGTGTATGCCTGCCTTTCTGGGTGTGTGCAGTATGGCTGCTGTCACACATGTGCCCAACCGCAGATCTGCCTGCTTACATGTATGTCTGCCTGTGTGGGTATGTGTGTGCACATAGGAAGTATGTACAGTGCCCACCGTGTGCACATGTGCCTGTTGTGTGTGGATGTCCTGTGTCTTGTGGTGTATCAGGTCTTCTGGGTGTGTCTACATGATGCATGACACTGCACATGCAGTTTCCTTGCAAGTGTGCATGTGTGTTTCTGCTTGCCACACGTTACTTCCAATGTGGCCTCTGGGTGCTGACTCTCGGTTGCTTCTTAGGGATACAGGGCGGGGTGCAGGGATGGTGGGGAAGCCCTACAGGTCCCCTCCCACCTGTGACCCTGAAGTGACCTTTTTGTTGTGGCCAGATTGTGATCTGCGGAGACGCCCAGGCCAAGGACACCAGGGCTTTGCTGCAGTGTGTGCACTCCCTCTACCTCCCCAACAAGGTGCTGTCCCTGTGCCCCACCCTCCCTGTCGCGTTTGCCCGGCACTGTCCCTTGCAGCACCCTCACGGTGATGCCCCATGCTGTGTGTGCCGCAGGTGCTGATTCTGGCTGACGGGGACCCCTCGAGCTTCCTATCCCGCCAGCTGCCTTTCCTAAACACGCTGAGGCGACAAGAGGGCCAAGCCACCGCCTACGTGTATGAGAACCAGGCCTGCTCCATGCCCGTCACGGAGCCCTGTGAGTTACGGAAACTGCTTCTCCAGTGACTGCCAGCCTCAGGGCTGGGGTAGGTCAGGCCTCCCAGCCAACTCAGGCCCTGCAGGGCTGAGTGGAACCTGCGGCTACCAGGTGACCTTGTCCCTCCTCTGTGCTCCCCACGGGCACCCACACACCCTGGAATAAACTTACCAGCATCCTGTGGTGACTGGGGCTCTTGGCTTGATTTGTGAGGGAAGCTGCATCCTGGACCCCTTTCTCTGAGGTGCCCCAGCTAACCCTGTCCTCTCCTGTCCCCTCCTCACCTTTCAGAGGTCACCAAGCTGCCCCTGCCCCCACCCATGGCCATGAATCTGAATGAAACCAAGACCAGGGGACTAAACCTAGGGCAGAGGACTGGGCTGGGGACAGGGTGTGTACCAGGTCAGGAGGGGAAACGCCAGTCTGTACCCTCAGGAGGCAGGCTGAGAAGGGGAACTGTCTTCTCCCCACATTGTCTTTTTTGCTGTATTAAGGATTGAAGCCAGCCAGGCCCTTAGAGCTGGGCCGGAACTTGAGATCCTCTTGCCTCAGCCTCTCAGAGGGCTGGGACTACAGACTTGCACTACCCTGAGTGGCTCCTACACTGGGCCTGGGGAAGGGCCCGGGGGTGCTTCATATGAGAGCCTGCGTTTCACAGAGTGGCCGGTTTGCATGTGCCCTCGTGCACAGTGTGTCATCGGGATTAAGACATTTCTTTGGGGGTACCCCCTCCCCTACCCCAGGCTCTCACCAGGAGGCAGGCAAGGACTCCAAAGGAAGCCACACTGTTCAATCCTGTTTGCTTGGAAATGTATGTGGTCCTAGAAAGAGCTTTCTTTTGTGTGGGGCATGTGTTGGGTTCAAGTCTCTGAATCTATCTCAGTCCTTCCTGCTGCAGAGGAAGCTAGTGCCTTCTGGTGCCCTCACCGTGCTAAGAGACGCCCTGGAGTCTGGTCCTTGGCATGTACATCTCCTCAGGCTCCGGAAATGCATGTAGGCAACTGGGAAAGGCAGGTACAGGAGGATGAAGCTGCCCCTAGGGCTGTTCAGGGCTCTGCAGAGCCCAGCTCCCCAAATCTCGAAAGCCCGACAGCTGAGAAAAGCTGCTGGGGACAAGGATTTGGATCAAGCACTGCTTGTGGAGAGGAGCAGAGCAAGAGACTGCACGGTCACTCCCTAAACAGGGCCGCACACAGCCACACATGGCCACCGGGACCGCGTCAGCTCTGTCTGGGTAGCCAGCCCTCAGCCCAAGTTGCCAGCCCATCTGAAGGGGATTAGCTCTGTGGTCAGAGAGGTTGGCTGAGCCCACCCTTGTCAGAGTCCACTTGGTCTGGCCAGGAAGTCAGAGGCCGGAGGCACAGAGCCTGGCCTCGGGGGGAGGGGTGGGGTGAGGAAGCACAGGTGGCCTTTCTGGCAGCCAGGGCCCTGGCTCTGAACAGGCAGTCCACACAGCCCTCCGCCGCCACCATTGCGCTCATGTGCAGGAGAGCGGGTGGGGGGGTGTACATGACACGACACAGAAGGGACTTCAGCCTCAGTAGAGAGCTGTGGGCCAGAGAGAATAAGGGTCTGGCCTGAGACTCCCCCAAGTTCTTCATGGTACACTGGAGATCACAAAGTATCCCCTTCCCCAGGAAGTCCAGGCCCTGCCGTGGAAGAGGGGGAGTCTGGGGTCCTCCCTCCACGTGGCCACCAGCCTGTGTTTCCTTTAGGTATCAGGCACACACTTGTAAGTGGGTCCAGAAGGGGTTAGGGTCTTAGAGGGTTCGTTCACCCTAGAGTGCTTCATTTTCCAAAGAGGTTGAGGCTAGGTATAAACCTTGCTGATATGAGATCTGAAGGTCTCTGGGTATGTGTGGCCTCTGTCCAGGGCTGTCGAGGTGACCAAAGAGGATAAATGTTTGCATGATCCTTGAGCAAAGAGTATTGCAGATGGGAAGATTCTGCTTTCAGAGAGCCATGGGGGTGGGGGAGGGTAAAGGCTAGGGGCCTGCAGGGGCTGGCAAGCAGCACATATGGGATTCCCTCTCAAACCTGGAGACCTCAGACAACATGCAGGCCTGACTTCTTCATGGGAAAATAGGTCCATAGGTCCAAAGAAAGAGACTTTCTTGTCCCTTTCCTCTCTTTCCCTATCTGAGGTTATTCATTCATTGAACAAAAATTTACTAAGCACCTACTATGTGCCAAACACTGACTAGGCCCTGGTGAGCAAAATGTGTGCTACCCCTGCCTCAGGATACAAATCGCCTAGAGGGGGAGACAGAGATTTCTTTACCACAAGCATAAACGTATGGTTCCAGCCTGGGCTAAGTACTGAGAGGCTGTAGACTTTTAAAAATAGTTTAAAAATTTTTCTATTGACACCCATTTGTGGTTCAGTGATTACAGTCATCATGGGGAGTTAGCACCTGTGCACAACACATCTGAATTCTCTCTACTTCCGCTTGCCCAGGACGGAGACTTCTGTCTCAGTTCTGAACCCGAGGCACCCTGGAAAGAGAGCCAAACTGAGGAGGGGCGCTCCAGAGCCAGGACCTCTAGGGCTGGGATTCAAGACGGATTCTGGTCCTGCTTGGCAGTCTTCTTGCCATCGGTACCACCCCTGAAAGCTGGGTACACAGGATATCATCGTTTCCTGGTGCCCAGGTACAGGTCATCCTCAGGCCACCAACTCAGGCAAGCAGTTCTGAGTGCACCTGTGCCTGTCCCCTCTCCAAGGGAGAGCAGTCCAGGGACAGGGTGGCCTGGAAGATGCTCGAGGGTGGGGACCTGCTGATCGCCGGCCCTAGCAAGCCTCTCTGTGCCAGCCACTCTGGGACTTCTGGACCCTGGGCAGAAGGGCAAGCCTGCCTGCCAGACTGCTGACCCGCGGGAGGCAGGAAGGTGTCAGACGCAGCGAGCAAGCCATAAATAGCCCCCCTTTCCCAGAAAATGGCCCGGAGTTCAAGACAGATGAGCGCCTTACACACATTCGGAACAGAGCAGAGGCTCCCGCCTGAGACAGACGCACTTAAGGGAGCTGCTCATTAGCATGATATGCAAATAAGCTCGGCCTCATTTGCACAACTCGGTGCCCGGATTCAGAGAAAGGGCAACCGGGGAAGCGAGGGCGCAGCAGCCGCTCTGCGCCACCCGCTGGGCGGGGTTGAGGCGGCCCCCACCCACGCCGCCGCAGGGGGCCGGCGGGGATGCGTGGGTGGCGCGGCTGGGGCAGCGGGAACGAGGCCGGGGAGCCGGGGTAAGGGTGCCGGGGGTCACCGGTCCACCGCCGGCCTCTCCCACAGAGGTTGGTCTCTAATCCTCGGTGCCCTGTCCCTGCCCTAGTGCCCAGTACCCTCGTGGATCCCAGTTATCCGCTACCCAGCTTTTGGGAGTGATGCCAGCGGCAGGAGGGAAGTAGAGCGGCCTGCGCCCCAGAACTCGGGCGGGGGTGGAGGTGGGGGCTAGGCCGGGGTCTGGGTGAGGGTGTGCGCGCTTGGGAAGGTGAGGAGGAACTGTGCAAAGCTACTGTCCTGCGGTCAACCTCCCCTTAAGCCTTACAGGGATTCCAGAGAGAAACTGAGGTAGTGAGGGGCGAGTGGGAGCTCTCGGCAGGAGTTGATAAAGCCCAACCGGCGCTGCTAAGTCCTCCCACACATTTGAGGCTCCCGCAGGTCCATTCACGGGGACTCAGGCTCTACAGTCCAGAGTGACCCGGTTGGGCTACGAGTTTGAGCACGAGTCCCTAGGAGTGGAGTCTATGCCCTTCAGCCTTCCTAGGGGGACAGGCTGGACCTCCGGGTCTGCACGCTAAGTTAGGAGGTCGGGGTTCATCTTGACGCAGGCTGGGGCGCCAGGACCCCAATAAAACCCACGAGGCCAGTGGAGGCCAAGCGCAGACCTGGCCTACCTCGGCCTTTCCCTGGCTCCTCCCCTCCTGCCTAGGCCCCGCTCCTGGGACATCAGCTCTGCTCTCCCTCCTGCCTAGGCCCGCTCTCGGGTCCATCGACTCATTAGGCGATAGACCTGGTGGAGACCCGGAATTTGGCTCTGGGACCCAGGTCGCACTCCTTGCCCCCGTGCCTACTGCCTCTTGTCTTCTCCAGACCTGACCAGAGCTGAGCTCCGCCCTCTGGCTGCTGTCCAATTCGGGGTCCTGAACAAAGGATGCCCGGGGGCTGTGGCGCTACCCCAGGACCCGGCGCCAAACACTCTGATTCCCCGGGGTTCCCTCCAGGGGAGTCCCAAATACCCCAATGGCCAATCGGAAAGTGGGTTCGGCCTAGGCAGCCATCTCATTGGCTCTATCCTTCGGGAGCGGCCCCAGGGGCAAGGGGAGGGGAGAGGGGCGGTCCTGGGATTTGGGGTGGGAACCGAATTCCAGCTGTGGTCCCCCCCCCGGCAGCCCCGCCTGCACTGCCGCGGCGGCCGACCAATGGGCGCGCGGCTTGGAGCCGGCAGCGCGCCGTGATTGGTTGCGGGCTCGGCCGGGGAGGGGCGGGGCCAAGGCTTGAAGTTGGAGTGAGCGATCCAGCTGCGGCGCGCGCCGGGCTCCTCGCCGCCGCTTTCGCTCGCTCTCTCCGCGTCTCGGCCGGAGGAGGAGGCAGTAGCGCCCGCGACAGCTCCGGCATCGGCAACCACCGCGGCGGCGGCGGCGGCGGCATCTCCGCCTCCACCTCCGCCCGGGACAGCCCCCCACGGTCTCCCCGCCCACCCCCTCGGGCTGCGCGCCCGCTGCGGGGCGGAGGAAGGAGCCGCCCCCAGCTCCCCCCAAACCCACCCGCCGGGAGCCGCTCCTCCCCTCCCCCGCCGACGCTGGCGCGGGGCTGGGACGATGTTGACCCCTTAGATCGGGCTCCAGCTGCACCGCGGGAAGAAGGGGCGCCCTCCGTGGACCCCCGCCGCTCTCTGCCGGGCGCCCCCATTTCTTCCTCCCCATCTCCGGGCCGCCTTGCCGAAGGGAGCGCGGATCCCGGCACAGGAGCCTGGGCGGCGAGCGAAGAAGCCGGACAAAGTGAGGGGGAGAAGGCCGGCTGGCCCGGGGTGCCCGGGAACCCCGGGAAGTGGGTTGCTCGCCGGGGGGCTGCCCTGGAGCCAGCGTCCCGCGGGCAGCATGGGAGCGGGGCTGAAGTGGCCCTGCCCGGGGCTCAGCCTGCGCCCTAGGGCTCCCCCGATGCGCCCCCGCCGGTGCCCCCCGGCTGCGTGAGGACCCCTCCTCCGAGGGGCTCCCCTGCCCCTCTCCGAAGCCCTGGGCCCCGGCCGGCCGAGGATGGACGAGGAGGAGGATGGCGCGGGCGCCGAGGAGTCGGGGCAGCCCCGGAGCGCCCTTCGGCTCAACGACCTGTCCGGGGCCGGGGTCCGGCCGGGGCCTGGGTCGGCGGAGAAGGACCCGGGCAGCGCGGACTCCGAGGCCGAGGGGCTGCCGTACCCGGCGCTGGCCCCCGTGGTCTTCTTCTACTTGAGCCAGGACAGTCGCCCGCGGAGCTGGTGCCTCCGCACGGTCTGTAACCCATATCCTTCCGGGCGCCCTGGCCGGGCTTGAGGGTCCAAGGTGGGGGGACGCGGTACCCAGAGCCAGGGAAGTCAGAGAAGTGTGCCCCGAGGGTGGGTAGGCGAGAGGGGGTGCTCTGGAGGGGAGGGTCATCGCGATGGGAGCAGGAGACGAGCTGGGCCGGTGGGGACCCGGGGAGCCCCACCTCCATCCGCACACACCTCAGTCCTCCTCAGGGGTGAGGGGCTTGAGATCCAGGCCGCGGAAAGAGAGGAGACGTGCCCCGCTGGTTTGCAGCTGGATGCTCTCCAGATGTGGGCAGCGGAGGGTCGTCATCCTCCAGATGTGGGGAGCTTCGGGAGCCTGGACTCTCCTCCACCCGCCGCGGGTTAACAAGCTGGGTTCGGTTTCCGAGTTTAGGGGCTGGGGTGGGGAGAAGGCTGCGGGGGGAGGAGGGGAGACCGCAATCTCCTGGGTTTTCCTCCTGCCCCCGCCCCAAAGTTTGCGGCGGATTCTAGGGTGTGATCCCTACCACCTGGTTCTGGGGGGCTGAGGTCTTTGCTGACCCAGAGGGAGATGTTGGGGGGCGGGGACCAGGTCTTAACACCCCCCCCCGCAAATCCCCTTCCCGCGGGTTGGAGGCACAACAAGGAGATTCCGGCGGCGGCTGATGTCAGGGGTGCAAAATGAGAACAAGATGTGGGGGGTGGGCCGTCTGCCCTCGGAGCTGGACCGGAGCCCCTTTCAGCTGGAGCCCAATGCGGGGAGTGCCTCCCTCCACCTCAATTCCTCGTTTGATGCCGAGTGCTTAGGATTGGGCTGTTTTTTTTTTTTTTTTTTTTTT
>PVLD010000507.1:0-84587 GCA_004027595.1 Dinomys branickii | reverse complement strand
TGCTGGGCTGACGGCAGAGCAGGTATGGGAGACCGCAGCCTGGCGGAAGGATTGGTTGGCTGCGTGCTTGCTAAGAACTCAGGTCCAGCGCTCCAGGGTCTGCTCTGTGGATGGGGACCCATGCCCCACATTCTAGGGCCGTGCTCCAGCCTCTGCCCCATGTGGAGGGGTCGGGGAGACCCCAGCCTTCTCAAGCCATAACACAAAGCACTGTTTGTCTAATGCTGGGCGCCAGGCTCCCGGGAAAGGAGGGGCTTGGCTGTTCTGTCATCCCCGGTCATGACACCTTCTTCTGCTTCAGTCTTGCCAGCTCAGAGGTTCTTGGGACTCAGGGTGGCAGACCCCGGTCCAGGGCTCTGCTTTGGGGAGGGGGTGGTGAGAATCCTGGTACCATCCTCCCTCTGCAGTTCTGCTGCCTGTCGGGTACAAAGCCCGATGGGAGTCTCTCCGCCAGTCCTGGGTCTTTGGGAAGCCCTCCCCCTGCCCCAGCCCGTTCCTCTCTTCTCTCTGAGCTGCAGAAAGAGATGGGGGCCTCGGAGGTCTGGGGTCCTGCTGGCTAGGCAGGCACTTACTGAGCTGAGGTCCCCCACCCCAGCCCTTTTCTCTATAGCCCAGCTAGAGGTGGGAAAAGAATGTTGCTGATGAGGATGCAGGATGGAACCCGGGCATCTGTCCTCTATGCCCCTGGCCACCCACCCCCTCTGTGAGTGGGAAAACCCTCTAGCCCCCCTCTCTTCTGGGGGTCCCAGGGAGGCCACGAGATCTCACCCCTTTCCCTCCCCACACCCCCAGAAGCAGGCCTCTTGGCCCTGGCTCCAGGCGGAGTGAAGGGTTTGGAGACAGATGTCCTTGTGGAAGAGGGCAAGTGGCCAGAGATGGGTGGGAGCCCAGTGCCCATTGAGGGTAGGGAGCAGGCTTACCCTGAGAGTGGAAGCGTGGGTGTGGGGTACCTGTATCACTGGGGCAGGGCAAGCAGCTGAGCCTGCGTTGTCTGAGGATGTGTTGAGAACAACTTGGCAAAGCAGATGCCCAAAGCCATCTCCCTGGGGCATCTGACCAATCCAGGAGCCAAGGGGAACTGGTATTCGCTGCCAGAGGGGCTCTGGGGCCTTGGCCTTCCTCCTTCGCCCTTTTGGGCATTTGTAAAACCTCCATGGGCTCCAAGAGGTTCCACCTCTGAGTCTGAGGGCCATAATGACCCCTCCCCCCAGCTAACTGGAGCTAGTTAGCCTTTTCTTGACCATTCTTCCTTTTGTCACCTTCCTGTTTCAGCCTCCTTAGGAGACCAGGTTTCCTAGAGAGGAGATCTAGACTTAGTAGGTAGGGAATGCTGTGTGTGAGTGTGAGCACGAGTGGGTGTGTGTGTATGTGTGTGCTGTGGAGGGTAGAAGGGCAGCAGAAGGAAGTGTCACACCAGTGTGTGTCTCAGTATTGGGGAGAGCAGGGGACAGGCTCAGTTGACTCAGAGCCAGCAGGCTCCGCCCTCAGGTTATAGGGGTGTGTTGGCCTTTGCAGCGTGTGTTTCTCCAAGTGTGAGGGCGTGCGTTTCCCCTCCTGGGAAGGAGATCCTGAGCATTCCCTCTCCCGCTGTTGTGTCACATCTGGAAGTTTGTGTAGGAGTTTCTCCAAGCTCGGAGCCCAGCACAGCTTTTTCTCATTTGGAAATCACAGGCTGGCATTTGGGATGCCGAGAGAGAGGGGGAGTGGGGGGGGGGGAGAAGGGAGCCTGCCAGGAGCAGGGGAGCGAAGGGGGAGGCCTGAATGGCAGGAGCCCTAATGGCTTCCAGAAGTGAATGTGAGTGTGTGACCGTGCGTCACCGTGTGTGTCTGAGTGTGCGCCTCGAGAAGGAGGGGGCCCCAGGAATTTCTGGAGTCTTCCTTGCTGTTGTCCCAGTGCCCCGAGTGGGCCTGCGTCTTCTACCAAGGGAGATCACTCCCTTTGATCCTGAGAGGAAGTAGGGTGTGTGGGGGGTTGTTCCTGATGCCCCACAAATGCCTTCTTCCCATTTCCAATCCCCAGGTTCTGCAGACGGATTCTGGGGCTAGTTGTGGAGCAGAATAGAGGCGGGGAGAGCACCCCTTGGCGCTGTCTCTGTCCCAGGCCCACCTTCCCTGTGGGTCACACACACGCCTTCCCACCCACTGCGCTGCACTGCACAGCTGAGGGACTCCCCGTCACCCCTAGTGCCAGTTGGAGCCATTCCTGGGGCTCCCCCCACGCTGGTCCTCCCATCTTTGGCTGCTCCCGCCCCAGCTCTCACCCCGCCCTGCCCGCCTCAGCCAGGATGGCGACAGACACAGTGCTCACACACGCAGACATGCGCACACGCGCACACGCACACACAGTCACAGATGCTTGAATCAGATTTCTGGCCTATTTCCCCTCCCAAAGATTCCAGCGGCCGCGTGTCTCTGGTGTCTCCGTCTCGAGTCTCTGTCTCGGGGTGGGGCCAGCTGCTGCCTTGCTGCTGGCTTCAGGTTTCCGTTCAGCTGGAACCTTCCGCCTCACACACCCGCCCACTGGAGCTGGAAGCCCTGGCAGGAGGGGGCTCAGCCAGGGAATCCCCCTTTCCGCCTGCCTGGCGGGAACCACCAGGCTATATCCCTGTCCATCCTGGGGAGTCCTGAACCCGGGGTACAGCAGGCTTTCTGTGGGATGCGCAATGTGAGGACCTGCTCACCCACCTCTCCAACTCTTACTAGAAGGCCAGGATTCCTGGGTCCAGGCCCCTTTCCTCCTCAAGGATTTTCAGTCTCAGATTTCCAGACTCCTAGGAGGGAAGGAGGTGCTGCTGTGGGGCCTTCTCCACTCATGCCCTGAGGCCCATGCCCCTGGAGGCCCCCAGCCTGCCTCTTACCCCTCCAGCTGCCAGACCAGGCAAGGGCTCTGTCTAGATAAAGCTCTGTGGAGAGGATGCATTTGTGGAGATAACATGGTCTACTTCTCACTCCCAGGAGGGAGAAGAGGAGGAGGAGGAGGAGGAGGAGGGTGGAAGTAGGGTTCCTTTCCTGCCATTTCCTTTTTCTCTTCTTTCGATGGTGGGTTGTGGGGAGAGGAAAGATCCTCCGCTCTCCTGCCCCCACCCTTTGGGATCCACTCCAGCCTGGAGAGTCACCATAGCAACAGTAGACATGTGACTGCACAGGTCTCTCATAGTCACTATGGCAACCAGTGTCCCCCATTCCCTTGGTTACCATGGGGATCTGTCACATGGTTTCCCCCCAACCTGATAACCTGTGGGTCTCCTTGCTTTCCCTCCCCTGCATGAGGAGAAAACTGCAGTCTGGATAAGGGGAAATCGTGTGTGTGTGTGAGAGGGGGTCTCTTTAATCACCATGGTAACAAATCCACACTGCCTGGTGACACATCCTCCTGTTGTCATGGCAACAGAAGAACATCACAGTGACATACTGCCACATTCCCAAGGAAACGAGCTCCACCCTGAAAAGGGTGAAAGACCTGTCCCCATGAATTATTCCTGTATTCAGATTGTCCCAAATTTGCTTGTCCTTTGATGCCAACTTAGGGTGAAGAGGAGAGAGAGGCAGCAGGTAGGATGTACCTGGCAGTGGACTGAATGCCAAGGGTAGCCTTGAGAAGGGGCTTTTTTAGTGAAGAGCATCTGTGGGCAGATTCTGGCTAGGAAAAGCCCCAGTCTGAGCCTGTGTAGTGGGGAACAGAGGAGAGGCAGTTGCTCCAGGGTCAATTCTCTCCCCACATAGTTACAGTCAGCCCATCACTACTGAGAACATGAATGGTGAGATACAACTGGCTTCCAGACAGGCCAACTGATCTACTGATTGATTGGTTTGTTCATTCATTCATTCATTCATTCATTCTCCCCATGCCTTGATTGTCTGCTCCCTGCTAGGCACTGCACTGAGCTCTGTTGGAGGGGGAGATGGACATGTTAGAGTGGCCTTGCCTGCCAGGAGCCCACAGCTCAGGCTGGGAGTCAAGTGTGCAGATGACTTCACGCGGCGTGGTCAGGGCCCTTAGAGGGGCTCACAAATGTGCCTGAGCCCCTCTGCCTCGGAGAACCACTTGTCCCCATGTGGAGACGTCAGCTCCCCTTTGCAGAGCAGAGGAGTGGGTAGCTTGAGGAGAGTGACAAGTTCTGAAGGACATTTGTGTCCTTTCCTTTCCAAGAGATGGCTCCCTCCCCGTCCCGTATTCCAGAGTGACCCCTGGCTGACCCCCATTCTGGGGAGGGACCCGTTGAGCTGGGGCTCCACTCAGGAGGGGGCGCCTTTGCAGCAGCTCTGTTTCCCCTGTCCATCCGCTTACCCCCAAAACCGCAAACATTTTTTTAAACACTCATTCTGGTACAGGGTGGAGGTTAGGGAAATGGCAATGTCTGGGGACTTCTGAGGTACCAGGGACAGATGGTGGACAGGGATGTGTGTTTGAAGACAGAGTTGAGGTGACAGGAGAGGTAGAGAAAGTCAGGGTATGGCCAAGACTGGCTTGGAGGGGGTCTCTGAGGCCCTGGACATTCCTGCCGGTCTCTTCACTCCTGGCCAGAGCCCCTCATTCCCGAGGCAGGGCTGAGGCAGGAGACTGTGCGCTGGCCCCTCTTGAGTCTGGTGTGGTGGGGCAAGCAGGGGGCTGCCGTGGCACCCCTACATCCTTTCCTGGGCACTCTCCCCTGCACCCCGTCTCTGCTTGGTCTTAGACTCTTTGCTCTTCCCTCCCCTCATCATTTCCCATGGGAAAGATGGGTTGCTTGGTCGTTTTTCTGTTTGGGGTCTGGAACCTACTGAGGTCCAGAGGCTGTCTTGCCCGTTCTCCTGCTGGCAGGCTGGACGGAGTCCTTCAGCCAGAGGAGATTCAGCATAACGGTCTCAGCCCCCACTGCTGTGCTGAGCTGTGCTGGAAGGTACAAGGAGGTGTGAGGGCAACATCGCACGCGCGGAGTGCTGTCCACGGCCTTGCGTGGGGTTTATGCCTAGCACTGTGCACGGCGTGGCATGAGGCCTCTGCAGTGAAGTGCCTGACTGTGTCAAGCCTGGCTGAGACTTGGAGAGGTTGGGGCTGCGGCCGCGGGTCCTTCTCTGCCATGTGCCAAGTGGCCCTGCAGCTCCTTCCATGTCCATTCTGCCTGCTGCCTCTCTCTCTGGCATCATAGATGGGGCGCTTGGAATTGTCTCACCCTGGCTCCTTGAGAGACTTCGGCTCTGTCTGCCTCCATTTCCTTGGGTTCTGGGAAACAAAGTGACTCCGCCCGGGTACTTCATGGGGCTGCAGTGAGCATCTGTCATGGCATTTGTGAAAGCGCTTGGTAAACTGTAAGGCAGCCATAATCTGACTGTAGGTTTGTGTAACACATTCACATACATTATCTCACTTCCTTCTCACATTTACCCTGCGAGGTAGGGAGAACAGGCTCCGACCCAGCAAGAAGCTCATGGTGCCTGGCATTTCCACAAGCACGATCGATTCTCTTCCCCAAATGGCTTGTGCAAATAGTCAGGGTGTTTATGACCGGTCCTCCTTTACAGATGAGGAGGCTGGGTCCAGAGGGATGAAGTCACCAAAGTGCGCCAGGACCCTCCCATCTCACTCCATTGCAAATCAGATGGGGCTGGGAGGTTGATGGGCAGCAGGTGTGTGAGGGCGTGGTGTGGGGAGCACCTCCAGTCAGCCATGCAGCTGTTCCCTTGACCCTTGACACCTGGTTCGAGCGGATCAGCATGCTGGTCATCCTTCTCAACTGCGTGACCCTGGGCATGTTCCGGCCCTGCGAGGACATCGCCTGCGACTCCCAGCGCTGCCGGATCCTGCAGGTGAGTGTGAGTGTGCATGGGGGGGTGCTCAGTACCACATCTCAAAGCCTCTGACTTCCGGCTGGGGGGTGAGACTGGGTGCGGGTGGGCATGGTCCCCCCATCTCCCCTTCAGGTGTAGCAGCCTCTCGTTCCCCAAACCAGGCCTTCGATGACTTCATCTTTGCCTTCTTCGCCGTGGAAATGGTGGTGAAGATGGTGGCCTTGGGGATCTTCGGGAAGAAGTGTTATCTGGGAGACACTTGGAACCGGCTTGACTTTTTCATTGTCATCGCTGGGTGAGGGCCTGGGCTGGGGGGTGAGAGGGCGACGGGCCGGATCTGTGCCTTCCCCCTGGGGGTTTCCTGCCCGTGCCCCAGCTCGGGGACAGCTGTTCCCTCCTTGGCTGTCCACGCAGAGCTGAGGCCGCGTGCCTGCAGCGCTCTGGCCTGCGCTGCTCTGACTTCCAGGGCTTTCCTGCTGGCTCTGCTTCCTTCTCTGAAGGCCTGCCCTTTCTTGGAGGTGCCCACCCCCAGAGCTGGTCTTGGGGCCCTACTTGCAGCAGAGGGAGGAGTCAGGGTGTTCCTCATTGGTCTCTTTTGACACCCTAGTGGCCTTAGAACTCAAAGGGCCTCCCTTTGGACCCCTCCTTGCAGGATGCTGGAGTACTCGCTGGACCTGCAGAACGTCAGCTTCTCAGCCGTCAGGACAGTCCGTGTGCTGAGACCGCTCAGGGCCATTAATCGGGTGCCCAGTAAGTGACCCCTTGGCCCTTGGACACAGAGGCCCAAGAGGAACTGTGGTCATCTCAGGCCCCACCCCTACCAGCTAGTCCTCATCTGACTGTGGCCACACCAGGCTTGGGCAGAGAGGGCCCAGCAGGGAGCTGGGACACTAGAGCCATACAGAGCCCCTGGATGGGGCACTAGGAGCATTACCTGGGAGGACCCCTCCCCCCACTTCAGCCTGGCTTAGGTCAGAGTCTCAGAAACATCTCAGATGACCCTTCTTGGGGGATCCGGGTGGGTAGGGACAGATGGAGAGAGTGCCAGGCCTGCAGGAGGGGGACAGGAAGTGCTAATGGCCCCTCTGGCCAGCACAACCTCTCAGGCAGTCTGGCCATCATTAGTGAGGCCACACTGGCCACACAGACCAGGGCTTCTCTCCAGACAAGGCCGCTCCGCGCCTCACCCTCCCAGGGATGGTGGCTGGGTCCCCTTCCCCCTCCGCATCCCTTTCCAACTCGTTGCAGCGACTGCTGGGGCCATTATCTAAATTAAACCGCATTGGTTTCTGGAGCCAGGGAAGGCTTGGCAGCTCTGGCTCCCCCACCCTGCTGCCCCCACCTGCGCTCAGGCCCCCTTCGCAACTCCCCAACCTCCACAAGCTGCAGATGGTCCCCGCTGCGGCCCCTGGAGAGGGAGCACGTTTCTGGGGCACCGTGCCTGACTGTGTGCCCGGCGTAGCAGCAGCCCCTGCATTCTGCGTGTGTGTACGTGTGTGTATGTGTATGTGTGTGTGGTGTGGCTGCCTCTGGGAGGGCCCAGCTGCAATGTGTATGTGTGTCCTGGGGGTCGCAGGGTGCCCCTGTATGAACAGGAACCCCCAGAAGAAGGGCGTGCTCTACCTCCGCTCTGCCCCAGGTGCCGGCTGAGATTGATAGACCTTGTCTCACAGTCTAAGCACCGGTGTAATTCCCCTAATAAACCCAGAGGAATTGATCTCAGTTGGAACAGGAGTGGCCGAGGGGGGTGGGAGGGCAGAGCGGAAGCCAGGGCTGGCAGGGTGGGGGCAGGGTGATGCAGTCTCCAAGAGGGGTCAGGAGCTGCCATGGGCAAGGCTCTGTCCTGGAGGGGGGAGGGGCCACTGAGGGACACTTCAGGGGTCAAAGCCAGCCACCTGAGGTCTGTGTGTCTCCCAAGAGCTTGGTGGCTGAGGGCTGTTGGGTCCCAGAGTTGGAGTGAGGAAGGGGACAGGATCCCCAACAGGACATGTGGGGGGGGGATCACAACAGCTCTCCCCAAGGAGGGAAAAGTTGTGTGTCTTCCTGTCATGATCTGAGGATCCTGGGGCTCTCTGTCTGGGTTTCCCCAGTGACCCCAGGGTGATACCGTAGAGATCGGGTGACTGTGCGGTGAGAGAAGGCTGTGGGAGGTGTGTGCCTGTGCTTGTGTGTTAGGGAGCAGGATTTGGAAGCACAAAGCCTAAATTTAAGTCCTCAGCGCCTACATTTAGCAGCATTCATGCTGAGCGAGTCGTGCGCGTCACTGCTGTGAGCCTCAGACTTCCCATCTGTAAATTGGGGTGATATCACCCAGCGCATGATGAGATGAGGTCAGAAACTGCAGTTATTCTGGCCCATTGGGGGTAGTGCTATGCTCAGTTTAAATGGGAGTTTGGGGGCTGCAGAGGCTGTCTGAAGAGTTGGAGGTGATTGTTGGTCTCGTCTCCAGCTGGAGTTGGGCTGCCTCAAGTCAGAGTTCCCCCATCAGTCCTGCTCTGGGAGCTCAGCCTGGGCTGGTCAGCCAGGCATCCGCAGCGTGGCTTCTGCCCCCACAGGCATGCGCATCCTTGTCACGCTGCTGCTGGACACTTTACCCATGCTGGGCAACGTTCTGCTGCTCTGCTTCTTCGTCTTCTTCATCTTCGGCATCGTCGGCGTCCAGCTGTGGGCAGGGCTGCTTCGAAACCGATGCTTCCTCCCTGAAAATTTCAGCCTGTGAGTGGTAGATGGGGCTGGGGATGAGTGGGTGACCTGGGAGTGGCTGTGGGGCTGGGACCTCCCCTGGGCCCTGGCTTCCTGTTGCCAATGACAGATCTGCTCTTATACCTGAGACACATCTGGTCCTCAGACTTGGCCACACATTGGAGTAACTTGATGGGCTGCGAAAGTTCCATGTGCCCCATGCAGAGACTGTGGCTGTATTGGTCTGGAGTTCAGAGTGGATACAGGGCTTTTGAAAACTTCTTATAGTGCAGGGTGTGGTGGCACACCTGTAACCCCAGCATCCTGGGATGCTGAGGCAAGAGGATCACAAAATTCAATCCTGACTGGGCAACTTAGTAAGACCTTGTCTCAAACTTTGAAATAAAAAAACAGCTGTGGATGTAGCTCACTGTGAAGGTATTGGGTTCAATCCTCAGTACAGCAACAACAAAAGAACAAAACCTTCCAAAACAAAACCAAACAGGCCGGGTATGGTAGCGCATGTCTGTAATCCTAGCACCTAGGAGGCTGAGGCAGGAGAATTGCTATGAGTTCAAGGCCACCCTGGGCTACAAAGTGAGTTCAAGGATAGCCTGGACTGCAGAGTGAAACCCTGTCTCAAAAAGACAGAAAGCAAAAAAACCAGACAAAACTTGTAATGTGTAGCAAAGTTTAAAAACCACTGCTCTAAGACGTGGGCCTCTAACACCTTGTGCATGCCCACACACTCCTGCCCTGGCCAGTCCCATCCCCTATTCAAGTCTGGCCTGCCCACCCTCTGCACCTTGGTGCTGCCCTCTTGGGTGCTCTCCACAGCCTCCTCCTGGGTGCCCCTCCCCACCCTGCAGGCCGCTGAGCGTCGACCTGGAGCCCTACTACCAGACGGAGAACGAGGACGAGAGCCCCTTCATCTGCTCGCAGCCACGCGAGAACGGCATGCGCTCCTGCAGGAGTGTGCCCACGCTTCGTGGGGAGGGTGGCGGCGGACCGCCCTGCGGCCTGGACTACGAGGCTTACAACAGCTCCAGCAACACCACCTGTGTCAACTGGAACCAGTACTACACCAACTGCTCGGCGGGCGAGCACAACCCCTTCAAGGGCGCCATCAACTTTGACAACATCGGCTATGCCTGGATCGCCATCTTCCAGGTAGGCCAGCAGGGGCACTGCCGCCCGGGAGGGGTTGCTCTGTGGACCAGAGTCAGGGTCACGGCCTCTGGATTTCAGGGACGCAGCATCAGCCTGTCCCTCTCGGCCTCCCCAGGTCATCACGCTGGAGGGCTGGGTGGACATCATGTACTTTGTGATGGATGCTCATTCCTTCTACAACTTCATCTACTTCATCCTCCTCATCATCGTGAGTGGCTCCTCTGGGCCCCATGGGAACGGGGGTTCTTGGGGACAGGAGGAGGGTGGCAGCTCGCTGGGTCTGAAGTACTTAGCTCTCAGGACGAGTCCCATAGGAGGACTCCAGGTGAGAAGTGAGGAGTGAGGAGGAACCGAAGATCAAGGCCTCACCCCTCACTCACTACTGTGGGAGGGGCTTCCAAGCCACTCCCTGTGAGACCCTGCTCCACCCTAGAGCCACCGCCTCCCCTGGGGGCACTGGGAAATGCAGGAGGTGGTTCTGATTTTTTACAAGGACCAGCGGCACACTGTGGGCACTTTGCTGGGGGGATGGGAAAGGTGCTATAAACATCCTGGAATATTTGCTAGCAAAGAATTGTGCCATCCCAAATTCTGATCGGTGCCGAGAAACGCTGTGTTATCTCCTGTTCTCCCATCTCAGAAATTCCAGGCAAAAGCAGCGGTATTTACACGCCCTACCATTCGCGCCTCATCATTTCATTGCTGATTTCGCTGCTAGCTGATATTTGTTGAGCATTTACTATGCTCCAAATGTTTGGTCACTGGGTCAAGATCTCATGGGAAGTAAGGGCTACAGCTGAGACTTCAACTCCAGGCTGCTGATTCCAGGGCCAGCCCTTGGTCCCTGTCACCAAGAAGCCAATGATACATCCAGATGGAGGGGCAGATATTGATGGGAGGAGGTTAAGGTCTGCTCAGGACCTGTGACAGGTACCAGACAGGCGAAGGCAGGAGGAGGCAGCTCCTGGGCTGAGAGGGACAGACCCCCAGAAAGACCAGGTCTCCAGGGCACCCCCTCCTCCCTCCATAACTGTCCCTGTTGCAGGAGAGAGGCTGGGCTTGGCAAAAAGCCTGCCTGGGAACCTGGTCCCATCCCCCACCACCTCAGGGCAAGGTGGGTGCCCCAGGGAAGCCTGGCTTCGCACAACTGCTGCTCTCCTCCACCTTGCTTAGGGGGGGATGGGGAACAGACAAGGGGGTGAGGGGCCTAGTTTCCTCCCTCCCACACACCCCTGAAAAATCTTTCCAAACAGCCCTCTGGAATCACACCAGTGAAGCTAATTATCATAATTACTAGGACATGATCTAGAAAGAAAATATCTGCTCTGTCACCATAAATACTCCTTTCCATCCTTCAGGACTGTGGTCCGAGCAGTGGCTGCCTAGGGCCCTGGGGAGACTGAGGCAAGCGGTGGGAGCTGCTGATGGACGGGCAAGCTGGAGAGGCTGTTAGTCTGATCCGTGGGGTCCAGGGTTAAGCTCTTTGCTCTGCTGGGGGAGGGGAGAGACACCATGAAAGGGGCTCAGGCCAGGCCTGTGAGCCTCATTTTCAGATAAGTCCCCATGGTTCAGGAGCTCACACAGCTAGAACTGGGGCCACAAGGGCGAATCCCGTGCACACATCCCAGAAGTTCAGTCCGACTTAAATGCCCCCAACCTCCATATGTGTGTTTCCGCAGTGATCGCTTTCCTATAGGAACCGGGGAGGGACGCTTACTGTCTCCGCAGGTGGTTGTGTTCAGGGCAGGGAATCTGGGAGGTAATTTGTAGGACACCAGTATAATCCATCGCAGCACCTTGGAGTCTAGTCTTGCTCTGCCTTAGCCGAGTGATCTGGGATGATTCCTTGACCTCTCCGAGCCTCAGCTTCTTCACTGCTCAGGTGGCGATTCTAAGAGCTGTCCTGAGAATGAGATGAGATCGTGTTGGGGAAATCCTTGAGCCTGATGCCTGGCCTGCGGGAAGCCCCCTAAACATGGCGATCTGCTTTTCTTCAGGACATCTCTTCTCCTGTCCCCACCCCTACAGGTGGGCTCCTTCTTCATGATCAACCTGTGCCTGGTGGTGATTGCCACGCAGTTCTCGGAGACCAAGCAGCGGGAGAGCCAGCTGATGCGGGAGCAGCGCGTGCGGTTCCTGTCCAATGCCAGCACCCTGGCCAGCTTCTCTGAGCCGGGCAGCTGCTACGAGGAGCTGCTCAAGTACCTAGTGTATATCCTCCGCAAGGCAGCCCGTAGACTAGCCCGGCTCTCTCGGGCCGCGGGCGTGCGGGCCGGGCTCCTGAGCAGCCCAGTGGCCCTCGGAGGTCAGGAGCCTCCACCTAGCAGCAGCTGCTCGAGAGCACGCCGCCGTCTGTCAGTTCATCACCTGGTGCACCATCACCACCACCACCACCACCACTACCACCTGGGCAACGGGACGCTCAGGGCCCCTCGGGCCAGCCCCGAGATCCAGGACAAGGATGCCAATGGGTCCCGCCGTCTTATGCTGCCACCGCCCTCGACGCCCACCCTTGCCAGGGCTCCCCCTGGGGGTGCAGAGTCCGTGCATAGCTTCTACCATGCTGACTGCCACTTGGAGCCAGTCTGCTGCCAGGCGCCTCCTCCTAGGTCCCCCTCCGAGGCGTCAGGCAGGACTGTGGGGAGCGGGAAGGTGTACCCCACAGTGCACACCAGCCCGCCGCCAGAGATGCTGAAGGAGAAGGCGCTTGTAGAGGTGGCCTCCAGCTCTGGGCCCCCTGCCCTCACCAGTCTCAACATCCCACCTGGACCCTACAGCTCCATGCACAAGCTGCTAGAGACACAGAGTACAGGTGAGTGACAGGTGGGAGCCCCTCATCTGGGAGCCCGAGTGGGGGCTCCCAGAGAACTAGGGGTGTGGGGTCAGGAGGACTAGGGCTCAGATTCCCATTCTGCCTCTCATGGCTGTGGCACCTTTAACCAGTCCCCCCACTTTTTTGAATCCTGCTTCCTTACCTGTTAAAATGGAAAGTGTAATTCATACACTGCGATAGTGATTGGTGTCATGCACTGTGCAGCAGCGTGTGCTGCTGTGATGCTGTCCACCCGCTGATGCCCGAAGGTGTGCCTGTCACGTACGTGCCTTGCAGGCAAGAGCCCCTTGCAGCCTCTCGACAGCTCAGGAACAAACTTGCCCTGCGCCCCTGTTGTACGCACGGTGAAAGCAGGCTGGACGGGGTTGCAGAACCTGCCCAAGGTTATGTCCTTGGGGAATGGTGGCGACAGGGCCACCTGACTGTAAGTCCCACAAGCTGTGCTCCTTGTCACTAGGCTCAGAAGAGCAATAGCATGTCACTGTGCCCAACATGTGCCCACACAAGGGGCTTGTGGACATGAGGCTCATTCCCTCCCCTTAGAGAGGCCCAGGTTGGAGCAGCAAGTGCTGGAAGCTGCTGGTCCCATGGGACACCCCTATCCTGGGTGAGACGCTTGATGCTGCCCATGGATGAGTTCCTCAGACAGGGTGGCCTCCTTGGCAGTTGTGTTCACTGTAGCTTGAGTGAACATGACTGCTTCCTGGACTGCTCACTTGCTTCCAGGACCGGGGTTCCAGGAGGGACGTGGCCATAGGGATCAGGGATATTGGGGAGGATGTTTTTCAGGGATGTATTTGGGGCCAGAAGGTGTTACCAGAGCACAGAGTGCCACCTCTCCCGCTGGCCCCCGTGGCAGGTCACACACATGGCACAAGTGTCTCCATGTCTGCTTGTGTAAAAGGCGGGGCTGGGGCCATCATTACAGTCAGGTGATGGAGTCCTGCATTGTACAGATGCAGTCGGGACTGGAGGCTCAACCTTCACCTGGGTGGTCTCGAGGTTCTTTTCTGTGATCAAATGAGTTTAAATGGTATTGGTAGCTGGGGATGGTGGCATACACCTGTAATCCCAGTGCTTGGGAAGCTGAGACAGGAGAATCACTGAGTGAGTTTGAAGCCAGTCTGGGCTACATAGTGAGTTCAAGGTCAGCCTGAACTGCATAGCAAGACCCTGTCTCAAAAAAAAAAAAAAAAAAAAAATATATAAAACAATACTAAATGATACTGGTGTTTCAGGATAGAGCACTGTGTGTCTGCAGCATGTCTGGTGTATATAGATGTATTTGCATATGTGAAAGGCTGAAGTGTATATGCACATGTGATTGTACATGTCTGGTGTTCACGTGTACACACGTCTGATGTGTGCGTGTGCGTGTGCACATGGCTATTATCTCCTTCCTGGTCTGTGTGCATGACCGTGTGTGTGTGTGTGTGTGTGTGTGTGTGTGAGAGAGAGAGAGAGACATCTGCACATTGAGTGGTGTGTGCTTGTGTACGTGTGTGCTTGGGCCTGTGTGCATATATTGTGTACAAGGAGGAGTGGATGCACATGTGTGTGCCTGAGTGTGTGTATGTGTGGCACCCATGTGTATGTACACATGCCTGGTGTGTGTGGGCACAAGTGCACGTGTGTGGGTGTGAATCTTAAGGATCCCTTGAGAACTGCTACTCAGAGCTGTGTTGGTGGGACCTGGCTTCCCTGGAGAAGAGAGATGGCTTAGGGTCCTTGCTGCATAGGACACAGGGGCTGTAAAGAGAGGCCACCTTTCTGTCTGACCCCTAGGACGCTGCACAGTGACCATCACAGGGTGCTGTGGGCGTTTGGGGCAAGCCCCACCACTGGCTCATGGAGTGCCTTGTACCCTGACACCGTAATCACTCCTGCCGCCCTCACTGTCCCTCTCCCGTCGCAGGCACCTGCCACAGCTCCTGCAAGTTCTCCAGCCCTTGCTCAAAGGCAGACAGTGCAGCCTGCGGTCCTGACAGCTGCCCCTACTGTGCCCGGATGGCAGCAGGAGAGCTGGAGCCCGGCGACCAGGAGATGCCAGACTCTGACAATGAGGCCGTGTATGAGTTCACACAGGACACCCAGCACAGCGACCTCCGAGATCCCCACAGCCGGCGGCGAAGGAACCCGGGCATGGACGCAGAGCCCAGCCCTGTGCTGGCCTTCTGGAGGCTGATCTGTGATACCTTTCGCAAGATTGTGGACAGCAAGTACTTCGGCCGGGGGATCATGATCGCTATCCTGGTCAACACCCTCAGCATGGGCATCGAATACCACGAGCAGGTAGGGCTGAGGGCTGGGCCAGCTCCTGAAAGCCCACTCTCCCTTGGGGCAGCTGCCCACTGCCTGTGATCAGTGTCTCTGCTGTGCTCCTTTCCTCTCCAAGCTGCTGGATGCATGGCAGGGAGGAAGTGTGTGGTGTCTCTGGAGGCTGAGACAGTGATGTCTTAAAGTTTCTTTCAGAGTGTGCAGTTACCGGGCAGGGCCGGGCCTTTTCTGGTCCAGCAGGCTTTTCTCAGAGGAGACAGGCTTTCTGAGGGCAGGCAATGAGCGTAGCTTGTGGGAGAGAGACCAGTCCCTGGAAGGATTTGGGTCTTTGGAGAAGGCATAGGGGCTGGAGGTGCCCCAGCACTCACCTGGCTCAGTGAGGGTGTGACTGGTTGGAGGCAGGACTGTGCTGGGGGTGTTAGTGTCAGACGAGGGACAGCTCTGTCATCTGCCATCACTGCGGTGTGAAGCAGGGCAGCTCTGGGCAGATGAGCACGCTGAGCATGGCGAGGTGACCTGAAGCTGGTGCATCGAGGGCTCCTGAGCAGCAGGCTGTTTAGTCAGGAGAAGAGGAGGCTCAGCGGCAGACGAGCTGTCCTCAAATATTTGAAGGGCCGTCATCTCGGGGAAGAGGAGCAGGCTGAGCCGTGGGAGCTGGGCTGAGGGGAGGAGGCCGTTCTTCCTCTCTGTGCTGTGCAGAGACAGAGAGCGAGGTGTGGGGAATGCTGTGGACCCCACAGTGCACGCTTCACTGCTCCATGGGGCCCAGGCCAGGCTTGGCTTCTCCTCCCTCATCAGGGGGAGGGAGGTGCCCTGTAGGTCACCCCCTCAGCTGGTGCCCAGGAAAGGAGGGAGACCTGGAGGCAGGTGCTCCACACTGGTCCTGCTGTCCCTCCTCTCTCGCTCTCTTCTGGGGCAGCAGGGAGGGGACTGGGCTGCCAGAGCCCACCCTTCCTGGACTGAGGCTGAGTTGGGGGCAGAGGCATGAGGGGTTCGTGCCAACACAGTGGCTTTGGAAAGGGCACCTGGGCCAGCCAGGGGCTGTGCGGTGGGATGGTGGCAAGGAGGCAGGGGGAGGGGAGGGCAGGCGGAGGCACCTGGGGCACACAGCTAGATGCTCTGAAGCCCTGAAGACCTCTGCTGCTGCAGGGTAGTGTGCAGTCAGTTCCTACTCACGCTGCCCTCCCGGTCGCCATGCCATCATGTGGGTACCCCTCCCTCTTGTCTCCACAGCCTGGCCCCCAGCAGCCCTCCCCGCTCCTTCCCTGTGGAGGCAGCCAGGCGGGGGTCAGGACATTGGCTGCAGAGCCAGCGGGTGGGCTCTCATGGCACTGCGGTGGGCGTGTTGTGTCTGGGCTGCGTGGGGCGTGGGTGTGCAGCACATGCCAGCTCTGCCAGCCTCCCGGGGAGAGGTGCTCCCCGCTGCCAGGTGGGCGGGGGAAGGTGGGACAGCATTTTCTCCTGGGGCACAGGTAGTGGCGGTCCCTCACCTCCTGTGACCTTGGTCCCCACCCCAAGCCTGAACCACAGCTTCCTTCCAGCCTTGGTCAGGTCCCCTCCTCACAGGGGCGCGGCTCCTCAGAGCCCTCCCCTCTCCCCGGGAGGTGCACCCAGCTGTCCCTGCCCAGCCAGTGCTGCTGGTGGAGGCTTTGATGGCTCTGGGAAGAAGCTGAGTCACACAGACCTAGGACAGATGAAGCCACAGCAAGAGGGCTTTCAGTTAGACGTCCAGAAGGACGCCCCTTTGGAGAGGAAATAAAAGCTATCAGTTGGGGTGCCTGTAGCATCTCCTTGATGAGTTCCTGAGGAAAGGGGGGACAGCCTGCAGCTCTCCCAAGTCCTCATGGCAGGGAGGCCTCTCTCCCTATCTGCCGCAGGGGTGTTGAGTCCAGGACCTGGTTGCTGAGGGCCCCGTGGGGCGAGGGGGAGTCCTCAGCAGGCTGGGAAGATGAGACGCTCCAGAAGCTGCCATGGCCCTGTGCTTAGAGCACTGCGGCATGAATATTTCGCCATCTGGGCCCCGAAGCAGGCTGGAGAGGGGGGTGCCAGGGAGGCAGTGTCATGGGGCTGAGAGACAGGGATGCCAGCAGGACTCAGATGGTGAGACAGAGGGCAAGATGGAGACCCAGGGGAGGGGGATGGAGAGGACAGAGAGGGAGACCGGAAGTAGAGGGAGAGCTGGAGACAGGCCAAAGAAAGATAGAGGCCGGGACACTGGGGAGATGAGGGAGCTGAAGAGGCGGACGAGACCTGGATATCGTGAGGTGGGGGGGCACTCTGCAGGGGGGCACTGCCAGGGTGGCGAGCTGAGGGCCCCGGCGCGCCCGCTTTCCCTGCGGCGCTTTTAACGAGCCGATGGTGTCCACTGATCCTGCTGCTGATTAGACTGGGGAGCCCTGGAGAGGGGATGGCCACGGTCCTGGTGGTGGGGCCCCAGCCCTTGCCCTCGCAGGCCCTGTCCTCCTCGCCCCTGCCTGTCAGCTTTTTTCCTGGGGACAGTGACCCCGGCCCCCTTTCTCCCTCGTCTTGACTGGGGAGCAGCATTTTGTCACAGCCCCTCCCCCCCAAGGCTGGCCCTGTGCCCTCCATTCTGTCTTGCCTCTTGCACCTCTCAAGCACTAGCAGGCAGAGAACTGGCAGGATTGATATACACAGAGGCACAAGGACATAGGACACTTAGAGAGAAAATCCCAGCTCAGGAAGTATGTGGACGTAGAAAAAGACCATCACCCCAGTCTCCAGGGGGCAGTACGTGGAGCTCTGACCTTGGTGAATTATCCGTCCATCCATCTGTCCTTCCATCCCTCCATCCACCTCCCCATCCATCTCTCCACCCATCCATTCACCCACCTGTCACCCATCCATTCACCCATCCACCCATTCAGCCATCCGTCCATCCCACATACACTGCGTGTCACACTTGGGCCTAAGCAGTGGTGTGCTGAGAAATGTTTAATATCCAGCCCTCAAAAAATCCCAAAAAACTTTGTTTTGTCTTTTTGAGAGAGGGTTGCACTGTGCAGTTGAAGCTGGCCTTGAACTCACTTTGTAGCTCAAGCTGGCCTTGAACTTGTGGCAATCCTCCTTCCTGAACCTCCCGCACCCTGGGATTGCAGGTGTGCACCACCACGGCTGGCTCAGATCTCACTTTTAGAGTTCACCAGTTTATGTGGTGTAAATGCGCCCCTGCCATACCTCAAGCTATCATCGCGTCCCCGAGTGTGAGGCTGCGAGGAGATGCACACTGAGCGGAGCCTGAAGGATGGGCACCGTGGGAGTCAGGGAGGGGAGGGCGCCCAGGGGAAGACACCCAGATTTAGTGCAGGTGTTCAGGATGTGTGTGGGCTTGAGCGGAGCTGGGATGGACAGGTGATGTGATGGGGGCCGGGTTCCGAGAAGATCGGTGGGAGCTGGGTGTGACATTGACGTTCATAGGCTCTCAGCAAAGCTTTAGGCAGGTCAGCGGTGTGACCAGGCCTGTGCTTTCTCAAAAGGCCTCTGAAGTCACGTGTGGGGTGGCTGTCAGGAGGGACACAGTGGGGGGCAGGGGTTGCGAATGAGGCTACTGCTGGCATCCAGGCAGCTCACGCTGCATTTCTTTGCTTTTTGGTTTTTGTCCTGGAGTCGGAGAGGAGGGGCTGGGAATGCTGTCAGGAGGCTGCGTCTGCAAGACTGAGCACCCGTTGGCTCTCTGCAGGCAGAGAACAAGGATGACCATCAAGCTTCTGCCTGGGGTGGGAGCTCAGGGCTTGAGCAGATTTGGGGGACCCTCCTGACGCAGTATCCAGCGGGGTGTGGGAGCCCAGGAAGGAGGTGATCGTGGATCCTGGCTCCCACCTGGGGCTGCGCTGGGCCAGGCTGTGGTGGGAGGGGAGGGAAGACCCTGCAGGACAGGGTCTTGGGGACACAAGGTGCCTCCTAATCGTTCCCTCCTGGCTCTGAGTCCCAGTGGGGTTCAGATGCTAACTGCGGAAGAAAGAGGACAGCCAGTGGGGACGGGCACAGAGGGGAAGAGCAACAGAAGGAGGTGGGTAGATGGGATTTGCAGGCCAGGGGAAGACAGGGCAGGGACGGTTGTGAGCGGCGCTCAGACTGTGGGCCCATCTTGTCACTCCAGATACATGTCCAGAGAGGGTTTCTATTTATAAGTGAGTAGCTCGGCTGTTCCCGGTGTCGGGAGCTAGGGGTGGGGGCGGGGCAGACGGGCTAGGTCTCAACTTTTGAAAGGAGTCAGACTCCTGTGAGTCTCCGGAAAGCTGGGGGACTGTCTCCCCACAGAACATGCAGACACCACGACTGTGGCCTTTGGGTTCAAGGGTTTATGGACACCTCTCCCTAAGCCTGTCCCTTGACCTCCAGGAAAAGGAGATGGGGCTAGGGAACAAGCACGGCTTTTGGGGACAATTCTTTGCTAGCTGACCTCCCTACACCCTTTGCAGGGTGCGTGCGAGTGGGGACAGCAAGGGTGCTGTTTGAGAGATATCTGGCTGGGGGTGCCCCAGGCTGCCCGAGGTCCACGCGGGAACTTATCCTGGGAACACATGCTAGAAGACAGCACCGGAATGTCAGGGCTGGGACAGAGCTAGAGTACCCCAGAACCTAGGTTCTAGTGGGAAAGTCCCTCTGTCTCATGGATAATTCATGCCCAGTGCTGCCAGGGGCACTTTGAGGGATGAGCAGGGGCGCTTATACCAAGGCAGAGGACTTGAAAGCATTTGCGAAGGAGGCACCTTTATTTATTTACTCTTCTTTGTTGGTTGTAGTGCTGGGCTTTGAACTCTGGCCTTGCACATGCTAGGCAAGCACTCTACCATTGAGCCACATCCTCAGCCCTTTTAAATAATTTATTCTGAGACAAAGTCTTACTAAGGCATTCCCAGGCTGGACTTGAACTTGCAATCTTTCTGCTTCTGCTTCCTGAGTAGCTGGAATGGCAAAGATGACCATGTCCAGTAAGGAGGTGGCTTTTAGGAAGGGCCTGGGAGGATGGGTGGGGTGACAGCTGGAGTTAAGGGAAGAAGGTCTGGGAGCATGGCTGAGGGGACATTAGCATCCTGGCTGGGAAGTGCACCGGGTGGCACAGGACAGCGACCTGCCTGAGCAGGGGTGACGGGAGTCCAGACCAGTGCTGCTGAAGGAAGCCAGAGCCTCCAGCAGGTGTGGCCAGGTGGGGGAGGAGCCTCGAGGCTATTTCTGTTGTTCAGTCAGAGGCACCGAGGGCCCCACGTTGGGGGCTGTGAGGATGAAGTGGGGGATGGTTTCACTAGCCTGTCTGTGGGCCTGGGCACCCGACTGCCGGGGTGAAGGGCGGGCATGAATCCTAGACAACCCCAAAGTTCAGGAATGAGGGGAAGGAGCGGGTTGGGGAATGAGATGAGAGGATTTGTTCTGGAGGCGCTGAGTTTGAGATGGCTGTGAGCCGTGCCGGGAGGGAGAGGGAGTGAGATCAAGCAGGCGTCGGCTCTGGGATGAGGAGCCAGTGGCTTGGAGAGAGATTGTTTAGTGTCCTCTACACCCCAGTGACAGCTGGAGAGTTGGAGTGGGGCAATGCTGGAGGGAGCTGAGGGGAGGGGTGGGCCAGACTGAACTGTGTGGATGTTGGCAGAGAAGAAGGTGGCGATGGAGGCAGGACGCCAGGACCTGGCCTCGAGGGGCCAGGAAAGCCAGGGGAGGCCAGGCATGAGACTGGAGGGGCTGGCACAGGCTGGGTGGTGCCAGGCATCCACCAGAAGGAGGGCTGGAGAGGTCTGCAGAGTTGCTGGTGTGGTATGGACCAGGCCAGGAGCCCAGAGGACAGTGATCAGGTCCCAGTGAAGGTGTGAGGGGCGGCTCTCCTCTAGGGAGGATGGAAAATCAGAACCCTGAAGAAGGAGGCCAGGATGGGCACGTGTATGGTCCAGCGCAGCTCAAGGGGGACAGAAATAAGGGTGGGGCAGTGGGCTGTGAGTGGAGGCATACACAGCCCTGCGGCCACCCAGCAGGTGCTACCTGTCCAGTCAGCACAGCCTCCTTCCTGACTCTGCAGCTACCCTCAGCAATTCTGGGCCTGTAGCACAGAGGCAACAGACAGGGGCTTCACCTGGGCCAGGTTCCTCTAAAGTCTACGACACTGGGCAGCCTTATGGTCCACCTGGGGCTCTAGGCCAGAGACTGTCCGGGGGGGGTGAGAGGCAGAGTGACAGCTCCTGAGTTAAGGAGCAGAGACTTGGGTGGGCTGTGGCTTCCTGGCCTGTGTGTTCACAGGGGAGCCTTTGGGGATCTCAGGAGAGGCAGAGACACAGGGATACCCCTCAGGGTGCAGGAGGGATATGTGATTCCCTGGGACCCTCCTGCCCCCAGATGAATGACTTGCGATGTCCCCCTGACTCAGTGACCCCTGCCCCATCTCTGGAGCAGCAGGCAGGACCATTAGAAGCAGAGAAGAGGTGAGCCAAGGAGTCGGAAGTGGGGAGCAGGACGGAGCTGAGAGATGGTGACTGGGATGGGACTTGGGTGACCTGTCCCAACCCCCCATCAGCTCCTGCCAGCCAGGCTTGTCCACCCCCTCATGCCTTCCCCATGGAAGGCGTGTCTCCGGCAGCCGGGCCAGCTCTTCAGCCTCCTGCCTGGACTGCTGCAGTACCCCTAATTGATCTCGTTTCTCCCCTCCAAGCCATCCGCAGGCAGCCACCACTGCAGCCAGATTAATCTTCTTAATACACCAATTTGCACATCCCGCCCTGCCCCCCCCAAAAGCCTCAGTGACGATGCTGTGGACAGACAGGTCCAGCCTAAATCAGGATCAAGGCCTGCCCGCTTGGCCATGCCCACCCTGCAGCCTTCTCCTGCGCAGCCCTTTCCACCCTCCAATCAGGCAAATGTGTGGCTCTTGGTCCTGGGGACACACTGCACATTCCTTCCTCTTTGCCTTCACTGCACCCTCCTCACACCTTTCCCATGCTCTCAGCAGGGTCTGAGCTCCCTCTCAGGAAGTCCTGGCTTTGCCTGAGCAGAGCTGCAGCTCAAAGGTGCTCTGTGCCGCCACACTGTGAGGCCAGCTTCAGCTGTCTGTGCCCACAGGGCTACCCACTGTTGGCCCAGGGCTAGGAGCTTTTTCTGGGTTTAAGGTCTCTGTTCTGCAGAGCAGCAGCTTCACAGGGTGGAGCCCCTCCGTTTAGCACACAAGACACTAAGGGACTTGCACAAGGTCACACAGGTAGAAAGTCTCAGACAGAAGGCCTCCTGTCTTCAGGTCCTGTCCCACCTTGGCATCATGGATGTTCTACATGCAGAGGGCCCTTTAAAGGGTAGTTGGAGGGGCTGGGGATATAGATTAGTGGAATAAGCACCTGCCTGGCAAGTGCAAGGTCCTGAGTTCGATCCCCGGTACTGCAAAGAAAAGAAAAGAAAAAGGATAGTGGGAGGCAATGCTGTGGTTTCAGGGAGTCCTGGGGTTCAGCAGGACCGAGCTGCTTACCTGGGACCACAGCTGCTGCAAGGTGACAGCTTGGCGTGGGGCGCAGAGGTTTAGTGAGCCTCAGCCTGGAGAGAGGCCAGGGTCCTTGGTGTAGAAGCCCAGGCCGTCAACCTGTACTCACCCCAGTCTCCACTGGGGCTGGACATCTGTGCGTAGCAGCACAGATCCAGCTGAGACCCTGGAAGGGATGCCTGGGTCAGTGGATCTAGGGAAGGGAGGCTGGAACTGCCCAACAGGCCTCTCTGCTCTCTCTGGGCGCATACTGAGGATGGCAATGTGGGAAGGGCCTCAAAGGCAGAGCTGCAAAGGAAAGTGCAAGAGACAGTGTAGCTTTCTAGGGAGCTACGTGACCTCCATCAAGTTCCACGGCTCTGAAACCTCAGTTTCCCCCCGGGCATTTAGGAGGCCCAGGTCCTTCCCTCCAAGGTTGTGAGCAGGGAGGAAGTTAAATCCCGGGGGATTTCCCTCCTGGCTCACTTAGTGCCCGGAGCCGCAGTGGTGCGAGCAGAAACTTGCTCCGCCTCTGCGCGCCTCTGCCCTTCCAGGCAGCACTGGCCGTAATTACGACTGCAGTCCCTGGGGCCACTGTGTTGCTAAGATTGTGTCTCTGTGTCCTGTCCTGCGTTGGCAAAACATTTCCAGCCTCTGATTTAGTAACTTGGATTGGCTACCTGGGGGGAAGGGTGATTTTTTTTTTACCCTGAATCACTGGTGTGGGGGAATCCTGGACCATGGAACAAGAGGTCCCCAAGTGTGTGTGCAGGAAAGAGGGGATGACACCCAGGCCCCTTCTGCTGTGCCAGGCTCCGCTGCTTCTACAGGTCTGCATGGCAGGCTGGGGTGGGTGCTTCAGGGTGTGCTGGCTCCCTGCTCAGGTACCAACGGTGCAGGCCTCAAGGGGTGCCCTGTATGGCCTTTCTCGGTGAGCTGCTGGTGAGTGTGCCGATGAGCAAGGTGTGCGTGTGTGCCTAGCAGGGGGCTTTCCTGAGGTCATCACGGCAGGATGAGAACAGTCTCTCCACATACGCTCAGACTTTGCCCTTTTGGAATGCATTTGTTGAATAGCGACATAGCGAAAGCTGTGGTGCTTTCAGCTATTTTAAAAAAAAAGTTTTATTAATTTTTATTTTTGGTAGCCTCTTTGAAGAACAGATTGACCATGTCTCATTCAGAATGCTTGGCACCACGGCTTGGGTGCTATAGCTTCGTGGCAGAACGGTTGCCTAGCATACACAGGGCCTTGGGTTTGATCCTGCACACTGCAGAAAACAAAAGGAAAAAGCAGAATGTTTGGTTCCAAAGTGTTTTGGATCTGGGACTATTTACATATACTGAAAGGGGTGTCATGGGGGTGGGGTTCATGTCCAAACACAAAGTCACACATGCTTCTTACCCTCCTGCATGTATCCCCTGAAGGTAATTTATGGACTATGTGTACTGTACCTGGATTTTGACCGTGACCCATCAGAGGAGATCAGGTAGAATTTTCCACTTGTGGCATCAGATCAGCCTTCAAAACAGTTTTGGATTTTTGGAGTATTTTGGCCTTTGGATTTTCAGATTAGACATGGTCAGCTTGTATAATTTACAGGACATGAAATCCACCATTGTAGGTGGGCCTCAGCTGTGTGTTCACATCAACCTGTTCTTTCTGGATGCATCTTAGTTGATTTGAAATATAATTTTATCTACATGAGAAAATATGTACTCAGTCCATCCGTTTGTCTGCATTCAGAAGTCCTCTGTGGGGGCTATGGCTTGGGGTCTGAATCCTGACAGGCTAATGCTGTTGGGGTCACCCTGTGATGTGGGATGGGACCCAGTCCCAGGCTCTCCTGTCCTGTCACCTGACATCTCTTGGCCTCTCCTGCTCACCTGTAACAAGAGGAGGGCTGCTATGCAGGTGGCATAGGGTGAAGCTTCACTCCTTTGTTCTCTGTGCTCATCATCTGTGTCCAGTCTGAGGTGGAACCTGGGCAGGTAGAGGGTGACTGGGAGGTGGCAGCTCTGACCAGTCCCTGGCAGACTGGACTTGAGGGTGCAGAGCGTGGAGTCCACTTAGCCAGGAGGGGCCTGAGCCCCAGGCTTCATCAGGATGGTGGCCACTTCCCCACCTCCTGCACCATGCTCACACTGGAGGGTAAAGGTCTTGCCTCCGTGACCCCATTAACTAGGTCAGGTGGCAGTGTCCCCTCCTGCTTCCACTCAAAGTCTGTGGAGCGAAGATTTGCTTGAGATCTGCCAGAACACTGGGCCCTGTGCCCCAACAGCTCCCTGACACTCTGGCCCTCTGGTCATCTGCTCCCCCTACTGACCCTGTCCCTTGTCTTGGGAAAGAAGCCCATGCATAGTGTGCCTCCCCCTAGTGGCCATGGAACACCCCTTCATCTGCCAGTGCGAACCCCCTTTTTCCACCCTCCTCACCTCCCTCCCAGGCTGGCCACACAGATGGGGCCATTAGGATACATTTGGCTATACCCCAGTCCTCCTGCCATGCTTGGGCAGCCAGACGAGGCAGCTGGGTATGCAGGAGGAGGTGTCGCATACAATCAGGGCCTCAGCTGGCTGTTTCTGCAACTCAAGGCTTCTTAGCAGCTACTGTGGACTTTGGGCTTTGGGTCTATCTTTCACCAGTCAGGTGAAAGGCTCCACTGGGCCTTCATCCCAGTCCTCAGCCACCACCCCCAGCCAGAGCCGTGCTCCTGCTGCCCATGCGTCCTCCCCATCCCGTGGGGAGACCCACTCACCCTTCAAGGTTCAAGCACTGCCTCCCGACTAAGCCTTTCCCAGTGTGTTCACCTTTACCTGCCTTCTCTCCCCGGAGCTCCCCGGTTTACTTCCTGGATCATTTGTTTTGGCAGTGAGGCAGAGTCTAAGTCCCCTGTGGTTTTTCAGCTGGTGAGTGTGTGTACAACTTGTTTCCAGCTAGACACAAGCTCCAGGGAGGCTGGCGCGTGGCTGCCACATTTTCGTGGCCCCTCTAATGCTGGCATGTTGCTAGACATACAGGAGGTGATTCCTGCTGAAAGGGAGGGGACCAGTGAGCTGAACAGCAGATGGGATGGGGTTCGTCATTTCTTTTTCTGAGGGCCTCTCTGGGATGTGCCCTTGGTCCCAGTCCTGGACCCCAGGTAGGTGCATAAAAGGAATTAGCTCCCATGTCTTACAGAGAGGTTGAGAATCATGCTGAAGGTCACAGAGTGAGTGATAGGAACGACTGAGACTTATCCCAGGCTTTCTGGGCTCAGACTGAGGCTGCAGGTGGTTCCTCCTCTCGGGGTCTTTTCCTGCCTGGGAGTATGTGCATGGCCAGGCGTGTGTTCCTGTTTGCCCGTGTGTGTCTAGGATGCGAGTTCAGCCAACAGCCATCCAGGGCACACCTGCCGGGCCATGGAGTAGTGTGGAGCCGTGTGACTGTGTGGGGCCACGTGACTGGGTGTGCACGGGAAGCTTTGCCATGGCCTTCTGATGTTGGTCAGCACCATTGCCCTGCTGGCCCCTGCCACCTCGCTGGTGTTGTGACAGCACAGGACAGGATGCTCTACTCAGCAGAAGTCGAGCAGAACCCACACACGGGCCCCGGTGAGCCCGTGGCTCCAGCACCTGAGAGGCCGCCGTGGGGAGTGGCTGCAGGGGGCTTCCCTGAGCACATGATCCCCCGCGCACCGAGGTTGCTGTTCTTGCTTCTCCTCTCCCTGGGGACCATGTTCAGAGGGGAACTGGGATGCGGGGCTCAGGGAGGAGCCTGCTGCTTCACGCCCCGCTGCCCTCCAGCCCGAGGAGCTCACCAACGCCCTGGAAATCAGCAACATCGTCTTCACCAGCCTCTTTGCCCTGGAGATGCTGCTGAAGCTGCTCGTGTATGGTCCCTTTGGTTACATCAAGAATCCCTACAACATCTTTGACGGTGTCATCGTTGTCATCAGGTATGGCTGCCCGCGAGGCTCTTGCTGGAAGAGGGGCCATGCGGCCCAGCGTGTAGGTGCAGGAGTCTGAGGTCCCGAGGGGAGGGCCTCTCTGTAGCCCTGACCCTGTTCCTCAGGTCTTGTGGAATCGGCTAGGCCCCTCTCCAGCCCCCGCTCTTCACCTCTGCCTCTTGTTCCCAGCCCAACTCTACCCAGTGGGTGAGGAGTTGGAGGGAGAGGGAGGCCCGGCCAGCTGTCCCCACTTGCAAAGTGCTTGGAAACCAACAAAGACACTGGCAATTTGCTTTGGGGTTTCCAAGATCTTAAGAAAGTGTTCCAGCCCCTGAAGCCTGGGGCCAGGAGAAATGCTTTATTGCTCTGTGGAGCTGGCTTTAGATTTCATTAGAAGAGAGCAAAGCAAATATTCCATAACTCAATGCAGTTGCACTGGCCAGATTTAAGGAGAGGGCTGCCTGCTGCAGAGGCTGATCTCTGCCTCCCCCCTTAGGGGGGTGGTAGCTGAAGGCTGGGCTGCCCTCTGGGCCCTCACCACCTCTGGGATCCCAGGGCCCAGCCCCATTCCTTCTCTTGCCCGGTCCTAGCCCTCAGGTGCTGGGTCCTCCAAAGGGGAGGGCAGGTGGAGAGCAGGGGCTCAGGCTGCCTGCCCCCCACAGCGTGTGGGAGATCGTGGGCCAGCAGGGGGGCGGCCTGTCGGTGCTGCGGACCTTCCGCCTGATGCGGGTGCTGAAGCTGGTGCGCTTCCTGCCGGCGCTGCAGCGGCAGCTCGTGGTGCTCATGAAGACCATGGACAACGTGGCCACCTTCTGTATGCTGCTCATGCTCTTCATCTTCATCTTCAGGTGGGCGGAGAGCGGCCCCGGGGGCTGGTCGGGAGGGCGGGGCGGGGCGTGCCCAGACCTGACCCTGGCCCCGGCTGCCTGTGTCGTCAGCATCCTGGGTAGAGGGCGGGGCGGGGCGGGGCGGGGCGGGGCGGGGCCAGACCTGACCCTGGCCCCGACTCCCTGTGTCGTCAGCATCCTGGGTATGCATCTGTTTGGCTGCAAGTTTGCATCTGAGCGGGACGGGGACACACTGCCAGACCGGAAGAATTTTGACTCCCTGCTCTGGGCCATCGTCACCGTCTTTCAGGTTGAAGGGTTGCAGGGTAGAGGGTGAGCAGGAGCCATCGGATGCCCCGTGAAGGCCCTGACTCTTATCCCCTGCTCTCAGATCCTCACCCAGGAGGACTGGAACAAAGTCCTATACAACGGTATGGCCTCCACGTCGTCCTGGGCCGCCCTCTACTTCATCGCCCTCATGACCTTCGGGAACTATGTGCTCTTTAATCTGCTTGTCGCCATCCTGGTGGAGGGCTTCCAGGCAGAGGTAACCCCGCAGCTGGACCTCCAGGCAGGGTGGGACGCTTCTTCCCTCTGCCCCCTCCCGTGGGGTCTGGGAGGTCCCTCAGGTAGCCCCCCCGAGGTCTGAGTCCTTATGGTGTGGCTGCTGGGATGGTGGAGAAGGGCTTCCTGGGTTACAGATTAGCGGCTGGTAGGTTTCTCTCTCCATCAGCTAGACCCTTCCCCACAAAACCGTACAAAACAAGGGTATGTCCTGCGGTCAGGAGGACCCTCTGGGCTGGAAGTGAGGGAGGCTCGTGTGCTAGTCATCCAAGTCCAGGCCGAGCTGATGAAGATGCTCCCAGGGCCCAGGCAGGGCCGAGCTGCCCAGGGTGAGAAATGAGCCCAATTAGCTGTGGCCACGGCAGAGACAGGCGTCCTATTTCCATCCTCGGCTCCATCACCTCCGTCACAGGCAGCACCATCAATTAATATTGATTCACATCGATCCTGCCCTGGCCATGCCAGGGCGCAGCCTCCACTCCAGAGGCCAAGCCTCTTCCTGTCCCTCAGCTCTGCTTTCCTTCCCACCGAGGCCCCAGACCCACGCCAGTGTCCCGGCACCTCAAGCAGGATGGGCTGACCCAACCTAGAAATGCTCCAGGTTGGACCTGGAGAAGCTCTTGGTCTACTTCTCTCTGGGTGACCCGGACGGAAACTCCCGCTGTGGCCTGGTCTATAAATACCTGGCACATGGTGGAAAAAACAAAAATCTATTTTCCGACTCCTCCTTGGCCTTAGGAGGGAGGGCCGTCCCTGTGGGCCAGGCCGGTCTGGCGGGGTGTGGGTGCGTTAGTCCCACACCAGCTTTCTCTCCGCCTTCATTTTAATCCTCTGGGTATCCGTTCTCACATTTCCTCCCTGCCACTGACAGCTGGGCTTGGGAAAACTTTGGCCATGGCTGGGCCTCTTGTAGGGAGGGAGGGCCATTGAGCTCTCCTCAGAACGGGACAACTCTTTGGGGTTTCCCTGGGACTACAGAGTTGCAAGCTGTCAGAGGGCTCCCTCAAGAGCTGAGGTCCGCGTGGCCTCACGCTGGGCTGTTGCTAGTGACTGGCAGGAGGAGGAGCTGGGTAGGGATGGATCCCTTCAGCATCCTCCAAACAGTAGCTCCTAATAGCCAAGCTCCCCTCCAAAAAATTCCCTGTGGGCTTCTGTGTGGGACCCAGAAGCCACTCTGAGCCTGTTTCTCTCCCTTGCTGTTTCCCAGCCACTATGGCAGTCCCGGGGGTTCCGGCACACACGGTCCCCTCCCCATCACTTGGCCTTTCAAAAACACCTTGTTAAATTGAGTGCAGCTGGTTGCTAGGCAGCAGTGACATCTGAGTGTGGGAACAGAGCTGCCTGGTCCGGTCACCCAGGCCCTGCTGGGAGCCTGCAAGCTGCCCCAGCAGGGAGGGTGGAACAGGGCTCTGGGCCCACCTCTCCTCCACCTTGGGAGTGCAGGTGCCCTTGTGGGTGTCTCCTGGGACCTGGTACCTTGGGCTGGGATGTTCCCTGTGGTGGGTTAGGAGATCAAGCTGTCCATGGGGGCAGGCAGCTGTTGTGGCCCCAAGTGCCCATGCCAGGGACTAGATCTGCTGCTCCGTTGTCCTGCATGTGGTAGCATGGATGGGTCAGGGTTATTCGATTTCCATGACCTGGAGACCTCCAGAACCACCTGCCTCCCCTCTGTGGGGTTCTAGGAGGCCCTGTGGTCTGGCAGAGGAGCCTGGCTTTGCTGTGGTGATGGCCTGGAATTTTGTTCTGTTTTGTTTTCACCAATAAGACAACCCACCTTGCCAGAGGGGGTGGTTGTTCCCATCTTGGTGGGCTTTGCCAGCAGGAGACCTCTGCCAAGGTAGCCGCCTGCTGGCCCTGCCACCATGCCAAGAGGGGCAGGGGCTGGCCCTCGGAGACAGATCCCGCCTGGCTGTTGATTTCCTGACTTGCAGGGGGCAGTGCCCTGAATTCCTGTATATTTATCATCCACACACTTAATTAAATGAACAGGCAGTGGGCTCTGTGTGTGGCCACTAATTGATACCAAACAACATCATAGCCATTGCGGCAGGGTTACCTGTCACATCCCATTCCACACCGAGTGGCTGGATCTGCTCTGACTTGAAGGCACTTGGGCCAAGACAGCAAGAAATTATGAGGCCTGATTCTGCTCCATGTCGAGGCCCCTTCTTGGCTTTTGTCCACTCTCCTCCCTGTCCTCCCTGCTGTTCCCACACCCCTACCTCAGAGCCAGGGAGAAGGCTGTGGTATTCTGAGCTGGGGGTGCAGGATCAAGGCCCACCTCCGCCTCTTACTCCTGTGATTCAGGCAGCTTTGTCAACTTCTCCTCCTGAGATGGTCACAGCGGCCCCACGTCCTGTGCACACGGTGTGACAGCAGCCACTGCATGCTGCCTACACACCTTCCATGCATGGTAGCTGTCCTTATGAGGAGCAGTGGGGGGCTTGAGCCTTCCTTGCCCACGTCCCCACTTCAGATGCATTCTGGCCTGGGGGCCTGGAGTTGAATTCCGGAAGGCCATCCTGTCCCACTCCCTGTCCGGCCGCGTCTCTCATTCCTCCATGGTGGGGTGTGTACCCATCTTCTCTCCTTGCTTTTTGGACACTGCCGGTATTTGGAGGCCTGAGCGCTTGTGACCAGCGGCCCTCCCCGCCTCCCCCTCTCCCTGTAGGAAATCAGCAAACGGGAAGATGCTAGTGGACAGTTAAGCTGTATTCAGCTGCCTGTCGACTCCCAGGGGGTAGGTACGCGCTCCTGAGTCGCATGCCCCCCGCGCCCCGTGTCCCCCATTCTGCCTCCGTGTCTCTGTGCTCGTGTTCATGCTCAGCTGCTGTGCAACCTGTGAGAGCCATGGTAGCCATTGGTGTTGTGAGATTTGCTTTAATTTTAAGTCCCTTCCCCCGTGAGAACATGGAAGGGAGGCGCCTCCTGGCCTGGGGCCCCATCAGCTCCCAAAGGCACGTTCCCGTCCCTGCCAGGACAGAAAAGGAAGGGACTTAGAATCTGCTGTGTACACGTGTGTGGGGCACCCTGGGTGTGTGTGCCTATGCTGGGGTCCTGGAGAGCCCCAGATGTCTGGCCTCAGTGGGCTCAAGATCCATGGCCATGGAACACCCTGCCACATGCAGACCCCTGATGAAGACCCCACAAACTGCCTCAGCTCAGGACACGTCCTTGGAGGAAGTGGGACCAAGGGTGCCAGAATTTTAATACATCCCTGAGTCTCTGGGTCCTTCAGGCATCTCCTCTTCCAGCCCCCACACTAAGCCTGTGCCCTGCTCTTCCCTGCACTTGCACTGGAATTTGGGGCAAAGCCAGGATGCCCATGGGACCCCATGGTGCCACGCATCCCAAGCAGCCCCCTGGAGATCCCACTTGATAATTAAAGGCCTCATTAAGGATGTAAACTGAGTTAATAAAAAACGATCCCCTGAGATGCCAATTAACCAATATTTATGTCCTTATCAAAAGTAGCAATCAAGTATTTTTTAATAACTTCTTAAGGAGAAGTGTGTAATTACTGGGGAACCTACTGACCTGCTAAGAAGAAAGAAAAAACTATCCCAGAGACAGAGAAAGAAACACAAACAGGGCCAGGGATGGTGGGGGCAGAAGAGAGGGGTTTCAAGTTGGGCATCCGTAGGCTGAGCTGTGATGGCTGGGGTCTTTTGGTTTCCTTCTGGGGTTCTTGGGTCTGAGGCTTGGGTCAAGGTCAAGAGAGAAGGCAAGGGCCCCCTGTGGACTTTTGGAATTGAGGTTTTCATGACCATTTCACCCAGGTCCCAGGCCCTCCGACCTGTACCACTTGCCTGCCCGGCCAGCCCTGCTCCCTGCAGCCAGCCACAGTACCAGTGCAAGCAGGCTGGCCGCGTGGTAGAGCTGGGTGAGGCGCGGCCTGTTCTAAAGTATGATGCCGTGGCCCTGAGCCTGGGTGGTGTCGCCCACACTGGTGCATGCCTCATGCCGTGGTTGCTGGTCTCGTGGCCTCTATGTGGTGTGTGTGTGTGTGTGTGTGTGTGTGTGGAGAGGGAGTCCTCGATCCATCTCAGTGATGCCTTCCTGGCCAGGACACTGATGGCCTACTGCTCCCCAACCTTAGGGAGATGCCACCAAGTCTGAGTCCGAACCCGATTTCTTCTCACCCAGCGTGGAGGGCGATGGGAACAGGAAGAAGCAGTTGGCTTGTAAGTACTTGTCCTAGGGGTACGGGCCCTGGCCCTGTGCCAGCCCCAAGTGGACTCAGAATCTCGTCCTCTCCCCCTGTGCAGTGGTGTCCCTGGGACAGCACCCAGAGCTGCGGAAGGGCCTGTTGCCACCTCTCATCATCCACACAGCCGCCACTCCCATGTCCCTGCCCAAGAGCTCCAGCACAGGCCTGGGGGAGGCACCGGGCTCTGGGTCCCGCCGTACCAGCAGCAGCGGGTCTGCCGAGCCTGGCGTCACCCACGACATGAAGTCGCCGGTAGGGGGTGCATGTGGGTTCCCACGGTGGCAGATATTGGGAGGACAGGGGCAGCGCTGGGCCACAGGCTGGACAGGCCCTGGTGGGACTGGCCAAGTCCTAGGCGTCAGGGCTGGCTAGGCCAGTGAGCAAAGGAACCCAGCCTTGGAGGAGAAAGAGCAGTGCTCTGACCCAGTCTCTGCTGTTGCCTCGCTGTGTGACCTTGGGCAAGGATCAACCTCTCAACCTCTCAGAGCCTCTTCTATAAAATGGGCCGGGTGCCCCTTTCTCCGTCATACCTAACAGTCAGCTCTCATCGGGTTCCCAGTTATGTGGCAGACACTGCTCCTATGCTTTGCGCCCTCACTGCACCGTGAGGCGGCCACTGGCATTATCCCCATTTCACAGATGGTGAAGGCCAGTGCCAGAGCTGGCCTGTCAGTCCAGGAGGCCGGTGCCACTGCCCACACACTCATGTTTTATGCATTCATTTTTAAGGTTTTTAAGATTTCATTTTTAATTGACAAATAATTATCTCTACAGGATAAAATGTGATGCTGTGATATATGTATATATTAGGGCATGATTAAATCAAACTAATTAACATATCCATCACCTCATCTTTTTTTTTTTATAGTCACGCTGGCAGCAAATCTCAAAAACATGTTTCTCCTGTCTCACTGAAACTTTGTACCCTTTGACCAGCATCGTCCTGTTCTCTTCCCCTCAGTCCCTGCAAATCACCCTTCCCCTCTTTACTTCTCTAAGTGTTTTAGATTCCACATAGAGGTGAGCTCCTGCAGCGTCTCTCTATATATGGCTTATTTCACTTAGCGTGATAATCCCCCAAGTCTGATCAACTTAATGCAGATGACGGAATCTCCTGGTTAAAAGGCTAAATAGCCTTCCCCGGTTAGCACCCGTGTACACACACCACACCCCATACCTTGTGAATAGCCCCGCAAAGAACATGGATGTTCTTCCTGTATATATCCAGTTATGGGGTTGCTGTATTGTACCATTGTTCTAGTTTTGGTTTTCTGAGGAACCCCGATACTGTTTTCCATAATGGCTATGCTAACTTATACAGCACCAATGGTACACAGGGTCCCCTTTCTTCTGCATCCTTTTTGATGGCAGCCATCCTGACAGGTGGGAAGTGACATGGGAAGTGACATCTTCTTGTGGTTTTAATTTTTACTTCCCTGATGACCAGTGATGTTGAGATGTTGAACATTTTTGTTATATATATATATATATATATATATATATATATATATATATATATATACCTGTTGACTGTTTCTATGTCTTTTGAGCAATATCTGTTCAGATCCTTTGCCCACTTTTTAAATTGGGTTGTTTTTCTTACTGTCGAGTTGGGTTTCTTCTTGCTGCTATTTGATGCCGCCTCTTAGCAATGATACTTCTCTCAGTTGTATGTCTCCCTCACACATAGAGACAGAGGCACAGAGAAGTGCACTAACCTCCAGGTCACAGCCAAATAGTGGTGAGGCAGGATCTGAACCCAGGCCTGAGTGCAGGGCTCCTGCTTATACCTCTGCACCCACTAGCATGCCAACGAGGCCACAGGACAGGGCTGTGCATGAGCAGTGCAGGGCCATGTACCCCTGCTGAGGCCCCTCCTCCTCTGCTCACCCCGCAGCCCAGCACCCGCAGCTCCCCACACAGTCCCTGGAGTGCTGCCAGCAGCTGGACCAGCAGGCGCTCGAGCCGCAACAGCCTGGGCCGAGCCCCCAGCCTGAAGCGACGGAGCCCGAGTGGGGAAAGGAGGTCTCTGCTGTCTGGTGAGGGCCGGGAAAGCCAGGATGAGGATGAGAGCTCAGAGGAGGAGCGGGCCAACCCTGCAGGCAGTGACCATCGTCCAAGGGGCTCCCTGGAGCGGGAGGCCAAGAGCTCCTTCGATCTGCCAGACACACTGCAGGTGCCCGGGCTGCACCGCACAGCCAGCAGCCGGAGCTCTGCCTCTGAGCACCAGGACTGCAACGGCAAGTCAGCTTCTGGGCGCCTGGCCCGTGCCCTACGGCCCGATGACCCCCCGCTGGACGGCGATGACGTTGATGATGAGGGCAACCTGGTGAGGTCCACATGGGCACAGCGACCCTCAGGCCTGGCCTTGAGAAAAGACAGCTGTGGCCGGCCTGGCAGGGTACACGGGAGTTAGGGCTCCAAGCCCAGGGGATGACAAGGGGCCCCAGCCCATGTCCAAGCAGCAGCCCCCACCGTTCTGCTGAACCGAGGTCCTTGTTATGCCTGGGGCTGCCGCACTGCTGTCCTTGGTGGATATGAATGGTTTCAGGCAGATGTGTATGAATCTTTCATGGCCCTCCCCCTATGACTCAGAAAGACCCATCGCTCATCTCTCTAAACTGATGTCCCCTTCCCGTCCCTCTTTCTCTTCTGGACCTTGTCACAAGCCTTGACTTCTAGCCTGTCCTCACACATTCTCCCTCCCCAGCCCCTTACCAACCCCCGCCCCAGGGATGGGCACGGAGACCCGGGATGAAGGGTTAGCACGAGAGGAGAGGGACCAGTGTCTCTTCCACCCAGGTGTATGTGCACAGACAGCTATGATGAGCACAACGCCTGATAATTGATGCGGCCCCCAAGCCCAGAGGGGGGACCAGTGGGGGCTGGGCGGGAGCAGGCTGGGGAGAATGGGGAGCCTGGGAAGGGGGTGCAGGGGAGCAGAGGCGCTGCACAACTTAGAGAGATGTGTGTTTGGGACTAGTGGAGGAAAATGAAGGGTCTGTGGGAGGGGACACTGGGCCAGACAATCATCCCGAGGCTTGGTCCTGCTCAGGCCTGATGTTCCTTCTGCAGAGCAAAGGGGAACGAATCCGCGCCTGGATCCGTGCGCGTCTGCCTGCCTGCTGCCGCGAACGAGACTCCTGGTCAGCCTACATCTTCCCTCCCCAGTCGAGGTAGTGGGGAAGGGGCCCCGGCCTGCGTCCCAGGATGCTACCCAGGGAGGCTGGAGGTGGGAATGTGAGCTGGGGCTTTGTGCTGGGAGGGTACAGGTGATGTCTCCCCTCCATCCCGGAGCAGGTTCCGCCTTCTGTGTCACCGGATCATCACCCACAAGATGTTCGACCACGTGGTCCTCGTCATCATCTTCCTCAACTGCATCACCATTGCCATGGAGCGCCCCAAAATCGACCCCCACAGTGCTGTGAGTCACCGGGACTGTAAGCACGGCTGTCAAGTCCTGCTCCATGCCAGGCCTCTCCTGGGTTAGCACTCAGCCAGGGAGGCGAGGAGACCCATGCCGCCCCCTTACCCTCAGGTCTCCTGGACTCCCACCCTTCTTCCTGGCTCCCCAAGATACCTTCTGTGTCTTTTTCCGCCTCAGTTTCCCCTATGTTGACACACTAGCCTTGCTGGGTGCCCTGTGTACCCCAGGCTACATATAGGTGGCTTGTTCTCCCGAGCCGGAGGCCTGTGGGGCATACATGCATGTGGGTCCTGTAGTTCGGGGGCAAGCCTGAGACTGGCCCTGAGCATGGCCAAGGCCAGGAGAAGTCCGCCTAGGCTGCCTGAGGGTGGTGCACAGCAGGACAGGGAGGCTGCTCTTTGCTCCTTGAGGTCCTGCCAGGTCACAAAACAAATAGGTTTTCTGGGACCTTGGAGGGGCACATTGGTCATTTCTGCTTGGCTTCGAACTCAGTCCTTCCCACAGGGAGCAAGAGACCAGGGCCCTGAGTCCTGGCCACTCTGCCCAGGGGCTTCACCTCTTTGGGACGGGCCCAGCCCATCCAGGAGCTGTCTCTTCCCCACCTGGTGTCTTGGCCCCTCCCACTGGCAGCAATTCAGGCCCTAGAAGGGTGGGTAGAGTGGCCCTGTTTCCCCCCACGGCATTTTGCAGCACTGGCTTGGAGGTGACCCGAGGTCCTCCCTCAGCCCTCCTTGCTTCCTCCCGCATCACTGTTTGGATTTCAGAGCTGCTGGGGCTTCTGTTTTGCATTAGGGTGGGCTCCAGCCAGGCCGAGGTGGGGAGCCCTAGGAACAGAGGGGCCGCCCTGGGCCTAGGTGGGTGAGTGTGGGCCAGCACTAGGGACCCCCTGCCTGGTCCGGCTGTCCCTCACCAACCCCCGAGGCCTGTGCCAAGTTCTGTCATTGTCACCACCTTCCCAGTCAGCCCCTCTGGCTCTGGGGCTGTCACCACACCCGCTTCTCTCCTGCCCTTTCTCCATCCCTCACTGTCACACTCAAGCTGCCAGTCACCTTCAGCCACCTCCAAGGCCCCTCTTGGCCACTAGGAATGGCCTCAGTTCACAGGCACTGGGCCGTCCATGCCAGGCATAATGACGGTGCCCGAGGAGGCACCATCATCTGTACCCAGGCCCCCAGTATGCCTGCTGCGTTCCATTTCTGGGGCACACAGCAGGAAGGCTGGAGAGGACGTGGTGTGGCAGGCGAGGGTCAGGGAGCACATTAAATCCTGCTCCAGTTTGCAGAAGGAATCAGGCAGTGGGGCCTGGGATTTGGGGCTGGATAACAGCACCGTGGTGTGGAGCGTGTCTCCTCCCGGCCACGTGGTTGGGGAGATGGTGCTCAGGGACAGAGGCAAGTCCGTCCACAGAGCCCTGGCTGGGCTGTGCCTGGCACCTGTGTGTGTATGACAGACACAGAGGCAGAGTCCACGTCATTGTACAGGCTGCGGGTCATCTCTCTGTGTCAAATGCTTGAAGCAGATTTTGGCTTCTATGTGCAAATCTGGCCCACTGCAAGGGGTCCTGGTGGACCACACCTGCCTCTCTCCCACAGGAACGAATCTTCCTGACCCTCTCCAATTACATCTTCACCGCTGTCTTTCTGGCTGAAATGACCGTGAAGGTGACAGCGGGCTATGGGCGCTGGTTTGGGCTCTGCTTCCTGGTGGGCGTGGGGATGGTGGAACTTGCTGAGGGTGGGGGCCTGGCAGCAGTGGAGGGAGGTCGGGGACTTCCGGGAGGGTGGCCAGTGACGAAGTGGCTGTGGTCCCCAGGTGGTGGCGCTGGGCTGGTGCTTCGGGGAGCAGGCGTACCTGCGCAGCAGCTGGAATGTGCTCGATGGTCTGCTGGTGCTCATCTCCGTCATCGACATCCTGGTGTCCATGGTGTCCGACAGCGGCACCAAGATCCTGGGCATGCTGAGGGTGCTGCGGCTGCTGCGGACCCTGCGCCCGCTCAGGTGACCTCCTGCTCCACCCACAAGGTGGTTACCTCAGGGACACGTCCCCCTGCCACACCGCGTCTCTCAATTCATGGTTGTGGTGGTTTCCTTCCAAAACGTCTTCTTGATCCCCCTTCTCTTCCAAGAGACGTGCTCCTCAGGGCCACCTGTGTGACGGGACAGTCATGACCTCAGCCTTGCCATCGGCAGGAGCCCCGTGGCCTCCAGCTGAAGCGTTCATTCCCCGGGGAGATGCCTACCCCATGAGAGAACACACTGATTCCCAGGGGGCCTCCCACTCCCAGCCTGACCAGGGAACACATTTGCTGTCCTGGAAGTAGGGGGTGTCTGCAACCTGTTTGAGAGGATCAGGGCTGAGGGTCCTCATGGTGGGGGTCTCCTGAAAGGACGACTTGGCTGCAAGCCAAGGTTGGGGTGGAGTGGGGAGGGGAACCCTCTCACCTGCCTCGCTGTACCCCCCAGGGTAATCAGCCGGGCCCAGGGGCTGAAGCTGGTGGTGGAGACGCTGATGTCCTCCCTGAAGCCCATCGGCAACATTGTGGTCATCTGTTGTGCCTTCTTCATCATTTTTGGCATCCTGGGGGTGCAGGTGTGCAGGGGACCCAGGGTCCATGAAAGCGCAGGGACCAAGAGTCCTCCCCTCTTGGTCCTGAGGTTCAGGCTGCTACCACCATCATCCAGAAAGGAATTAGCAGGAACCCTTCCTCCTTGGGCTTGGGCCTCAGGCCGCTTCGAGTCTGGGACACCGAGTAGAGGCCCCAAGGGGACATGGCCTCAGAGAAACTCCAGGCCCATGGTAGCCACAGGCTGCTGCCCTTCCCCCAGCACACTCCCCGGGCAGACACAGATGCTGGCCTGCACCCGACTCCGGGATCTCCTCCCTTCCTTCCCCACTTGAGCAAGGCGGGCTGTATGCCAGGCCTGGGGATCCAGGGCCCAGACAGCTGGGCCAGGTTAACAGCGTGCTGGCGGGCGGGCGGGTGCAGACCCGACAAGGCAGGAAGTGGGGGTTGTGGGGGGTTGCGGTGCGGGGACCTGGCTTCTGGCCCAGAGAGGAAATTTGGCTTTGGAGGAAAAAGAGCCAGAGCTGCCTGCAGGATTCAGCAGCCGCCTCAGGGGACTGGAGAGCCCCTCCAGCCTGTCTTCATCTCCCAGTGCCCCTGTTCCAGCTGTAGGGCAGACAGCTGACTGTTGGGGTGGTGTGGGAGCTCCTGGTGACTACCACCCCCACCCCCTCCCTTCTTCCTGTGGTTCCAAGGATGTCCACTGCGCCTTGGGGAAGGGCTGTCCCTGGGTTTCCTAGAAATTCCCCAACCCCAAGGGCCAGGCAGCATTTGCCAAAGCTGTGTGGAGCCTGTCTGCTGGGCGCCCCACCCCACACAAGCCCAGTGGGGAGCCCTGCCCTCCCCACCTCCTAGCCTCCTGGGAAGCAAGCTATTGTTGAGTCCAGTCCTGGGGCTGTTCCGGTGGGTTTAGGTCTGACCTGAGCAGCTCACTCTGGGCTGGATCCTCCTTTCTCTCCAGTCACTTCCTGCCTACCCCCAAGTGGTCACAGCCTGATCTACACTGGAATGGGGGTGAACTTTCCAGACAGATCTGGGTTCCAGCTCCTTTTGGCCACCCACTGGGAAGCTCTGCAAGGGCCCTTCATGTGCCCAGACCCTGTAGGCCCCAAGGCTGGGGAGTCCTGGTTTCCTGGATCACAGCTCACTTCTCTCTGTCCCTGGCATACGTGTGCTTCCAGCTCTTCAAAGGAAAGTTCTTTGTGTGCCAGGGCGAGGACACCAGAAACATCACCAACAAGTCAGACTGTGCTGAGGCCAGTTACCGGTGGGTCCGGCACAAGTACAACTTTGACAACCTCGGCCAGGTGAGCCTCAGGCTTGGAGGTGGGGTGGTGGTGGCAGGAATCTGGAGGGATACCAGTCCATTGTGCTGAATGAGATATACCCAGGTGGTCGGAGCGATGGGCAACCACAGAGACCGGCCCCTGGCTGTCCAACCACCAGGCTCAGTCCACCCTGCATGTCCAGCCAGGCAGCTCACAGGGCCTTTAGCTCCCCAGAAGATGGAGACATGTGGGCCCACAGAGCTGAAGACTCACCCAGGGCCACCGTGCCACATGGCAGAGCAGCAAGCACACATTAGATTGGGTGCAGGCAGCCTGAATGTGAATCATTTGTCAAATATGCACCGTTTGTCAGCCCAGTGGCCTTGGGCGGCTGTCCTGCCGGGGCCTCGGTTTTATCAACTGGCAAATGGGGTCATAATAATATCTCTTTGGCCTCAGGGTAATGGTAGAGAGCGAGGATGTCTGTATTTGCTTATGTGGTTGGCCCCATATTGCCAAGACAGTTTCTTTTCACTCAGTTTGGCCAGCTTTGGTGTCTGAACTCCCAGGGCTCTGGGGTCCTTTTCCCTATCTGGCTGAAATCAGAGACTGTGGTCATCTCTCATGGCTTTGGGCCAGCAATGGAGCCCTGGGACAGAGCATGTTCCTGGGGACAGGAGTATGACCTCGGCTTGACCTCCCAAGGGCTGGACGCCCCAAAGCTGCTACCAGGAGACAGTCTGGTGGCAGGCGGTGGGTGGTCCAGCCACACATTCTAGATGTCAAGTGGCCTATCTCCTTCTCCTGCTTCTGCTTCCGCCCCCACAGGCCCTGATGTCCCTGTTCGTGCTTGCCTCCAAGGATGGTTGGGTGGACATCATGTACGATGGGTTGGATGCTGTGGGCGTGGACCAGCAGGTGAGGCTGAGACGGGCAGGAGCTGATGCAAAGCATGGCAGTGCACAGCACTGGCCAGTAAGAGACATTAGAGAGGGTCACATCTTACAACAGGGCTGTAACTGGTGGCCCGTGAGCCAGATCTGGCCGTGTTTTATTGGCCTGCAACACATCTAAATTTTTTGGAAGTAGTGATGAACATTTAAAAATTGGTGAACCCCGCATGGAAATCTAGCTACTCAGGGAGTCACAAGCCCTAGGGGCACTGGGCAGGATTCAAGTGGAGCAAAGCAACAGTGTATGGATGGATGGAGAATCTCTCTCCTTTGCCCCACCCCCACTCTGCCCCACTGCCTAACACCAAGCTCACACCATCCATGCCCACCCAGGCCTCACATGCAGGCCGCCCCTGGACAGTTTGCCCTCGGGCTGATGCCTCCACCCGTCCTTCCTGCTCCTGCCAGCCCGTCATGAACCACAACCCCTGGATGCTGCTCTACTTCATCTCCTTCCTGCTCATCGTTGCCTTCTTCGTCCTGAACATGTTCGTGGGTGTGGTGGTCGAGAACTTCCACAAGTGCCGGCAGCACCAGGAGGAGGAGGAGGCGCGGCGGCGGGAGGAGAAGCGACTTCGGAGGCTGGAGAAAAAGAGAAGGAGTAAGGAGAAGCAGATGGCCGGTCGGTAGTCTTTCCACCTCTCTCTGGGTCGTGCTTGACCTTGGCCTTGTGACTGCAGGGGGCTGGGGGCTGGGGCCGGGGGCTGGGGGCTGGGAGGTTGGGGCCGGGGGCCGGGAGAAGCTGCTCCCACCCCTTTCCTCATCTCCCTCTGCCAGCAGCATGTCCGCCTTTAGAGCCCGCATGGAGCAGACCTGGTCAGCCCCGTGGGCGAGGGCACTGCCCGCCCCGCAGGCTCCCTGGTCTCAGCCTCATGCTCCCCAGGTGGGAGCTCCGCATGGCCTCTCAGTGCGACTCTCAGAGGAGCCTCAGGGCTTGGGAACCTGATGCCACATTGCCCCATGCTGGTGAGCAGTGACCCGGGATGGGCACAGGTGCCAGCCCAGCCTACCCGAGGGTTGCCTAGCAAGCATCTTGACCCCCCGCCTGCCTAGTACAGTAGCTGCTGAGCAAGATCTCAGCAGGACCCACAAAGGTGGAACAGCTCAGCCCTCCCTCCTTAGGTTCAGCGAAACTACCTTGACCCTGATTGTCAGGGCTTTTGCCAAACTAAAAAAAACAGAAAGAAAACGCCCCCTGGCTCACAAGGACCCTCAGTCACTCCCCTGTGCTCCCAGCATCTGCTGCCGGGTGGGTGAGCCTTGTGCTGTCCCTCCTTGTGCCCCAGTGTTACAGAGGTGCTGAGTGGTGGGAAAAGACACGCTGGCCCTGGGTGGCAGAGTGTGCGAGGAGTGGCTGGCAGGAGCCACTGTGTTTGTGGTGTGGCTGCAGGTGCGCGAGCACCTGGCTCCCAGCCTGCTGTCCGGCCTCCTGTGTATCTGTTATGCACAGTCTCCGCGCCTCTCTCTCTGTCGCAGCCCACGCCCCTCTACGTGACTCTGTGTGGGTTCCCAGCCTCTGTATCTCTGTGTCTATCCCTGTTTGCTCTGTGGGTTTCCCTTCCTCTCCACCCTCTCACAAGCCGTCTTCCCTCCGCCGCTAAGATGCGTGCAGGGTTCCGCGTTTTCCCCATGGTGTGTGGAAAAGTGAGTACCACCGGGCGAGTCAGGGCTGCGGAGAGCCCTCTGCCCTCAGCTGTGACAGGCACCTGGAGGAGAGGGGAGAGCATGGAGTCACTCATGGGGGTGGGGGAAGGGACAGCGATGCCTCCAAGGGAAGGCTGCTGCTCCAGGAGGGGACACTGGGGCAGCCATGGACAGTGCAGTTCTCTGTGCTTGTGGCCCTCCATCAGCCTCCAGGATGCCTGCCTGGCTGCAGGCTAGGGATCTATCTGGTCTCCGCTTCTCCCCAGAGTCCCAAACTGAGCGGGGGCACTGTCCCCAGCGCCCTACCCCACCCCTTTTCCACGCACCCTGCACCCCTCGAAGAGGGCTGCCTCCCTTGTCTGGGCATCTACAGATGGAATTCTTTTGGCAGGAGGTACCATGGCCCCCGCCCTGCCAGCTGGCTCCCCTTCTGGGGTCTGGCGCTGCTCAGGTGCAGCTGAGGCCATGGCGCAGCAAGAGAGGACATCTGCTCTGGGGACAGGCTGCCCGCCCCTCCCAGCGCCTTCCCGCGCCCCGTGACCCCAGTGAGCTGGTTGAATCATTAATCTTCCTCAAGTGCCTGTGTCCCCTGAATTGGGGCTGTAACTGAGGGTCAGCTGCCCATGCTCAGTGCAGCCCATTTATAGGCAGAGTGAGGGTCGGAGCTGAGGGGGAGCCAGCCGTGAGGGGCCCTGCCCAGCACACCTGGGCCGGCCAATGACCAATGTCGTGTTTCGTTCTTTTAGATCTAATGCTGGACGATGTAATTACTTCCGGCAGCTCAGCCAGCGCTGCGTCAGGTACTGCGTCTGGGGCGTGGGTTCATGCGTGTGGGGAAGTGCTCTTTGCCCCTCTCCGTGGCTCCTTGATTCTGTCCTCTTGGGTTCAAGGCTAAGGGTCCCTGGGGCCTCCAAGAGGGCAGGGGCCGAAGCACTATGGTCTCCGTCATCGCACAGACCTGTGCTAAGTGGGGACCCTCTGCCAGGAGGTTTCCGGCAGAGCCCCTGGCCTGCCACTGCCTCCTCCCTGCACCCCCTCGCTGCTCCCACCATTCGAATTGCAGACAGAGCTGCAAATCTCTGTCTCCTCTTGTCTGAAGGGGAGACTTGGATCTGAGGGAGCAGGTTGAGAGGAGCGGAGGGAAGGATTTGTTTTAAAAATATAATGATGCATAATTGAACAACCTCATTAATAGTCAAGTAATCGTGGTGGCCACGTCATTGCTACAAACAGCAGGAATTGGGAACTAAAGGCCTGAGTTGGCTACAAGCTTTCTCCAAAGAACCCAAATGTTTGAGAGTGAGTCAGGTCCTTATCTCCAAGAGCTGTGTCTCTGGGAAGGCCTCCTGCCCTCCCCTGGTGCCCTGGTCCCCTTGTCCCCCCATACAGGTCTCCAGTTGGAGGCTTGGAGGATCAGAGAGTCTGACAGGGCTGTGGGGCCTCGTCACACCCCCTGGTGTCTCCACCTGATGGTTCCCAAGCAGTTTATCCTCACGATCCCCCTTATCACCTCCTCCTGCAAACCCCACAGTTTGAAAGACTGTGGAATTAACAGCACTTCCATGACTTTGTTTCCCTGGTGCTACTAATCAAAGGCACATCTAATTGCTAATCAGAGCTTCTGAGCTGCGGAAGGTTACACACTGAAAGACCGGGAGGAAAGGAGCATTTTGCTGTTAAATTAGCCTGTGGGGCCTTAACATAGGCAAACATTGGATTCTTCCAAGCTTTTGGAAATACTGCACAGAACCAAAGGACCCTCTCTGGCTGCCTCTTGAGGCTGCGAGGGCTCAGACTGGGACAGGAACCGTTTGCTGTCCTACTCCCTACTCTTCCCGTCACCCTGGAGGTGCTGGGCTGCCTGATCTTAGGGGGTGCAGGGCCTATTCAAGGGGAACCTGTGAGCCTTTATGCAATCATCATCCCTGACGGCCTTGGCAGATCCACACCTCCTGTCCCCAGGGTGCTAAGCTACATATTTGGCTCTGAGAGACCATTTCTCTGGGAGCTCAGGAGTCTCTGGCTTGTTTGTGTCTGGGTTGTGGGGGACCCCACGTCTCTGTGTCAGGCTGTTCTGTGAATCCCTGAAATGTTAGGAGATGAGAGGTAGATGGCCTTCAGCTTTTCACTTGTGGATCACTGGGGCTATAGGCTAAAGTGTGCCCGTTTGTGCTCACCCCAGAACACCACCCTAGCCCCAGGCTGGCCCACTGAGGTCCCCATCCAATGGGTCACCCCAGGATTCAACACGTGCAGACTCACACAGCCCCCAAGGTACGACACACTGACCCCACAGTCAATACTGCACCCACGTGCCTGAGTCTTCTGCCCTGATGCTGTTGGCACATGTGTCAGTTTCCCGGGCTGTGAGTGAGGGTCCTGAGATCTTGAACAGAGGTGCAGGACATCCCCAACCCTCTTCCCAGGTTCTGGGGTTCCCAGGAGAGTCTAGCCCAGAGCTTTCCAGAATCACCCGGAGAGCTTACACACACGGATTCCTATGCCCCACTGGGGTACTCTGAGAGTGGTCTGGGGTCTGCCTTTCAAATCAGCTCTCGGGGTGATGGGGGACAAAGTCAACTTCTCAGACCCAGGGCAAAGCACAAGAGAAGAGTCTGATTTCCAGGGGAACAGGCCTGACCAGACACTCGGGGCTGCTGGGGGACCAGGCCTCCTCAGCCGCCTGCAGCGGTCACCTTCACTCACCCTCTACCCTTCTCCTGGGCAGGACCCACAGCAGCCAAAGGCGAGGCCTCTGCTGAGGGAGCCGTATCCTGGGAAGTGACCCTGCCTTCCCCTCTCCTCGTCCCCGTCCTTTGCCAACCCTCTGCCCTGGCTGTGCCTCAGGCTCCCGGTGACCCTACTAACTCTCTGTGCCTGTTGCTGTCACTCACAGCTCGCCCCTCGCCCCACCTGGCTAGGGGCCTGGTGCCCTTCTGCTCCCTGTCTGACTCTGGTATCTCCTCCGCCTAGGGCAGCACGTAGTCGGGGGAGTCAGGGAGATGTGACCATGACTTGGACTGGAAGCTCGGGTCCTGCTGGTTTTGCTGGCTTACAGCACAGGGGCTGCCAAGATGCGGCTGATGGGACCGGCCTGGTGCTCCTTGGATTTGGGCTGTAGTAGAGGGGCAGGGACAACCCCAGCACCCACTGGCACGGAGGGCCATAAGCACAAGCCCTGCCTCAGTTGTCCCACCACTACCTCCCTCCTAGTCTGGTAGAGGGGACCTCTGGCTGGATCCAAGCCCACCTAGCTCTCAGAGCAAGGCCAGAAGGCAGAGCCGAGGTGGCCGCAGCTCCCCTTGGCCTGGGGCTGTCTACACAGTGGGGTGGGTGACAGGGCCTCTCTCTTGCAGCCTCGCCTCAACATTGTCTCAGCTAATAATGGGGCTAATAAGGAGCCGCTTTTTCTAACCTGATTGTATTCAAACATTTTAGTTAATTCTCCATTCATATTTTAGCATAATGGGATCGGGTGCTCTCAGCATTTATGGAGATTAATGCAGAGAAAGAGTTCCGGCTGCTAAGGCAACGCGGGGCGACTAGCGCCCTCTGGTTCTCGCGGTACTGCAGGAAGGAAGAAGTCTGGCAGCCCGACCGCCCTCCACAATCGGGTGTGGATGACCAGTGGCCTCGTGCTGTCCCCATCCCGGACCTCTCCACCCTCACTCCTGGGGGCCTGGAGGGCTACCCAAGCCTCCAAAGCCACTTGGCTGGCCCATCTCTGAACGCAAAAGGATGGTCTTGTGTATCCCTAAGGCACGTGTGACCTTTTGGGGTCCCTGTGCTCCTGGTTATCCACACCTCAAGGCCGATGCGGAGAGGGGCTGGGCAGGCCCGGAGCAGAGGAGCTGCTCCTTGGCACTCTTCTTCCTTCGGCCTTTGGTGGGGGCCCACCCAAGGCCACTCCCTGCCTCAGTTTACTTCTCTGCTAAGTGGTCCTCTGCATGGGAAAGGATGATCATATCTGAGCTAACCTAGGCCCAAGGCTTTCTGCCACCCCTAAGCCAGCCAGCCTCTGGCCCAGCCTCAGAGGCTGTAGCCCTTGCTGGCTTCTGCCCGAGAGCTTCCACCCAAGAGGGGAAGGGCTGTCTGGGACCTGAGGCTGCCCTACACCTCCCTGTGGGGAGACTTGGCCTTCCTTGTGGCTGCCCTGGAGACCGATCTGTGCACACACTCCAGAGGCCATGTGCCCCCGACTTGGTCTGGCCCTTCCTCAGCACCTGGAGGAGGGGCCCCCTATAATCTCTGGCTCTCAGTGCAGGCTCACCTCCTGGCACTGAATTTTATAACTAAGTGGTTGGCTAATTGCAAGAGCAATGCCGTGCCTGTGACAGATCTCAGACAGTGCTTCCAGCCCAGCCTGCGCACTCGTGCCATCCCGACAACCAGGGGAAGGCTGGGCACTGCCTCGTTAGAAACTGGGTGAGTCTGTTGGGGTTCCTCCCAGCTTGCACCTGGGACAGGGCAGAGCCTTGCACCCTCCCGACGGCCCTCCTCAGCATGAGGCTGCCGGAGACCCATGCCCTGTCGCTGGAGGCCCCATGGTGGTTCAGTGCAGCCAGCCAAGAAGATGTCAATTTCCAGTCTCCAGCTCTATCTGCAAATCCCAGTGCTGAGTGATCTCCTCTGCTCCCCCGGGGGCTGAGCCAGGAAAAGGGTTGACAGAGGCCCCCTCTGAGCCCCTTATGGCCCAGTGTGTTTCATCTTACTGATCTGGCCTCACTGCCTGCGGAGCTCTGAGGTGTTAGGAGGGGCTGGTGACTTCGGAGGCTGCCTAGGGGAAGGGGGCTCACCTGGTGTCTAACGGGGGTGGGAAGCTCTGCATGTCCTGACCCATCCTGCGCCCCGACTGCAGCCAGTAGACAGATGCTTGGAGGGGCCCCTGCCAAGAGAGCTGCCCTGAAAAAGGCAGCGAGGGGAGGGCAAGGACACTGGTGACACGGAATGTGTGGCTCTGGCGTGGAGGCTGGTGGCTGGGAGGGTTGCAGGGGGAGGGCCATGAGGGGCAGAGGCTCACGCAGCCTCCACTCTCCTCCCTGCCCCCTAGAAGCCCAGAGCAAGCCCTACTACTCTGACTACTCCCGCTTCCGGCTCCTCATCCACCACCTGTGCACCAGCCACTACCTGGACCTCTTCATCACGGGTGTCATTGGGCTGAACGTAGTCACCATGGCGATGGAACATTACCAACAGCCCCAGGTGAGAGTGAGAGACTGTCACCAGCCCCTGACATGCAGCCTGGGGGCCCTGGGTGGGGCCCACATAACCTGAGCCCGGGCATCTCTGTGCCCGGTGAGCACTGGGCACAAAGCACAGGTTTCTTGTGGTTATCCTCTTTTCATAAGGACGGACGCTGAGCCTCAGAGATTGGTTGGTTTGACTAAGGTCACACAGCTAGGCCAGTGAATTTTTACTGAGCATTCAGTATGTGCTGGGCTCTGGATTATTGAGTGTGCTGCAGACCAGCGCCTGCCCTCTAAAGTTAGAGTCTAGTGAATGTCTAGCTCCAGATCGCACCTGCGATCTTGCCATTCCCCTAATCATCATCCCCCAGCAGCCCTCAGTGTTCCTCTCTGTGCAATGGGGAGACTGAATCGGCAAAACACAAAACCCCTTGCAGTCCTAGCATGCTGGGCCTTCTGGAACTTTCTCTGTGGTCTTCTCACCATCCCTCAAGGAGAGGGGAGATCCTTTAGCACAGGTTTGAATTGTTCACGTGAACGAGGCCCCTACTGTCTCTGGAGGTGGTGGCCAATGGTCAGCCGTTATGGTGGGAACAGGAGAGATAGGTCCCTTAGGACCCCTCCCGTCTCCACATCTGGGAGGGGTGGGGATGGAGGGGCTGAGGCGGGCATCCGCCTGGGCCTGTGGAGACGCTGCCTCCTGCACTCTTCCCTGCCAGATCCTGGACGAGGCTCTGAAGATCTGCAACTACATCTTCACTGTCATCTTCGTCTTGGAGTCAGTTTTCAAACTGGTGGCCTTTGGCTTCCGCAGGTTCTTCCAGGACAGGTAACAGAGAAGAGAGGGGGTGGGTAGGAGTCCGGGTTGGAGGGTGTTGCTGCAACTCCTGGGAAAATACCCACGTGGACCTAGTGCCTGAAGGCCCTTCTTGACCCCTGGGATCCAGTCCCCTACCTAGGGCTGACCGGTGGTGTGCAGAGCATCTGGGCTCAGGGAGATAGGAAGGAATTTGACAAGACAGAGACAGGAATGAGAAGCCACTGGCAGCTAGAAATCCATGTGGCCTAACCTGGGGTTTAAGGGCACAGAGCCTGGTGCCAGCCTGCCCAGACTGGATTCAAATCCTAGTTCTTCTGCCCCTTATAGCTGGTGACTTAGGGTAAGTTACTTCCCTGTGCCTCACTTTCTTCATCTATAAAATGAGAAATAATAGTAAGCGTCCATGCCACAGTGGTGAGAGTCTGGACTCCTATTTGTAAAGCCCTTAAAGCAATGCTGGGCACAGAATAGACACCATGTAAGTGCCAAGTGAAAGAGCAGATGAATGACAGTGGAAAGCTCTGTCCTCCGAGACCCTGGAGCTAAGGTCTAGTCCTGCCTACCCATGCCACCGGCTGGCTGTGGGCCCTTAGGTGAGCCACGTCCCTTCTCTGCAGAATGGGAGGCTGCACCAGCTGACCTCTGCCCTCCTTTCTGGTCAGGTCTTTCTGTGCCACACCAGCCCCCTCCCCCTTCCCCCACTCAGGAAGCTGTGTCCCCGGCTTTCCAGGTGGAACCAGCTGGACCTGGCCATCGTGCTGCTGTCCATCATGGGCATCACACTGGAGGAGATCGAAGTCAATGCCTCGCTGCCCATCAACCCCACCATCATCCGCATCATGAGGGTGCTGCGCATTGCCCGAGGTCGGTCCCCGCCCTCTGCCCACTTCCAGCCTTCCCAGAGGACACAACAAGCACCAGCGGGGAAGGCCTGGGGCTGGTGCGGGTATAGACTGGCTAGCAGCCTGGGTGTCCCACCAGCCCTGACCCAGCCCTGCCTGGCTCCACCCGCTGGGGAACCAGGGCCCCTGAGGGGCCAGCTCACGACCTTGTCCCGCTCTGCAGTGCTGAAGCTGTTGAAGATGGCCGTGGGCATGCGGGCGCTGCTCGACACAGTGATGCAGGCCCTGCCCCAGGTAGCTGGAAGGGGCGTGGGTGGGGCAGTGGCCTGCACAGGGACGGGGGGGGCGCGGGGGGGGCCCTGGGGGAAGCTGGGGACTGGAAGATGCAGTGGCACTGTTTCCGTTTCTTTCCCTCTCTTCCAGGTGGGGAACCTGGGGCTTCTCTTTGTGCTGTTGTTTTTCATCTTTGCAGCTCTGGGTGTGGAGCTCTTTGGAGACCTGGGTGAGTTGGGGTTGGGGAGGGCAGAGGGGCTGGGGCTGGGGCTGGGGCTGGGGGACTCACTGGAGCCTACCTCCTCCCCCAGAGTGTGACGAGACACACCCCTGCGAGGGCCTGGGTCGCCATGCCACCTTCCGGAACTTTGGCATGGCCTTCCTGACCCTCTTCCGCGTCTCCACGGGTGACAACTGGAATGGCATCATGAAGGTGAGGCCCTACGCGAATTCCAGGCCTCCCAGGGCTGGCTCGAGTACCAGGAGGCAGCCCCACTCTCTCAGCCAAGATTCTTGGCCATGGATGAAAGCACGTGCCCTTCTGTCCCTGTCCAGAACACTCTGGAACTCCCTCTCCCCGGGACATGCCCTGACTCACGCATCCCCAGGCTGCAGCTGAGGCTCTTCTGCCCGCAGTACAGTGCATCTTCCTCCTCCCCCATTCCCTGTCCTCTCTTGATGTGCTGTGACACCAATGGCCTGGTTTTCCACAGCAGCTCCGTCCGCCATCCTCCCGGCCTCATACCTCTGTCCTGCCTCCCCAGGACACCCTCCGGGACTGTGACCAGGAGTCCACCTGCTACAACACCGTCATCTCGCCCATCTATTTTGTGTCCTTTGTGCTCACGGCCCAGTTTGTGCTGGTCAACGTGGTGATCGCCGTGCTCATGAAGCACCTGGAAGAAAGCAACAAGGAGGCCAAGGAGGAGGCTGAGCTGGAGGCCGAGCTGGAGCTGGAGATGAAGACCCTCAGCCCGCAGCCCCACTCGCCACTTGGGAGCCCCTTCCTCTGGCCTGGGGTCCAGGGCCCCGACAGCCCCGAGTCCAGGGCCCCGTACAAGGCAGCCCACTCCCTTGAGCACCCCACGGTGAGCCTGCAGTGCCACTATGAGAGCCGGCGGTAGAGGGGGTGGCCGGCCATCAGCTCAGCGGGTGGCGGGCAGGGAGCCCAGCAGAGCCCAAGACTCCTAGATCCTCTGGTGCTGAGGAGCCGGCAGCAGAGACACACAGGGCCACCCTCGGCAAAATGGCAGCAGTCATGCTGGCCTGTCCCCTGCTCCTCCAGCCTGGTGTGGCCTCCCTGGCTCTTAGGTTCAAGGCTAAGTTTTCTGTTTCCTTCCTGTTTCTTTCTTACCCTTGCCCGGCTGCCAACCCTCTTTCCTGCCCACCGTGAATCCTACCCACCCCTCCCCCTCATCTCCCTTCCCACGCCCCCTCCTCCTTCCCTACCGCTGCCCTTTTTTGTCTCTCTGTGGCTGTGTGTGTACACGTGTGCGCGAGCGCATGTCCTGTGGGTGTCCCCTCCTCCTCATCCCTCCGCCCTTGTCAAACCTGGCCCTCACGATTCCTGCCACCGCCCCTCTGACCCCGCTCCCCTGACGCCCCTTGCGGCCTGGTCCTCCCAGGACGGACAGCTGTTTGACACCATCTCCCTGCTGATCCAGGGCTCCTTAGACGGGGAGCTGAAGCTGATGGACGAGCTGGCAGGCCCAGGGGGCCAGCCTTTGGCCTTCCCTTCCGCCCCCAGCCCAGGCGGCTCCGACCCACAGGTTACTGTGCTGTGTGCTGTGCCCCCACCCCAACCATGCCAAGCTGTGTCATGCTGTGCTGTGCTTTTGGGGAGGCTGGGGTGCAGGGAAAGCACAGCTGCAGGGCCTTGGTGGAGGTTAGCGGGAGGCAGTTGGGGGCGTCTAGGCTGCTTTCGAACCGACAAGGAAGTGGGGCACTGAGAATACCCTTCAGAGGGAGGAGGGGTGCAGGAGGGATCAGAAGGGGCCTTGTGAGCAAGAATCTGGAAGGGGAGGGGGTGGGGCAGGGGGACCTTAGGGGTTTCTAGGGACAGTGGGTGAGCAGGGAACCGTACCAGCATGTCTGAAGCCACAGTCTATTTTTCTCTTATGTCCAGTACCCACCCCATGTCCTCTGGTGGCTTTTTAAGCCATTGGGCATGATGGGTGCTCACAGTAACCGGCCACTTGGGTCTCAGTGTGGATTCTGGGACCTTGTTATGAAACAGAACATGGCCCCCACTGCCCGGCCCAGTCCCTTCCCATAGTGCCTGCCGCATCTGTGTCCAGAGCTTCTGCTTCCTGGATGCCTCCTCTCCTCCCCTTGGCCCAGGGCCCCCTGTCCATCTCCCAGGTCAGGGAGGCTGCAGGCCTGGAGCAGGCAGAACCTGCCAGGTGTCACCTGAAGATGGAAGAGCTTAGTCTTACAGACCTTGCTGGGTGGAGGGGTGGGCAGGCAGGTGCCTTGGAAGCCTTTCGCCCGATCCAAAGACACAGGCAGTGACTCGCACGTGGTGAGGCCCGTGTCTTTGTCAGATCCTGGCTCAGGTTTGGCAGTGACCTAGCAGGATCAGTGGGGAAATGAATCTCCTCCCTGCACCTCCTGTCCTGAAGGAGGTTCACAGGAAAGGTGACAGGAGAGGAGACGGGGTGATGGGAAGGGGATCAGGGTAGCTGCCAGCCTGGTCCCCTCTCCCCCAGTGTCCTGGAATCCCCACAAGCCCCCTGCAGATCACAGGTGAGCCAGCCAGGTGGCATGGCGGCCCTGACGTGCCCACTGGAGGCTGGCAGGGACAGCACCTCCCAGGACCCTAGCTGGGAGGAGAGGGCGGGAGGGCTGCGGGCTGCAGGCAGGTGGAGGAGGGCCTGTGAGGGGAGAAGGCAGGATCTGGGGGCAGGCCAAGTCCTGCCAGGCTTTTGGAAGCAGAGAATAAGCAGAAAACAGCCACCAGCGCCCCCCACGCCGCTCTGTCTGTGCCAAGAGGAGAGGAGACGGCTTCGCTGGCCTTTCTTTCTCTTCTTTTTTTTTTCTTTTTTGTGGGTATCATCTGTATGGGCGTCAAAGCCCTGGCTCCTCCGCTGCCTCCCTGGGTAGTGGTCTGTAGGAGAGGGCTGCTCGGGTGCCTGGGGTATCTTTAGAATATGTCTCTGTGTCTCTCCGCTTTGTCCCTATTTGCTCTTTGGTGCCTGCCGCGGACTCTCTGATCAGAGCAGGGGGTTGCAGTGGGTGAGGGGAGGCGCAGTCTGATTATTTGGGAAAGCGGTGGGGTGTGGGCAAGGATGCCTCCCCCACCCCTGCTTTGTGGAAAGGGGAATTGTGGCGTCCTGGTTTCTCATGCCTGGTCATCTCTCTCCTGTCTAGATCCCTCTAGCTGAGATGGAGGCGCTGTCTCTGACGTCAGAGATTGTGTCTGAGCCGTCCTGCTCTCTAGCTCTGACGGATGACTCTTTGCCTGATGACCCTCACACACTCTTGCTTAGTGCCCCGGAGAGCCGTGTACATGCTCACTCCCCTCATGCCCCCCTGGCCAGCCGGGCCGGGCTGGCTGCAAGGCTCCAGATCCTCGCTCCCTCTTGTCACCAGCCCCTGCCCAGAGGCACCCACCTTGGGCTCTCGGTGTCCCAGTCTTCACTGACAGGCCTTTTGTGGCCCCCCACAGGGGACCAAGACATTAGAGAAGATGCAATGGAAGCCTTGTCTGGAGGGTCGGCAGTTGTGAAAGGGTCACTCCAGGAGTGACACAGCCCCAAACAGAAGTGGCCTCGGAGCCAGCCTCTGTGTTTGGAGCCCTGTGCAGGCCAGCCCTCCCCTCTCTCGCTCCTCCTTCCCCCTGTCCTTCACATGAGAGGTCACCACCGCCAAGCGGTGGGAACCACACCTCCGCCGTCACCACCATGCCTTCCTTCACCTGGGGGCTGTTCCTGTCTCCTTTGTCACTGTCCCTGTGTGTCCCTGTGTCCCGTCTCCTTCTGACTGTGAGCAGCCTCCTCCTCCTGGCCTGATGTCAGAGGAGGCCCCAGACGGGGCAGGACCTTGACCACAGGCTGGAGGTCCCAAGTGGGGTTGGGGGGCTGGCTGAGTGGGGCCTGGAACTGAAAAGGAAGCAGAGGATCAAGGTTGTCCTCCGGCACAGCCGTCCCTGGCCTGCTGGGGATGTACAAGGACAGGACCCCTAAGCCGTCTCCCTGAGTCCAGGAGAACTAGGAAAGGATAATTCAAGGGAAAGGGGCCCCAGGGAATGGAGACCAAACCCGAGCTCCCCCCAGCAGGGCCCGAGGCTCATTACTCCCTTTCTTTGAAACAGATGCTCCCAGCCCATTTCCACCCCTTTGTCTGCAGAGAAAGGAATGGAGTCCCTAGTACCCAGGCCCTGACACCCACTTGTACCCTGCAGGATCCCTGTGTGGCTACAGTGGGCCGGAACGGTGCTCATCTGTCACTCAGCGGCCTTAACTCTGCTCAGCTGGTCCCTGTGGGTGGCAGGGCTCCCTTCAGAGGGAGCCCCTGGGGGCTACTTTCCCTCTCTTCAGAGCCTCCAGGGGGCTTTTAGAGATCACATGGCAACCACCCTAGGGCTAGGGAGTGGGGGCTGCTCTCCCTTGGATCCTCCTTACCCTTACCCTGACCCTGCTGGGAAGCTCGCTGGTGATGCCAGGCGCATGGGTTGGGGGCAGGGCCTCCCCATCCTTCCTCCTGCTTAAGGAGGGCTCATGTGTGTTTGCCCCATGCCCCACCTCATACCCATCACTACCTTGTCCTGGGGGGATGGGGCTTGGGCCTGGTGGGCTGGGGGCTACTTTCCCTCCTTCAGCTCTGCCTCAATACCAACCCAGTGCCTCCCCCCTCACCACTGCCCTGCTCCTTCTGCAGATGGAGCCTCACCCTGAAGAGGCGCCCAGTACACCAGGGCCAGACTTGCTGACCGTGCGGAAGTCTGGGGTCAGCCGGACGCACTCTCTGCCCAATGACAGCTACATGTGCCGGGATGGGAGCACGGCCAAGGAGTCCCTAGGACACAGAGGCTGGAGGCTCCCCAAAGCCCAGTCAGGTACTACCAGGGCTGGGGCAAGGCAGCTTGCTCACACAGAGGGGGCCCAACCTTGCCTGAGCCCAGCCCTCACCAAGGGGAGTCATCGAGGCCACAGGAAAGGTCTCTTCTACCTCTAGAAGATGCCCAGCCCCTGCGTGAGGGTCCCACCGTGGGAGTGGGGTGGTTCTTAATCCAGGGTGGCGAGGGCTGGGCCCTGATAGGGTAGGACAGAGGGACTCAGGTCTCCTCTCCTCACCCCTCCGTTTCCTCCACAGGCTCCATCCTGTCCGTTCACTCTCAGCCTCCAGACACCAGCTACACCCCACAGCTTCCCAAAGATACGCCTCACGTGCTCCAGCCCCTCAGTGCCCCCACCTGGAGTGCCATCCCTAAGCTGCCCCCACCCGGCCGCTCCCCTTTGGCTCAGAGGCCCCTCAGGCGCCAGGTGAGGAGGGGGAGGGCTGGACTGTCGGCCAGTGGCCAGCTGGGGTGATGCTTTCCTTCTCCCGCAAACGCTGTGCCCCAGTGATGTGCTAGACTGCACTCTAGGGGTCAGGGACAAGCAGAAGTGGCCTGTGTGCACCTGGAGTTTGACCCCTCCCCTTGTTTCACTGAGGATGCCAGAGGGGAGCTGTGACTGCCCAGGGCCACACACGTCTGGGTTGGGAGTAGGGCAAGGCCTAGGGGGTCCCTTCCCAGAGCTCTGCTTTGTTCTTCACACTTTGAATGGGGCCAGGACCCGAGGCAGGTCTTAAGTGTCTTCACTTTTAGCCAAGCCTGGGCCATCAGCCAGAGCCCACATTGCAGAAGGGCAGAGGACAGGTTCCTGCAGCGAGTGAGGCTTGTCTGCTGCACCTGTGGCTGTGGCCACGGCCAGAGCGTGCCCCAGTGTGTGCTACAATACCTGAGCCTGGACAGAAGAGTCTGTAGAGTCCATGCACCTGGGGAGTAGGCACAGCACCCAACATCCTCACTGAGCCGCCTGTGCGCGCCAGGCTCAGGTCACAGCCACTGCCCGCAGAGCTGAGCACATGCCATCGGGTTATCGTAGCAGTGGGTCTCAGAGGTTGATGCTTACATGTGGGGGTGCAGCAGGAACAGAGAGGAAGGGGTCAGTTTTCCATGGGGAGATCACCAGGTGCTACATCACAGAGAACCCATGGCATAGTGGATCTAGAGATCAGGCTGCACACGGCCCTGTCTCCCAATAAGAGCAGCTTGGGGGTCTCCTGCAGCTTCATGGGACGGGGTACCCAGCTTAAAGGGAGGCACAGGTGCAGTGAGTGTTGGAGAGCAGTCCCTGTGCTAAGCCCTCTGTCTACCCTGTACAGGCAGCAATACGGACCGATTCCTTGGATGTACAAGGCCTGGGCAGCCGGGAAGACCTGCTGTCTGAGGGAAGTGGGCCCTCGCTGCCTCTGGCCCGCTCCTCCTCTTTCTGGGGCCGCTCGAGTGTCCAGGTGCAGCAGCACTTCCGCAGCCTGAGCAAGGTCTCCAAACACATGCCTCCGCCAGCCCCTTGCCTAGGCCTAGAACCCCACCAGGGCAAGGGCCCTCCAGAGACCAGAAGCAGCCTAGAGCTGGACATGGAGCTGAGCTGGGTTTCAGGAGACCTCCTGGCCATCGGCAGCCAGGAAGAGCCTGCTTCCCCACGCGACCTGAAGAAGTGCTACAGCGTAGAGGCCCAGAGCTGCCGGCGCCGGCCTGCATCCTGGCTGGATGAGCAGAGGAGACACTCTATTGCCGTCAGCTGCCTGGACAGCGGCTCCCAGTCCCACCTGGGACCAGACCCTGCCAGCCTTGGGGACCAGCCTCTCGGGGGACCAGGGAGCCGGCCTAAGAAAAAACTCAGCCCGCCCAGTATCTCCATAGACCCCCCGGAGAGTCAAGGCCCTCGGCCCCCACCCAGCCCCGGCATCTGCCTCCGGAGGAGGGCGCCATCCAGCGACTCCAAGGGTCCCGCGGCCTGTGGTCCTCCCGACAGCATGGCTGCCTCACCCTCCCCAAAGAAAGACGTGCTGAGTCTCTCCGGTTTGTCCTCTGACCCGGCAGACTTGGACCCCTGAGTCCCGCCCTTGTCCCACTCACCTTTCTCCACTGGGTGCAATTCCTAGCCCTCCTCCTGGGCCGTATTCCTGAAAAAGTCCCACGTAGACACCAAGGAGGGAACCCTCCCCACCTCCGCGCCCTAGGTACCTGCAGATGGGACCTCCGGAGGATCCAAAGCCTCAGCCCTGGGGACTCGGGCTCCAGGCAGAGAGAGAGGGAGACAGACAGAGAACGGCCCAGTGGTGGCCAAGTTCCCAACACCAGGAGCTGTTGGGAGAAAGCAATACGTTTGTGCAGAATCTCTATGTATATTCTCTATTTTATTAAATTAATTGAATCTAGTATATGCGGGATGTACGACATTTTGTGACTGAAGAGACTTGTTTCCTTCCACTTGTATGTGTCTCAGAATATTTTTGAGGCGAAGGCGTCTGTCTCTTGGCTATTTTAACCTAAAATAACCAGTCTAGTTATATCCCCTCTTGCAAAAAAGCACAAGCTAGGACCTCGAGAGCATTACAGCCCCGGCGGTGGCCCACCTTCGGCGGAGAGCAAGAACCATTTTGGAAACTGTAATGTAACTTATTCTCTGCTTTCACCTCGTCATCGTTTTCTATAGGGGGTAAAAAAAAGAGAGAGAAAAGAAAAACAGATTTTACAGATGAAATGGAGCCTTTTTATATATACATACATACATATCTATATATCTATATAAAATAAAGTAATTTTCCAAAATAAAAAGTCAATCACGGTCTAGAATACAAAAGCAAAGCGGACGGAGAGTTAGGTACGTCCAGATGGTCATGCCGGGGCCTGGAGGTGTGGAGTGGGTGGCAGGGTGGGAAGGTTCAGAGATGCCTGTGTGCATGCGTGTTTGTGCATGAGTTTGTGTGTGTGTGTGTGTGTGTGTGTGTGTGTGTGAGAGAGAGAGAGAGAACCAAATGCCTGGCTCTGGGGGAGGGCTGCAACCTTATTTCACCCCCCACCACGAGGGGAGTCGCCCCCTGCCGGGCAAGGCTGGGAGTCAGGGACTCCTCCTATCAAAGCTTTATCGCGTCCGCCTAGGCAGGCAGCTCAGTGAATGTGAGTAATTCCAGATTAACTCTTATTTCTGCTGACAGCTATCAGCCACGCATTGAAAGCTGGAAATTGGCATAATGAAGCTGTTTCGGTGGATGGGGCGACTGCGGGGGGGCGGAGGGAGGCGGCCTCCGCTGCTGCCCATCCGGATCTGTGCGCCGGTGGGGGAGGGGCGGTGCTGCTGGATTTTCCAGCCCCAGGTTTTGGCCTGAATTTTGGCCACGCTCCTCGGGAGATGGGTGACCGGAGAGGTCTGGACTTCCACCTCCTGCCTTGGGTCTCACCCACTGACTAAGGGCGGCGAGATGCAGCTGTGTAAACAGTGGGTTACTGTCTCCCAGGGATGCAGGGAGCAGGCCGTGTCCAGAGATCACCCCTTGGTGTGCCCTGCTGAGGGCGCTGTGGCCAGCTGCGGCGGCGTGGGGAGCTGGCCTCTTGAGGGCTGATGAATGACGGCCATGGGCCGCCTGCCCTGTGGGAACCCGCAGAGTGGGGAGGGGCTCCGAGGCCAGGGGTGGGTGTGTGGCCCACAGGCACCTTTCTGATGCCACCAAGGACAATGAAACCCTGTTGTCAAGAGTCAATGACCATGGGCTTAGCCACTGTATGCCAGAAACCCCCAAACCTGCCCCACCCCGATGCCCTTGGTTTGAAGGCCCCCTCGGGAGGAGGAGGAGGAGGAGGAGGGGGCCTTCAAATCCCAGGCTGGCTTGGATTCCTGAAACCTCAACTCCACGGGCAGCTGGGAGCCCGGATGCCAGGCTGCCAGGCAGCTGGACCCGGAGGCGTCTGTTGTCCGGTGTTTCCTGCCCTGCAGGGAGCTTTGCTCATCACCCTTTTGGACAGCAGTGATTCTCGGCCCCTTGAACCAAACACCTGGTTTGATCTTCCAGGGTGTGCAGTAATTCAGAGCCCTTTCCTCTGACCCCTCCCTCAGGTGGGGGCGGGAGGTGCTTATGAGCTGCCTTTTTTCCTTTCTGTCTTTTCTTTTCTTTTTTTTTTTAAGCAAAGCTGTACAAAATTCCTAGAGTTTTGCCACCTGGATCTACAGATTAAGCTTTTATATCTTTGTAGAATTCTGTAGCTGTCTATTCCCTAAGGGTGAGGGATTTGGGGAGGGACTCTGCAATCTTTTATTCTTCCGGTCATTAGAAGATTCTGGGTCAAAATGAAACAGAGCTGGGACTGCTGCCCCTGCCCCTCATTTCCCATCTCTGCCTGTGTCATTTAGGGTGACTCTTGGCATGCCTTTTCTCTGAGGTTCCCTTCCCCTGGTCCCCTTTTCCCAGTAGGAGCTGAGGAAGCTTGTTGGGGTGCACTGGCTATGCCTGGGGGTTACTCTCCATAGAGATGTGCAGTGGGGAATCTGGGGGCAGGGAAAAGACTTCCACACGCTCCTCCACCCCCACCAGAGGACCAGAGCCTCTCTCTGGAAGGCGGCAGTGCCCAGAGGGGGCATCCGGGTAGTGATGTGGAAGTATTAATAGCAGAATCAGCGTGGCTCTTCAGGCTACTTAGGGAACTGGGGGCTCCCGCAGCAAAGCAAAGCCCTTATCAGTGATGGAAACTTGAGTCCCAGGAGAAGCATGGAGCACTAGCAATCATAAGGCAACTGCTACCTTTGTGGTGCTTGGTTATTGCATACGGGGTAGGGATGTCTGAAAGAGGCTGGAGGTGAGGAGCAGTCTCAGATCAGGACATCCGGGGCAGGCTGGGAGCTGCCCAGGGGCTTCCAAGATATGGGGGCTTGGGAGCTATGAACATCTACCCTGGTGCTTCTGCCCTCAGTCCTCTCCTGAAATTGTGTCAACAGCAACGGGCCCCCACCTAGGGCTTGGTGGCTTCTGTTTCTCCACCCCCAAGCTCCAGGAAAAGGTCTATCTGGGGGTGGGGACTGGGGAGAGGAGTGAGCTGGTGCTAAAAACAAGTCTGAGGCTCGTATATGCTGTCTCTCACTCACTCCTCAAACACCCAAGCAGAGGAAGCACCGCTGCTAGCATTTCTCCTGCGCGGCAGTGGGTCCTGAGAGGTTAGGGGACTTGCCCAAGGTCACACAGCCAGGAGATGGCAGAGCTGAGCTCTGCCCCTAGGGCTGGACAACCTACAGTCCGCACCTTGGCTTGTTCTTCCTGTGGAGGGAATGGGGCATGATGGGAAGAACCTTGCTTACAAGATGAAAGGGTTTTTTGAGAGGGCGAGGGGACTCCTCGCCACAGCAGTAGCATTGCTGTCTGTAGAAGCACACACGAGTTCCCTGTGTGGCACACCCGGGGGCACTCACAGCCTCCCACCTTGTGGGATACCACCCTTCCAGCACAGGGAGCAGGGGAGAGGTGAGTCAGCCGCACAAAAGGTGTCACTCAGCCCCCGGTGCATGTTGGAGAGCAGGCCAAGGCTGGCTTGCCCTCCCTGGCACCCTTTCCCTTGAAGCACATGGCACCTGCTTCCTCCTTTTTCTCCCATCCCTTCCTGTCCTCTTACACCACCGCGCCCAATCCTCACCCACTTTCCAAACAGCTTTCACTTCCATCTTTGCTCCTAGTCCCCACCCATCGCAGCCGGGTGCCCCATGACCTCTTCACTCTGCTGGGCCACCTGAGGGCCCAACCTGTGGGGCCAGGCCCTCGACAGCAGTGCAGTTGAGGGCATCAGACATCAGGGGGCAGCACAAGGCACCCTCACCTGGTGCCGCCTATGCCCCTGCAAAGGGACAGAGCCAGGGAGAGGAAGGACACCTTCTACAGGTGACACAGATGCTCTGTCTAACCCCAAAGAAGGTGACAGCCTCACAGCACCATGTAGGGACACCTGGACAGAATCCCAGCCTCCTAATCCCTGCCTAGGGCCCATGGACTCAGGACTGATCCAGGACGGTGTGGTTGTGGACCGGTGTCCTACTCAGAGACAGGAAGAGGCAGGTGTTCAGGAAGCCACAGGAGGGAATTCTATGGGCCTTAGCCAGGTGTGGGAGCAGTGGCTGGAGTCCACGGAGCTTGTTAAAGCTCCCTTTAAAAACTCCAGGACAGGGCACAGAAGCCAGGCCCCCGTCTGCGCGGGGCGTAGATGTGGCCATCAGATACAGTACAGGGGAACCAGGACAGTGGCACCAAATTAGAGTCTGGAGGACCAGGGTCAGAAGGGGTGCTGGGGAGTGGGAGCTGGAGCCCACTTTGTGGGGGCGCTCCCAGGACTCAGGCATGGCTTTGCTCTCCCCAGGCCACCACTCCTCGGCCCCATCAGCTCCAACCTGACTGCTGCATGGCGGACTTGTGCCTGACTCTCCCTGTCCCCGTGCTCTGCTTTCTTCTCTCTACCTTTGTGCCCGCTTTGAGCTGCACTTTGTGGTAATCTTATCTCACCATCTCCTGCCAGGAAATCCCTGGTGCTGGGCTCCCTGGGGATGTGCTCGCTGCAGGGAGAGGCGTAGCTCCAGCTCAGGCATCCCTCTTGGAGCTGCAGTCAGGGGGAAGGGAGGTGGAGGATGGGCTGCCAAGGGGGGGGGAGGATGTTGATCTGTCTCTCTGCTGGAGCTTAACCCACAAGGGCTTTATTGCTTCTCTCAGCATCCCTCCAGTTAGAACCATCTTGGTTCGAAAAAATGAAAAGCACAGTGGCCAGCGCCCACACAGTAGCCTTGCTAATCATGACCTCTTCTCAGGAAATGTGGCATTTGTTTGGTCAGTCAACAGCCGCTTCAAGAGTAGTAGTTACAATAGAAGGCAGGGGTGTGCAGAGGAAGAGTCCCTGGCCCAGGGATGGGGTGGGGGTGTTGAGAGAGATTTTGAAGGAGAAGCAGTTCACCAGGTGCAGGACAAAAGTGAGGTGTCAGGGAGTCTTGACGAGGCCTAGGGAGGCTGCAGCAGCTGAGGATGCAGGATGGTCCAGGAGGCTGTGTCAGGATGAGCTCTGCAGCACTGGGCAAGTTTTGCGGTGTCCCAAGGCCTCCGTTTCTTGTTCTTGGGGTGGGGGAAGCCAAGACAATAACCATGCTAGAAGTGCTGAGCTTCCTATTCAAGGGTTGTGTGAGGGGCCTCATCTCAGGAGTGGCCAGGAGGGGTGACATGCAATGCTTCAAGAGGGCCGAGGATAGCCTGGAACTCCAGAGCCCCCACTTTCCTCCTGGAGTTTCCCATCCAGTGCTGAGTCCGGGCAAGGTCACAGAGGGGAAAAGGCTCTGGCCAAAGGGAATGGTGCTTTAGGCCTGACGCTGAAGCCAGAACCCAAGGATTCTGACCCGAAATGGAGCTCCAACCATTTCACTGCCTGGCCAGTCCTGGGGCTACAAAGTCCCAAGTGGAACCAAGCTGGGCCTGGGATCCCTATCTTAGGAAGGAGAGCTTCTTGGGGAGCTCACCCTCTGAAGGGCCCGAGGGGTCCTCGACTCTTCCAAGCCCAGAGCTAGCCTTCCTGGTGTACCTGGTGCCTATGACCCTATAAATCTGAGAAAAGGAACAGGACAGAGGGAGAGACAGAAGACATTGTCAGGGAGACCAGGGGGTGAGGGGTGCTATGGCAGCTATGAAGGGACAGTCCCAGCTGCTCAGGCTGCTGCAGAAGCCAGGGCCAGGACACTTCGAAGGTACCTTTTCCAAATTGCTCAAGTCAGCTGGTCCCAGAGATATCAAGGAGTTCTTTGAGGTCACACAGCTACAAAAGGTACAGCCTGAGGCATGGAAGAGGTTGGAGGTGACTCAGTCAGTCCCTGCCCTTGGGGACCTCTCATACTGGCGGGAAGACAGACAGACTCTTCACAATTAAATATAACCCAAGGCCTTGTCATACTGTGACAAGACAGGAAAGTCTTTTGCCCAGAGACAAGGGAGGAGCATAAGGCAGGAGAGAAGGGGAGACCAAGAGGGCTTAGAGGACTTTCAGGCGAAGAGTTTCCCCCATCCAGCTTCTGGGGAAGGACATCTTTCCATGCCCGCCTCTCCCGTCCAAGTCCAACAATCTCCATTCTCCCAGCTCCCAGCCTGAGATGTCCCTCCTGCCAACTTCCTGCCTGCAGAGGGAGAGGAGGCGTTGGCCGCTATTCGCTGCCTTCCTGGGCCCTCTCCTGCCTGCCTGGAGCAGCCAAAGAAGGAAACACCTTGTACTGCCTGGAGAGAGGAAGTACCAGGAAGGGCAGCTCCAGGGACGACTGCCCAGCCTGCAGGCAGGAGCAGGAGAGATGGAGAATTCCCTCTCAGCTCCAGGGAGATTGAGGTGTCCTGGGGCCCTGTCAGAGAAGACAGTGGGGGTCCCAGCATGCTAAGCCCACTCTATAGGTGGGGAGCACGGGCTCTCAGCTGTAGGAAGGGGATGCTGATGTGGGAACTCTTCCTGGGGCTTCCCCTAGCCATCCCCACCCTGGCCAGGCCGAAGTAGAAAACATGAACGCACAATGGGCACGTAAGTGTGCTGGGCGCTGCCTGTCGGGCTGAATCCAAGGAGGGAGATTCTGCTACATTATTCATGTATTTTACAGATGCAGAAGAGAGACCCTTGGTAAGACTAGGGAGCTGCAGAGCCCCAGGAAGCAACAGTCCAAGAGGACCACAGGAGGCCACCCCCACTCTCCTGTGCACACCCGCGTGCTTGTGCACACCCGCGTGCTTGAGCACACCCCCACAGCACAATGTCCACAAGCTCCTTCCATTTTACAGATAAAGGAAGCAAGGCCCAGAGAGGAACACGAATGTAAGAATTTTTTCTTACAGAGAGAAGATTGCTAAGCTCCTCTCCCTCCCTCATCAGCCCTGTGTATTCAGGGTCTGAGCTCAGCACCCTCCAGTCACCCTGCATCAGAAACTGAGTAAGATCCTGGGTTACTGGTCTGCGGATCGGGTGGAGAGGGCATCTCTCCATTGCAGCCCAGGGGGTCGCTGGCCCTGTTCAGGGCCCCAGCCCCTGCCCCAAAGACCTTCCCGAGCTACAGAAGTTTGGTGGCTCTGTTGAAACCACAGGGACGGGAGAGCCTGGCAGAGTGCCCAGTAGGGGAGGGCTCAGAGGGCCGGCCGGGCGGGGCGGGGCATGGGTCCCCAGCTTCCTGCATCAGCCCTGCACTCAGCCAGTCCTGCTGGGCTGGTCGTCACACTTCTTCCTCACCACCGCAGGCCCTCGGCCTCATGGACGCCCTGTGTGGCTCCAAGTTCTGGGTAAGACTTGGGGCTCAGGGGTTGTTGTGGTGGGGTTGGCTCCCCTAGGCCCATCTGTTCTCCTTCCCTGCCTTCCGTCTCGGGCAGCTGAGCTCCTGGGACAGAGGGCGTGCTCAGCCAGGCCTGAGAAAACCTCGGGTGTGTGGAAGTGGGTGATGAGACCCTTCTGGCCACACTACACCGACCCAAGCCAGGTCCCCTGGGTATCTCTGTGTCTGGGACACTGGCTGGCTGCGTGGAGGAGCTCAGAGAATGAGGCACATGGCACCTTCAGGTACGCTGCCTGCCATCCGGGAGATGCAGATGGGGTGTTTTGCCATAGCAGGATTCCTGGTGGACCCTCCAGCATGTGACCATCAGCCAGAGTGCAATTGCCTACCCTGCACCCCCACCCTAGGACACCCCCCCAGGCATCTAGAGACCCTGTCAGGTGGCTACTCTGAGAGGCGGGTCCCACAGGGACCGATTCCTATGCAGACCCGAGTCCCTGTCCCAGAGTCTAGCTGTGTGTACAGCCTGAGACCTCCCCTGCCAGCAGAAGCATATGACAGGGTGTTCTCTTTCAGAGATGGCCCATCATTGGCTGTCCAGGAGCTGCCCAGCATGGGCCGGTCTCAAATTCAGACTTAAATTCTTTTTTCTATGTCTTTTCCCCGCTTTGGGTCTTTGTACACACATGACCCGTGTGTGCGTGTGCATGCACATACATGTGCCTGGGGGGGAGGATGGGGAGTTATACACCTGTGTGTATACACCTGTGTGTGCATGGGGTATGTATGTGTAAGTCAGTCAGGAGCCACACCCTGGGCTGTCACTTAAGGTCTCTTGGGCTGGTATTTATGGTTTGGGATGGGCTAAAGCCATTACCTTTTGAAACTCAGAGCAAGGGAATACCTGTAAAATACTGTCTTTGGGCATCCATCACTCTTTTGCTCAGTGTCACTAATGGGTTCATTAGAAATGGTGCAACTTCTGGCCATGACCCTTCTTGCTCAGCGCCACAGATTCCCCACCTGTCTTCCAGCCCGGACCCACCACCTATCATCACAGTCCAGAGGCTGTGCCTTCTTCTGAGTGTACTCCTTTAGCTGCTCACCTGGAAGCTGGTGGGGCCACTGCATGGTCACGGCGATGCAGGTGACCAGGCAGAAGACTTAAAAATCAAGAGGGCAGTTGTGCCCAAGCCTGGGAGTGCGAAGGCCCCTTGTTCCTGGATAACAGTGAAACCCTGAGTGTTTAGGAGTCCAGGAAATTTAGAACTAACTGAAAAACTTGGAATTCCCACCCTGTGCCAAGTTGGGAGGCCTTCAGTTTACTCTTCCATGCAATTGATCATAGAAGCCACCAGTGCCAAAACAGTGGTTCCTCATTGTGGAGGCTGGGGAGGAAAGGTCACAGGCCAGTCAGCTACAGAATGCTAGATCAAAAAACAGGACCCCTATGACATGGTCCCAAACACCCACTGCCTTACCATGTTCCTTTGCATCTCGGACCCCTGGCCCTGAGCACCTCCTTGCTGCTCACAAGTTGTAAGCACCTCCTCTGAGGACCTCAGCTCAGTGGGACCAAGCTCATCTACATTAGGGCTCCCTCAAAGGGTCTCAGCTTGGGTAGCTTTAGGTCATGTCGGGGAACTAGCTACTCCTCTGCACCCCCATCTTGAAAACAAGTCTATCTTCCCTTCCTTGGCTCCTGGAAGCTATTCCTGGCTGCACCCAGTGTGGCTGGTAACTGGAGTGGGCACTGAGGACGTAGGCAAGCTCCCCTCCCTCATCCAGGGTTTGCAGAGCTGGGGTGAGGAGGGTCTCAGGAGGGTGGAAACTAAATTCCAGCTCAGTTACCAGGAAGACCTAGAGTTCTGGGCCATTGTGCATCTCATTTGCATTGCATATCATTCAGGTATACTGACCCCCAAAGGTAGGTGGAGGCCAGCTTGTGGGAAGTGATTTGGTGCAGTCAGAATGTCCCTGAATGAGGAGGGGAAAGCCAGAAGGGTGAGGTGTTCAGGCTCTTCAGGTTACTTGTTTACCCAGCTTTTCCTTAGTTTATCTTTAGAGCTTCACTTTTCTTCATCTGTGAAATGGGGAAATAACCCACTTTCTACTCACCTTCCAAGACTTTTATGAGGAGAGGCATGAAATTCCAGAACCTAGAAAGCAGAGGCAGAAAGGCTGCCACAAGTTCGAGACCAGCCTGGTCTACATACTGAGTTCAAGGCCAACCTGAACTACATAGGGAGACCCTGTCTCAAACCAACCAACCAACAACAAACACATAAACAAAGATTTTCATGGGGCTTAAATGAGGCAGAATATGTGGAATGATGCTGAGAGGCCAGAAACCCTGTGTGGTTGGCAGGTGCTGGTTTTCCTGGGAGGAGGAGAAGGTTAGGCAGGAGGTGCTACAATAGCAAGCCCTCACAGGGTTGGCAGGCCTGTTCCCTGGGAACCAGGTGCCCATTCGGGTAAATCTTCCAGCTTTGGCCCTAGCTCACTCTGAGGGCGGGAGGCTGGGGGGTACCCATGACCCTCTGGACTTGTGTACACACCATGTGCTGGACACACGGTTTCTCTCTCTCTCTTTCAATATCAACTCCTCTATTTCTCTCTGTCTGTCCTTCTGATCAGGTTACAGACGTCTCTGATGGTGCCTTGGGAGTGTGTGTGGAAATAATACCATAAAAGCAAATGGTGTGACCTCTCGGGAGGCCAAAGAAAGTTAAGTGTACATTTCCCCTGGCCTGCGGCCTCTCCCCATGCCCGCATGCCCTTGCCCTCAAAGATTGCTCGGATTTGAGCAATACGGACTCAGGCTCCGCTCCCCCCAGCAGGCGCATGGAGCAGATGAGGGAGGGGCTGGGCAGCTTAGCTCGGGAGATAATGGACTGTTTTCACAATTTACTTTATCTGATGACACAAGCCCCAGGAAGTTCAGAAATTCAGTGGTCTTGGCCATGAACCTGTCTGAAGGGGACACCAGGAGTGTGTATGCCAGGGGTGTGTGAGCACATGGGCGGTGACATTTGACGGGGATGTGGGTGAGGTCCGAGCCAGAGACTGTCTGATCACCAGGGAGGAAAGACGAAGGTGCTGATGCGGACTCACTGGCTCCTCCACTGAGACCTTCGGACTCCTTGCCTGGCTCTCTCTGCCCTCCGGGTGTGAGTTACTTAGCAGCCACGCTTCGTCCAGGCCCACAGCCCCACTCACACTGACCAAGCCCGTGCCCCTTTGCTGGGCGCGGCTATGCCCTGGGGCCAGTGCCCAGCCTTGGTCCCTTGGAGGTCCAGCTCCACAACTCCTCCTCTAGCCAATCCCAAATTCTGTCACCCACTAGCTGCGTGACCCGGGGCAAATCACTCACCCTCTCTGGGCTGGAGCAGGGTTTAGGGAGGAGCTCTGGAGGCCCCTTCAAGGCTGCAGTTGCCTCAGGCTCATGTTTATGGGCCAAGGGCTGGGGATATAGCTCAGTGCAATAAGCGCTTGCCTAGCAAGCGCAAGGTCCTGAGTTCGATCCCCAGTACCGCAAAAAAAAAAAAAAAATAGAGTGCTGGGATTACAGGTGTTCGCTGCCACGCCCGGCCTGTTAATTCATGTTTATGGGCCAAGGCCATGATTCAGGGTCCCAGGGTATGGGAGTCTCCCAAGCTTCCTCCTGGGTCCCTGTGCCCAGCAGGAGAGCAGGTGGCCACCAGAGTGTCAGTAACAGGCAAAACTCAAATGTCAATGTATTCTGATACAAATGGAGATGGTGACAGGCAGGCTCCAGGGAAGCTGGAAGTGGCAGCTGGGTGGGCAGTGAGCACCCCTTAGCTTACTGGGCCCAAGCTCATCCCCTCTTCCCTGCCAGGCTGGACCGAGTAGGGTCCCCTCCCTCCAAACCCAGATGGGGTGCTTGAGCCCAATACTCCACCACTTTGAACCGTACATTCTTGGCTTTTAGTGAGATTTGTTCCATTGTGACCCCAGACTGGCTTCTCACATCCCATGGGTCTGGGTTGAGGACCAAGATTAGGACAGGAAGTGAATGAGGGAAGTGGCCTTGGGGAGGGACTTTGCCACGCCTGCCTGCTGGCCCACACCAGAACCCACCTTGCAGTACCTGATGGCCTCCAGGGAGGTCCTAGCAGGAGCTACAATGGACTCAGCCAGGAGGCAGGGACAGAGCGGGGCTGGACTGTGTCCCCCGACTCCACTTGCGCAGGGACACTAGGGGCTGCCCAGGAACGGGATCCTTGGGTGTGCGCCCACATGGGCGGGGTGCAACCTGGGCGCGCCCTTCCCCACCTGCAGCTGTTCTTGCTTGAGACTGGGTCCATGGGGCAGTCCCGAAGAGGTCAGAGGCCATGGGAAGGAAGCTAAGCTCTGGATCTGATTTCTCCTCCTAACAGGATATTCGGTTTCTGGTCCAGTGGCTCCCTAGCCCCAGCTGGCCCCCTCCCGGTGCTGGCAGCCCCTTCCCCTAGCTCCACAGGAAGCAGTGCAAGGAGGTAGAGCCAGGCTAGGTTGCAGGACACAAGAAGACAATGTTTCAGCTGGCTGAGACAAGGAGTTGGGGTCGCACCAAGCTCCACAGGGTGGTAGGAAGCGCCGAACAACTGGTGGGGGGGCTGGGATTCAAGCTCTTCTGCCTGAGTTCAAATCCCGTGTCAGCCAGGGTCTCAGGAGTCGCAAACAGGACCTGATAATCCTGGCACTCTCTGGAGCTCCATTAACCAAGGTTAATGGGGTCTGGCTCTTCCAAAAATTTCTTCTTCTGGCCCAGGCAGGTCAGCAAGGGTGAGGACAGTCAGACTGTGCCCTTTCCCTCCTGTACCCGCGTTGCTGCTGAAATGAATGACCTTGTCAGTCAGTCCCTTCCAAGTGACATTCGATATAGCCTTGCGAGCTGCAGGGCACGGGAGGCCCCTCCCCTGCCACAGAGCATAAAAGAAGCAATGACTGTTCTCATGACAGAGGCTGTCACAGGCTGGACCCAGGGCTGGGAAGTCCCTGGCAGAGCTAGGGCCGTGGGCTGGGGATCCCCACTGCTGCCTGTCACGGATGGCCTTGGGTCTCCAGGGGTCTCAGCCGCTATGCCCACTAAGGGGTATCCCCTGCACCATCCTTTCTGGCGCCAGACCCTCCACCTTATCAGCTCCATCTACCTGCTTAATCCCAGGCAGTATTAAGGATGCCTTTGTTGCTGTGGGGATGGTGTGGGTGACGGTAGGGCGGGGCAGGGCTATCAGCCAGTATCTAGGTCCCAGCTGGTGCCCTTCAGACAGGGCTTCCAGGAGACTGGAGGAGCCATCCCCTATCCCGCCCCACAGGGATCCAGGGAGATTGTTTCCCCTGACCTGACACTTAACTTTCTCTGGGCTACAGGGTCCTTTGGATTGCCAGGACCAGCTGTAGCCTTGGTACCAGGGAAAAAGGCTGTGTTCTTGGGTGTGCAACTGTCAGTGTTGGGATTTGGGTTTGGTATGTCAGCCACTCATCGGTTTGTCTGAGTGTGTGTGTGTGTGTGTGTGTGTGTGCATGCGCTGAGGATCAATCCCAGGGGTGCTCCACCCCTGTGCTCCTTCCCCAGTGGTTTTATTTTTACTTCTTTTGAGAGGATCTCACTGAGTTACCTGGCTACCCTCGAACTTGTCATCCTCTTGCCTCAGCCTCTCAAGTAGCTGGGTTTATAGGTGTCCATGCCTGGTTCTCATTTGTTCTTTTATTCAACAAATGCCTTGTTTTTGTCTGGTGCTGCTCTAGGCAGTGGCGGGGGGAGCACCACGTCCAAAGGAAGATGTGTCCTCAGACATTGCATGGCGAGACTGCAGAGAAAAAACACATGCCATAACTCAGTGAGATGGAATGAGAGATGGTGGTAAGGTTGTGGGAAAAAGTAGAACAGGCTAAGAAGGCCCGCGTATACAAACAACTAGGGGGTTAGGGAGTGAGTTATAGTTTTAATTTGAAAGGTCAAGGTGGACCTCCAGGAGAATGTGGGATTTGAACAAACACTTGTGGGAGATGAGGGCAACATATGTGGGTACCAAGGGACAGCTGCCAGTGATGAGAGGATGCAAAGAAGCTTTGAAGATTGGCACAGAGGCCAGGGCTAGAGTGGACTGAGCAAGGGAGGCTGGGTGGATGCATTGAGCTAGGCGGAGGGCTGTCTCAGCCGCTTTCTTCATCACTGAGACTCAACACTTGACACCCACAGTTTAAAGGAGGAGAGGTTTATTGTGGCTGACAGTCTGTGGGTTTCGTCCATGGACAGCTGGCTCCAAGGCAGGGTGCTTCGAAAGGTGCGGTGGGGGAAATCTGCTTATGTCACGGTGACTAGGAAGCAGAAGGAGAAGGGAGGGGCTGGGCAGGGACATTCTCTCTCCCTGGCCAAAGATAATGAAGGATTATAGTCTGGCTTGTATCCCACTAGCTGCTGGGCTGGAAGAGTGGCAGGGCAAGTGGCAGGGTGTGTGCAGGGAGACCAGGGGAAGCTGGAAAAAGAATCCAGGTGGGGTATAGATGGAGAAGTGACTGGATTCTGGAGAGGTTTGGGTGAATTGGATGAGATTGCCTTCTTACAGAGGACAATCCAACAGGGCTGGGAATGTAGCTCAGTGGCACAGCACCTGCCTGGCAAGCGTGAGACCCTAGGTTTGATTCCCAGTATATATATATATATATATATATATATATATATATATATATATAAAAATAGAACAATCCAATAAATCGGGTGTGGTGGCACGATCCTGTAATCCCGCCCCTCTGGAGGCTGAGACAGAAGGATCGCCATGAGTTTGAGGCCAGCCTGGGCTACCTAGTGAGTTCAAGCCCAGCCTGAACTGCATAGTGAGACCATCTCAAACGAACAAACAAACAACAGTAATCCAATATAGCACTATTTTGGGTGATCTAACCTGATCATCAAAAGGTAGAGCGGACAAGGGTTGTGGAGGGATTAGATGTGGTTTGAGGAGAGAAAGGGACAAATCAGAGGTGACCCCAAAGCTAGGGAGGGACGAAAGGAGTTGCCATTCACCAGTGCAGCCAGGCTGAAGAGCAGGGGGCAGTCCTGCCCTGGACCTGTTGTGTAGATGTCCCATAGCTGTCCTAGCAGAGGGCCAGGGGTGAACAATCTAGGGACACAGGTGTGGGTTGGTACCCACTGCTGCCAGGGAGACCCTGTCCAGCTGGGACACAGTTATTAAAGGGAAGGAGTCAGAACGGAACTCTCTGAGGACCAAGCCCCAAGGCCATTTGATTGTGGCCCCTTTGTAGGTGTCTGTGAAGTGAAACCAGGTCCCAAGAGCTTGATGCACCATCACTGGCTTCCCCAAGTGTTGCCTGGTTAGGTCTGGGTGTTTTGATTCATTCTCTCCGACTGGGGGAGGCTCACATGTAGAAACTGATTCACCCTCTGGATCACACCCTGAGCCTGATGTCCAGTGAAAGAAGCCAGAAGGAAAGACATGTTTCATACAATTTACCTTCTAGGAAGGTCCAAAATGGCAAAAGAAATCCGTACTGCTAGAAGTCAGGACAAGGGTCCCTTGGGGTGCGTACCACACCAGGGGGGAGCGGGGGCCTCTTGGAGCTGGTGGTTCTCTGTCTCTTGATTCAGATGCTGCTGCGTTTGACAATTCAGTGAAGCGTATGCTTCAGATGTATGTGCTTTTCTGTGTGTCAATTCCACTTGAATACAAAATGTTTTTCAAATGGGAAAGATGGAGAGTCAGCCAAGTCGGATTTCCAGTTCCTGCCCAGGCCTAGTTGTGGATCCAGCTCTGTGACCCTGTCTTGGATTCAGCAAGACTGAGTGGGTCCTCCATTGGGCAACAGCTGGATCCTGACCAGGACTGTGGACTGTAAGATGTGCGGCTGAACCTCTGCTCGCCAGGCTTGGGTGCAACGCTCCAAGGTGATGAGTGGCACCAGCCCCTGCTGGCCCGTCTCTCAGGGACCGGAGCTCTGGGTAGGTGCTGACTTCAAGGAGGAAGGGTGGTCAGGATGGAGGAAGTAGGTCCTGAGCAGCACATCCCCCCCCACCGCTGGGTTGTGACAGTTTTGGTGAGGACCTGGATGGACAAAGGTATTGAAGGGGACTTGGACAGTAGCTTAAAGGGCGCTGGGTGTAGCAAAGGGAGTGGAGCAGAGGGACATGGCAGGAGAAACTGGGGGCCCTGAGGGTCAGGACAGGTGCTGAGTCTTGGCTCCTTGAGCAGCAAAGGCCGCTGTGGCTTTGTGGGTATGTGGCAAGGGACATAAAACCATCTTTCAGAAAGAGACACCCCCAGCAGGGTTTGGTGGTACAGGCCCAGGATCTCAGAACTCTAGGAGGCTGAGGCAGGAGGATCAGAAGTCCAAGCTCAGCTTGGGCAACTTAATGAGACCCTGTCTCAAAATTTAAAAATATCAAAGGGCTGGGGATGTGGCTCAGTGCAAAGGCCCTGGGTTCAATCTCTAGTAATACTGGCAGGGGTGTGCAGGAGACCAGTTCCCCCTTGAGCTATTTCACTAAAATGGAGAACTCAAACCCAGAGGGTTCCACAGTTCACAAAGGTCACTCATTCAAAGCCAGACAGAGGCATTGAATGCCGAACTAAGTTGCTTGGACTCCACCTTCTAGGCTGTCAGGAACCACTAAAGTGTTTGAGGCAGGCCGTGTTATTATTCTTTTATAACTTGTTCCTTTTTTTCAGTAACTATTTCATTTAACGTATCTGAGCAACTCTCCCAGTGGTACTGGGCACCATTGTAGGCAGTTAGGGTGTATCAATAAATGAAATAAAGGTTCTTTCCTTCAAGGATAATCCCTATCACCAGGAAAAGATGAAAGAAAACATAATAAACAAGTGAATTATAGAGCATATTCAGTGGTGGTGGTATAAGGAAAAAGAGCAGAGGCTGGGGTGCAGGTGGCAAGATTAAAGAGGTGTCAGAAAGGCAGACTCAGGGGTGTGTGGGGAGTGTTCCAGGAAGAGGACAGAACATGCAAAGGCCCTGTGGCAGGAGTGTGCTCAGAGCATGCTCAGGAATGGCTACAAGGCCAGGGGCTGCAGAGAAGCAGGAGAGGAAGAAAGAGAGGGCATGGAGGATGGGAGGGACCCTGGAAGGTCACCATGCAGATCCTTGTAGGCTAAGAAAAGACATGTGGACTGGAGATGTCTGCTCAGCAGCTGGATGTAGCAGTGGGGATTTGAGGGGTAGAGGGCTGCTGAGACAGACTTGGAGGTGTTTGGCAGATAGGTGGAATCGTCCTATGAGGCTGGGAGAGGCACCGAGGCAGGGAGTGCAGCTAGAGAAACCAGGGGCAGTGCGGGGGGGTGCAACTGTGCCCTGAGCACTCTCACATCAAAGGTGCACCCAGAGGAAGGACAAGGTCAGGATCCAGGTCTCGGGGTTTGGAAGGGAACAGACCAGCACCTGTGACCACTGCTTGCGAAGGTGCTAGAACGGGACTGGGAGGGTGACTGGCAGGGTGCTGCAGAACCCAGGGCCCAGAGAAGGAGAAATTAAGCACCTTGCCTGAGGTCACGAGGCACAGAGAGGAAAAATTGCCATCCAGGGGCCGTTCCTCCCCTAAGAACCCCTGGGACCTCATGTCCCCACAGCCCCTGGGGCCCCGGAGCTTGGCTGGTCCCGGCAGGGCACGGAGGAGTTGAGCGTGCAGTGGCGAGGACAGATGGGAACCATCTGAGAGACACAGAAAGGAGGCTGAGGCTCAGAAGGGGCTGAGCTGCTGTGTGGCTTTGGGGTTCCTCAGTACCATCTGTGAGCAGCCATGGCACAGAGGGCAAAACTCCGAGGTCAGAACCCAGGGCCAGGGCAGGTTGCACAGGGTCCCCTGGGAAGAAGAGGGAAGGAGACAGAAAAGGATACTTGGCAAGGAATGGGGATTCTGAGATAGGACCCAGGGGAGCAGATCCTGAGGGATAGGCCAAGCTCACACTGAAGGGTAAAGCCCCAGAGGCTGCCAGCTGCAAGGGCTCCCAAGTGAGCAGGCTCCTCCTGGATCCCTCTGTAGTGAAGCCCTAGCTGTCAAGCCCCTTCCCAACACACAAGGTGTCCATCAGCTCTTTGGTGGCTCAATGGAAAATACTGATGCCTGCCTATAAAATCAGGTACTTGGGAGGCTGAGGCAGGAGGATCACAAGGTCAAAACCAAATGGGACAATTTAGCAAGACCTTAACCTCAAAGAAAAAAATAATGGTAGAGTGCCTGCCTAGGATGCGCAAGGCCCTGGATTTAATCCTCACCACTGCAACAACAAATAAATAAAGAATAAAAAGGGCTGGGGATAAAGCTTAGTGGTAGAGTGCTTGGCTAACATGGCAATCCCCAGTACGGAGAGCAAAAAAATGGAAACAAAGCTGGTTGTGGCGCCGCACGCCTATAATCTGAGCACTCCGGAGGCTGAGGCAGGAGGATCCTTGTGAGTTTGAGACCAGCCTGGGCTACAAAGTGAGCTCAATGAGATTCTAGCGAGACTATCTCAAAAAGACAAAAAGCAAAACAAAAGGACAGCCCCCATAGCCACCACACATTTGAGGAAAACCCCAGTGAATAACAGAAACCAAACCAAAGCATCAGAGAAAGAAAAACTGAAAAGCAGGTTTTATGTGCACAAGTTGGACGAAAAATAAAATGAGAGTCATTTGAATTGGCAATTAGAAGTTAAGTGGTTATATCCTCAGGCAACAGTTGTCTTTAGGTGGATGGGATTGTGGGTGGTTTTCTTGTTATTTGTTGATATTTTCTGATATTTCTGTAAAGAACAGCTAATGCTTTGCAAGAAGAGAGAAAGAAAAAGATTAGTAGCTTTGGAGTCGGCTTTAGAGGAAGCAATCTCAGTAAAACATGTTTATGAATTAATTTTTTCCTCCCGTCTCTTTCCAAAAAAGTTCTTAGGTGCAATTATAGGATGAGGCAAGGGACAAGCCAATCATATGACCAGCTGTCCTTTACTTAGGACAGACCAGTTTCCAGGACAGTCTTGCTCCATCTGGGATGGCCAGTGACCTTGGACTTTGTAATTTGCAAAGATCTCTCCACATATGTGTCAAGCCACCCAGCAAGGACGGTGGGCTGGGCATGGCCAGGCTTATCTTTCCCAAGGCAAAAGCCCAGGGAAGCGTCTTGCCCCTTGGCTGGGGGAGGTTTACAGAGGCAGGAGACTCTGAAACTGTGTGCATGTCAGAGTGATAAAATAAAATTAGCCGGGCGTGGTGACGCACGCCTGTAATCCCGGCTCTCAGGAGGCTGAGGCAGGAGGATCTTTGCAAGTTTGAGACCAGCCTGGGCTACAAAGTGAGCTCAAGGCCAGCCTGAACTGCACAGCGAGACCCTGTCTCAAAAGGACTCAGAAAGACAAAAAAATAAAATAAAATAAAATTTAATTTAAAAAAAAACAGAGTGGAGATATAGAATGACAGAAAGCAAGTGAGCCTGGGAGAGGCGGGGCTCAAAGGGGCACAAGGGATGAGGATATTGTGCATCTTTATTGCAGGCGTGGGTTTGTGGGTATATACAACTGTCAAACTCATTGGATTGGATTCCTTAAAGGGGTGTGGCTTATTGCACTTAAAGTACACCTCAATTACAGGGAGAGAAAGCCTTTGAGAAAGTGAGAGCCAGCACCACTGCCTGGGGACTCATGCTTGGCCTACCTGCTCATGTACACGGTGTGAGCAAAATAGACACTGTGTGTTTAAATTAAAACATCTATTACAGTAAAAGACACATCACGAGTTGGGCCTGGTGATGCACGCCTATAATCCCAGCACTTAGGAGGCTGAGGCAGGAGGATCACTGTGAGTTTGAGGCCAGCCTGGGCTATATAGTGAGTTCAAGGTCAGCCTGAACTGCATGGTGAAACCCTGTCTCAAAAAATGAAACAAAAAAGACACATTGCTGTTAATTGCCCTCAAAATCCTTCCCCTGCTTCAAACACCCTTATCCCATGGTCCTTGCCACTTTCTGATGCAGTTCTGGAAGTCCTCTTTCCTCAGGGTCTTTACAAGGTGTGATCGAAAGTACAGAGAATGCTACTGCCAAGTGCCACCCAGCAACAAAGCAGGCTTGTTACAACATTGTGGTGTGTTCTCATCTGCTTTATTCATGAGAGTTGACACTGCAGCTTCTGGCTCTTCCCCAAAGTCAAAATGATCATGAAAAGTAAATATTTTTGAAATGATTTAGCACAAGACAGGGCAACTAAGGACATTCAGGGCAGCTAAAAACACTCAGGAAAGAGGACTTCCAGAACTGTTCCAGAAAGTGGCAGGAACCATGGGATAAGAGTTTGAAGTGAGGGGGGATGTTTTGAGGGGGACTCATGGCAATGTGTCTCACTAATAAATCTAGTCATTTAAACCTTCCCTGTGCTTTCCAGTCACACTATGTACATGCTCAGGCCTCTCACCCCCACCTGTCCTCCACTGCACCCCCACCTCCATGGACAGAGCATCTTCCTGGTGCAGCCGCCTTCCTGAAGATCAGGAAGACCAGCTCCCAGGGGGCTGCCACCTCACTGATTTGTCCTCTTTGTCCGCAGGACTCCAACCTGTCCGTGTACACAGACAACCCAGACCTCACTCCCTGCTTCCAGAACTCGCTGCTGGCCTGGATCCCCTGCATCTACCTGTGGGCTGCCCTGCCCTGCTACCTGCTCTACCTGAGGCACCACCACTATGGCTACATCGTCCTCTCCCACCTGTCTAGGCTCAAGACGGTCAGGGCTTGGGGCTGTCCTCAGGGTGGGGCTGAAGCCCCCCAGCCTCCCTCCCAGTGGCTGGACTGGGCCCCCCACCTCACTTGCCCTGCAGTCCTGGGCCATGACTGCCCAACAGCTGTGTCTGCAGCCAGCAAAGACACATTCTCTGCCTGGGAAGTTACTTCCTGTTCTGCTCCAGTGAAGGGTACCGGGTCCAGGTCTAGGTGCTTTCGGTGGCTTCTGATGGCTTCGGGAGCAAAGCCCCTCCCCAGCAGAGACTGTCTCGCCTCTAGAGACCGGCTCCAACCCGTGCCCTGTTCACAGGCCCTGGGCGTCCTGCTGTGGTGTGTCTCGTGGGCGGACCTCTTCTACTCCTTCCACAACCTGGTCCATGGCAGAGCCCCTGCCCCCATCTTCTTTGTCACCCCTCTGGTGGTGGGGATCACCATGGTTAGTGTGGGGCCCCAGGAGTGGGATGGGATGGACCCCGTGGGCTGTGGATCATGGGGGGAGACCTGTGGGCTCTGAGGGAAGGCTGGATGCCCCCGGAAGAGGTTGGGGTAAATCCAGGAGCCATATGGGGTAGAGAGGCCCAGAGGCACAGCCAAATGTGTGGGGTCCAGGTGTGCACGCTCTGGCCCAGCCTCACTGCCCTCCACACACAGGTGCTGGCCACCTTGCTGATCCAGTACGAGCGGCTGCGCGGGGTGCAGTCCTCTGGGGTCCTCATCATCTTCTGGTTCCTGTGTGTGGTCTGTGCCATTGTCCCCTTCCGCTCTAAGATCCTTTCGGCCATGGCAGAGGTGAGTGTTGGGGGCGGGGCACCTGCAGGGGTGACTGACATCCGCGCTGAAGTCACCGCTGGCTTTCAGGGCCTTCTCTGTTTGGGAGTTTGTGTTGCTTTTCAATGGCTGCACCGTGGCAGGGAGGCAGGCTGGAGGGCACCGGGGAACGGGTCAAAGATGCTGCACCATTGGATGCTCTTGGGGATACAGAGGGCACTCCGCCCCCAGCCATCACCCCCAGTGCAGTGTCTGCCTGGGGTGTCTGTGTCTTGCATGTGCATAAAGAGCTCCAGTTTCCCCAAGATTCTGCTGCTGTGCTCTCCTCCTTCCTCATCGCCTGGCCTTCCTTCTGCTCCTGATGGTGGGGGGCTGTGACCCCTATTCTCTCCAATTCACCCCGACTCCCTGCAGGATCGTGGCACAGTGCTTAACCCTTCACAATCATGCATCCTCACTGCAGAATTTGCAGGGAATGAGCTTCCCTGGCCGCAGGCTGTGGCCTGGCACACGGGTAACATAGGGCAAGGGCTGGCAGAGGCCAGGTGCTGGGCGAGTCCTTACCTGGCCACAGCCCCCATGATCCTTCCCTGCCCTACAGAACCCTCTAGATGAGGCCCCTGAGGACCCCCAGGGCTGCATAGAAAAGCCTCCCGCCCCAGAGAAGGGGCTCCCTAGGGCAGGGTCTTTGGGCAGGGCCTCCGAGCCTCCTGACATCTTCTCTCCCCCCAGGGGACCATCTCAGACCCCTTCCGCTTCACCACCTTCTACATCTACTTTGCCCTGGTGCTGTCCACCCTCATCTTGTCCTGCTTCAGAGAGAAGTCACCACTTTTCTCCCCGAAGAGTGAGGACCCTGTGAGTTTGTCCTGGAGGGTGTGAGGGGCTCCATAGCCTGCTCCTGGACCCAGCCCAGCCCAGCAGCCCCCATCCCTCGAAAAAGAGGGCCACAGGCTGTAAACTGAGGCTAGGAGCCAGAAGCGGTGAGGCCCTCCCTTCCCTAAATACACTTTGAGGGGCTAGGGAACACCCCTGATGCCCCATCCCATTCTCATGCCTCTAGAACCCCTGCCCAGAGGCCAGTGCTGGTTTCCTGTCGCGCCTGTCTTTCTGGTGGTTCACAAGGTGAGCTGCCTCTTGCTCCTGCCTGGACCACAGGGAGGGAGAGATGCAGGAGAGGAAGGACAGGCCAGAGCCCAGGAACCTGAGGAGGTGGCCTTGCTCACGTCCCCACCCCAGGGCCACTGCTGGGCAAGATGGGGATGTGAGGGCCCCGGGCTGAGTACAGAGTGTAGGCCTGGCCCGGCTGTGCCTGTGGCCTGAAGCCGACCCTGTATCTGGTGGCCGCAGCGGCAGGCCCAGGGGATGGAAAGGAACCCTAATTTGTACTGAGCTTCTCTGTCTGTGAGATGCTTGCAGCTTGTCATCTCCTTGGCTGCCCCTCAGAGTGGCTTGAGCAAGATAATTGTGTCTGTGACCTGGTGACAGCTCATTAACCATGCGGCACAGGGAAACACCTGGGGCCGGGCTGAATGTGTCACCAAAGCTCACCCAGCAAGGATCTTATCACCAGGGCCCGGGGACAGATGGGGCGTGTGGGAAGGAGGGGGGAAGGGAGGGACAGCAACCTGCAACCTGTCCCCTGTGGGGACATTGGAGGCACCTCCCTTTCTTGGAGCACTGGAGGAAGACCCTCCCTTGCTGGAGACCTTGGGGCTCCAGAGACCCTGGCCACCAGTTTCAGTTGCTAAATTCTGAGCCTGTGAGGGTTTCCTGTCCCCTCCTCCGCCCAGGCTGGCCATCCTGGGCTACCGACGTCCCCTGAAAGAGCAGGATCTCTGGTCGCTGAATGAGGAGGACTGTTCCCACCGAGTGGTGCAGCGGCTGCTGGAGGCGTGGCAGAAGCAGGAAAGACAAACAGCAAGGTGCGGCCTTCCCTGGTCCTCTCTCCCTGTCCCCATCGCTCTGGCCCCTCAGGACACCCTTGGCTTGGGACTACTGTCCTAGGCTCTGACAACAGCTGACACTCTGTCCAAGGCACTGTCCTTGGGACTTAAATTAACGTGTTGAATCTCTCACAGCCCCAGAGTGCCAGTTCCGTCGTCCCTGTGATACACAGGGGGACACTGGGGCACCAGAGATTTAATGGTGTCCCCAGCTGGCGGTGGCAGAGCTGGAATCCATGTCCAGCTCTCTGGCCCAGAGGTCCTGCTCCCACCACTGCTCTGCCCTGCCTGAGCCCAGCCCCTCCCTCCTGTCTCCTGTCCAGAGGCCTCTCCAGCTGAGGGCCCTCTGCCTTGGTGGCCTCGTGTCCAAGACCCTAGACCTGTCCCCAGCCAACTGTCCAGCAAAGGGAACCCAATGGGAGACTCCACACCCACAGCCCAGCCAAGGAGTCAAGGCTCACTCAGCCCAGCACCTCCTGCTGGCCACGGGCTATTGGAGAGACCAAGGATTTGGGCTTGGACTTGGGTAGCAGCACCTTGGCTTCCACGGCTTTGGGCCACTGGGAAGGCCTATGCCGTCCCCTCCCTTTGCGTCTCTTCCCTATCCCCCCTGCCTTCTCCACTTCTCCCTGTTCTGCTGCCCGGAGAACAGGCCACTGGCCTCCCTGTCCCTTTGCATTCTCCCTGGAGCCACCCCAGGGGGGACGGGAGGGCAGAGGCTGGGAAGAGCAGGGCCAGTGGTGTGGCCACCCCTAGAAACCCTCCGGGAGCTTCACACAGAGTTGCCCCGGAACCCTCGTGCTGTCTGGCCCCTCCCCATTCTGAGAGCCGAGTTGACTGTTCCCACATGTCCTTGCTCACCTTCCTCAGTCCTAGCCAGCTGGCCTGGCCCTTGGACTCACAGGCCCGGCGCCCATTCCTCCCCTGCTCCTTCCTCCCTGACCAGACCCAAAGCTGCAGAAACACTTGGGAAGAAAGTCTCCGCTGAGGATGAGGTGCTGCTGGGGACCCAGACCCGGGCCCGACAACCCTCCTTCCTGTGGGCCCTGGTGACCACCTTCAGCACCAGCTTGCTCATCAGCAACTGCTTCAAGCTGATGGAGGACCTGCTCTCCTTCGTCAACCCGCAGCTGCTCAGGTCTCTACCACCTCCCTGGAGCTGCCCCTAGGGCTGGGCTGGGGGAGAGGAACAGCAGACGGGAGAAGGAAGCATAGCCTGTCCCTGCTTCCTGTGTGACCCTCAGCAAGTGGCATTGCCTCTGTTTCCCATAGACCTTCCACTCACGTGGGGGTGCGCACTGTGGAGCAAGCTAGGGTTCCTCCCAAGCCTGCTCTGCATAACTCATTCCTGTTTTACAAATGCCCCAGGAGACCCTCAGGGCAGACCGGTGAAGCGGCTTGGCCAAGGGCACGCAGTTGGCAAACAGGAGTCAGATCTGAGTGCAGAGTTCTGATTTCCAGCGCCACCGGGCTCTGTTACTCGCTATACAAGAGCTTGGACAGGAAGGGGCTCTCGGAGGACAGGGTGGTGTGGAGAAATGCCTCAGAGCTGAGCCCCCAGCTCCTTGCCTTCCACGTGCACATTCATTCATTCATTCATTCATTTGGCAAAGATTCAATAAGCCCCCAGGGGCCAGAATGCTGCTAGACGCCAGGGATGCAAAGATAGTAAGGCTGGGTCTTCAGGTCTTGTGGGAGAAACTAAGCAAAATTCAATTAGAATATGGCAGGGAGAGGTGCACCAGGTGTCTGGAAAACCCAGGAGAGGCCCAGGGAGCCAGCCCAGGACAGCAGGGGCCCTTGCCAGCTCAGGAGCTTATCAGGCCTGGAGGCACCGGTAGGCAGGTGGAGGAGGAGGGAAAGGGCTGTCACAGGATGACTCAGGGCTCCAGGTGTCCCCCACTCCCTTTGGAACAAAAGGCATAGAGGGAGGGGCAGGAAGCAGAGGGGTGCCAAGGCCGGCCTGGCAGGAAGGGGAGCCAGGGAAGGGCAGCTGGTTTGCATTTCAAAAGGGTGGCACTGCCAGCAATGTGGGCAGTGCAGGGCAGGGCCGCTGGGTGGAAGTGGGCCAAGGTCAGATGGGCGTGCAGGCGGGACTGGGACGCAGAAGCTGTAGGGGAAGATGGGTGTGTGCCGGGGTGGGGGGGAGTCACAGGCAAGCTGGGTTCAGCCGAGGTACCTGGAGGACATGGGACCTTTTCCACTGGATGATAGCTCGGGAGGAGGAGGCAGAGGCAGGGCATGGGGTAAGCGGGCAGGCTGAGTTCTGGTCACGTATAGCCAGAGATGTTGGTGGGCCCAGATTCCCAGCCAGCTGAAGACTGTATCAGCACAGCTGTTACCCAAGTCTGGGGCTCAGCTCTCCTGAAGAGCCCATGGAAGGAGGCAGGAGGAGTCCAGTGGAGACCAGGGATCCTAACCAGTACAGGAAGAGGCCTGGATGGCCTCAAGGGGCCAGAGTTGCACACAGGAGCTGGGGCGTGGGGCAGAGGACAGGCCCCAGTGCAGAAAGCTGCCCCAGACTAAATCCTTTTTTTTTTTTTTTTTGGGGAGTGCCGGGGATGGGAACCCGGGGCCCGGGGGTGGGAGGGCAGGGGCGTATCCCCCGAGGCTATACCCCCAGCCCCCCCCCCCCGCCCCAGACTAAATCCTGCAGAAGGCCAGAAGAGCTGGTTAGTGACTGCTAAGGATGAAGGCGGGGTCAGAGGGGAAGGGGCCACCGGCAGTGTGGCCAGGGGCATGGACCTGCAGAAAGCTCACGTAAAAAGAGAGGTGCAGTTTGCACAGCTGCCCCAATATGTTAGCACCAACCAGTAGCTCAAAATAACAGCAATGCATTGCCAAAATTCTGGAGTCCGGAGGTCCAAAACCGAGTGTGGGCCAGGCTGGGTGTTTCTGGAAGTTGTAGATGAGGATCTGTCGCAGGCCTCTCCCAGGTGTCTGCTGTTGCCAGCAGTCCTGGCTTTCCTGCCCTGTAACGGTGCCCCTCCCTCCCTCCTCTGCCTCTGTCATCACATGGCCTTCTCTGTGCATGGAGACACCCATTCCTGTGTGACTCCACTTAGTTACAACTGCCAGGTCCTGTGTCCCAATGAGGTTGCCTTTGTAGGTACAGGGTCAGGCCCTGAACATTTTGGGAGACGCACTGAAGCCCTAGAGAAGGAGAGACCTGGCTCTGGGTTGGCTGGCGGGCTCCCTGTGCCCAAGGGAAGGTTGGCCCCACCCTGGAGAGAGCCGCCCGGGGAGGGGAGGCTATTAAGGATCACACACCTGGGGCTTAAGGAGGCAGGATTGGGCCTGCAGAGTTGGAGGGACACTCCCTCTCCCAAAGCGGGAGCAAAGGCTGAGTTCGGGGGGCACGGAGGGAAGTTTGTGGGTGACAGGGAGTGGTTAAGTGGGAAGACAGAGAACTGCTGAGAAGGGCGGGGTTAGGGTCTGCAGGTAAGAGAAGAGGAAGACGCCCCGGAAGAGGAGGTGGATGAGGGCCCGGAAGGTGTCGGGGGATGGGTTGGAGGAGGAGTCTGTGCAGCCCTGTGACATTCTCCAGAACCTTCTGCGGCCCAGGAAGGCCTACTCTAACAGGATTTGCTTCCTGCCACCTCCTGATTCAAGGAGGTGATGGGTGACCAGACGTGTTGGCATCCACCTATGACCCCAGCATTCTGGGAATTTGAGGTAGGACCATTGCAAGTTTAAGTCCTGCCTGGACAACTTAGCAAGGTCCTGTCTCAAAGGAGAAAACATTTTCAGATGGCTGAGGATGTAGCTCCATGTGAAGGCCCTGGTTTCAACCCCCAGTTCTGAGGGAAAGAAGGAAGAAAGAAAGAGGGGACACTGGTAGTGAGAGGAACAGAGGGCTGGGCAGCGGGGCCCGGGGGTACAGGGAAGGGGACCTTGAGATCTGATGTCCTGGCCCAGAGGGGGTTAAAGGGAGCGGGTGGGGAAGACCCAGGGTCCCACCTCACACCTCCCCCCACCCACCCCTGCAGCATGCTGATCCAGTTTATTTCCAACCCCGAGGCCCCCTCCTGGTGGGGCTTTCTGCTGGCCGGGCTGATGTTTGCCAGTGCTATAATGCAGACCCTGGTCTTGCACCAGTATTACCACTGCATCTTCGTGTCGGCCCTGAGGATCCGCACAGGGGTCATCGGCGTCATCTACAGGAAGGTGAGTGGCAGCCGGGGTGCAGCGCAGAGCCTCCCTTGGGGCAGTTGAGGACAGGCCAACCTGTGCTGTCCCCTGCAGGCCCTGGTCATTACCAACTCCGCCAAACGTGAGTCCACGGTGGGAGAAATGGTCAACCTCATGTCTGTGGATGCTCAGCGCTTCATGGACGTCTACCCCTTCCTCAGCCTGCTGTGGTCAACCCCACTGCAGGTCATCCTGGCCATCTACTTCCTCTGGCAGGTGACTCTACAGCCCTAACCCGCCTCTTGTGCTGCAAAAGGGACAAGAGGGGGTCAGTCTGGGTCATGCACAGGAGAGCTTCCCCGGATACTGAGGGACTCGGCTACTGGCATCTGCAGCTGAGCCTTTCCCGCCTGTGCCCTGACCCCTGCTCCTCAAACCGGGGGGCCCAGGGCCTTAGAGGCAGCGGGGTGTGGCTCCACTGTCTCTCTGTCTGCACTAGCCTTCCAGCGTGTCCCCGCAGGCTTCGAGGTCTGCTGTCTGTCGTCGTTAGCTGACAGCTGCTGCCCCTGCCATTGTCACAGTCGTTCTGGTTTCCTGTCCTGTCTGGCTGACTTACATCTTCGCCTCCTGTCTGTCATGTTTCAGGTCTCCGCTGGGTTCTGCCTGTCAAGTTGGGCTATCTGCCCATTGGTCTCATTGATCTCCCTGTGCCTCCTCAGATCCTGGGTCCCTCTGTCCTGGCTGGTGTGGTGCTGCTGGTCTTGCTGATCCCACTCAACAGCGCCGTGGCCATGAAGATGCGCACTTACCAGGTGGGTGCGGTCAGAGGTGGGCTGCTCCTGCTGGGAGCATCTGGCCAGGTGCCCAGGGGCTGCTTCACTTCCTTGCTTCCCTATGTGGAAGTCACTTGCACAAACCTTAGCTCCCTCTAACCTCCCCATAGACCAAGGCCTGGGGAGATTACTGCAGTCCAGAGTGCGGCTGCGCCGGGACATGAGAACTTTTCCTACCATGCTGTGCACAGATTGACACAGATGGCCAGTCATTGAGTCCACTTGCAAACATTTACAGACATCCTGGGCAGCTTCCCACTGCCTGGAGAATAAAAGACCAATACCCTAAGACCTCCCACCGGGTTCCCTCCGACCTTGGAAACCCTCATCCTGTTGCTATGGCCAAGTTTCAGCTGACCTTCTCCCTTTTCTCCAGGAACTGAACTCTGTGTACCTGTGTTTGTTTTGTTTTGTTTTGTTGAGACAGGGTTGTGCTATATAGTTCAGGCTGGCCCTGAACTCACCATGTAGCTTAGGCAAGCCTCAAGCTCATGGCAATCTTCCTGCCTCAGCCAAGTGCTGGGCTTACAGGCGTGCGCCATCACAGTTCTGTGTTCCTCTGGGCCGTCACACACACTGTCCCCTCTGTCTAATACTCTTCACCCCTGCAGGCCTAATGCCTTTCCTTCCTCACCTTGACATATGCTGGCTGCCTCCAGAGGTCCACCTGGTACCCCACCCCACCCCACTGTTCTTGCATAGCACATTCTTTTGCAGGGGGCTGTTTTTGAGGCAGGGTCTCGCTATGCAGTTCAGGCTGGCCTTCAGCTCACTTTGTAGCTCAAGCTGGTCTCAAACTTGCAGCAAGCTTCCTGCCTCAGCCTCCGCATTGCTGGGATTACAGGTGTGTGCCACTATGCCCGGCAACACAGCACCCTCTTATTTCCCTTCAGAGTACACATCACAATTTGTGATTAAGCATTTATTCAGGTATTTATTTCTCATTACTGGCCTCCCCCATACAACTGTTAGCTGTGGGAGGCAGACAAGGCATTCCAGAGCTGTATGATGCATTATCATGAGGCCCTCCATGTTGGATTAGGGGCTGAGGGAACGCAGACCAGAGCAATCCAGACCTCTAAGAAGCTCCTCGTCTAACTGGGGCTACAGACAAGGACGGCGGTGGGAACTAAGGGAAGCACAGTGTGCTTTAAGAACCCAGGTGATCCCTTGCCAGGCGTGGTGGCGCACGCCTATAATCCCAGCACTCGGG
>PVLD010000506.1:0-276651 GCA_004027595.1 Dinomys branickii | reverse complement strand
ACTTTCCCACGTCTCGCCCCGGCAGCCTGGTCCGCCCTACCACATCTCCCCCGGCATCTCAGAGAAATACGCCCAGTTTAAACTTCCCAGCCGAGGTTCCGGCATTCACGCTCACCAAGTCTGTCTCGAGCTGGTGGTGTTTATTAAGGAGGTTCGCTCCCTTGCTGCTCACCCGGTCGCCATCTTCCTGAGTTTCCCCATTCTTTGGTATTTTGGGCACAGCAAAGACCCACAAGATTGCTTTTTGAAAGATATTCCATTTTCTTTTTCCTTTTGTCTATACCGAATTTTTATTTTCCTTCAGGTGTTTTCAACAATAGGCAATAAGTAGTCCAATAATAATAGTAAACTAATAAACATAAATAGATCCAGTCATTTGTTGTTAAATTTTAATAAGAAGTTCTTGGGAAAACCAAAAGTTCTGATTCAGAGTGTCTGCCAATTACCATTACTGTAAATACTCCACCATGGCTAGTTCCAAGCTACCCAGATAAGGAATCAGGAGAAAATGTGTGCATTGCCTCCAAACTCCAGACAAGCCCACTCAGCACGCCACTGGAGAGACTCCAGTATTCAGCAGGGAGTGATACTTTAGGTGTCTCTTGCCTTAAAATGGGCTAATTTTCTGTTGGATATATTTTTGCTTTCACGACCTTTATTTTCCTAGTAAATCTTGCAACATACAAGATTAAAAAATTAGGAAACCCATGTTCATCATTTAAAGCTTCTCAGAGTTGCTTTAAAGAAGTACATAAAACCTTCTTAATATCCTGTGGTTTCTCTAGAGGCAAACCCTGGGTTCCCGGACTTCCCTTCTGCCTTAGTGAGTTCTTTTGTTCTTGAGTACAGTCCTCTCCCTGGCCCATGACCATCCCAGGGTTTGGAAGAGCAGGCCTCTCACACCTTCTCAGCAGCAGTCTTCCTAGAAACAGGAGGAGACCAGAACTAAGTTTAAATGCTTATATTTTTCCTTCACTTCCCCCAAACACAGGAAAGCCTTACAAGCTTTTGTGGAATGAACTGTCTCCCCTCAAGATTCATATGTTGAAGATTTAAGCTTCCAGTGAATTTATTTGAAATAGAGCCTTGAAAGATGTAATTAAGGTTAAAGGATTGATAGGAAACTCAGGACTGCGGTGAAAGAAAGGGAAGGTGACACCAGAAAGGTAACATAGAGAAAGGCTATCTAAGGACCCAGCAAGAAGGCTGCCATTGCAAGCCAAGGAGAAAGCCCTCTGTAGAAACCAACTCCACTAGCACCTGGATCTTACATTCTAGGGTTCAGGACTTTTATAAAATAAATTCCTGTTGTTTAAGCCATCCAGACATGGTATTTTGCTAAGGCATCCTGAGCAGAGCAACACCAATACAAATGAGTTGCAAGAATGGCTTTGAACATTTCCTGGTTTTCCATAGATGCACAAATTAACGGTGGCCCTGGGGTATGTGTGAATATGTTTGCACACATGACTTTGTATATTACACTGACCTTATAATGTGGCCTACAGAAGGCTTATGTAGGGAGTGGCTGAAGTTGGAAATCAATCTCACGTACAGGGCTAAGACAAAGCCTACTGGAGAACACAGGCAGCTCCTCCAGCCATGTAAACAAGCTGTTCCAGTTCACAAACTGGTTGCTAGGCAGAGGGGTTGAAATTGACATCAACCTCCTGAGTGTATAAGTAAACACTGTGCAGTTTGGGGCAGGTCCCTTTTCTCCCATCGGGAGAGAGGGGCTCCACCTCACCTCAGGTTTGTCTCCCTTATTTCTCTATCCTCCCACCACTTTTCCACAGGAACATGGAGAGCTGTGCGGGATGCGGCAGGCTTACTTAAAGATTGTTGAGAAGGCTGAGATTGGACAATCTAAAGACCATTCTAATCTGACCTTCCAAATTCAAAGGAACTGTTAGTTTCGCTTGATATGTGCTCATTTTGAGAATTGCATTCATTAATATAAACGTTCTTGCACATACAATATTAGATTCCAGACAATCAAAGACATGTAGGCTGTTTAAAAAAGAACTTTGAAAGCTTGTTGAAGTAAACTTTGGGTTTCAGATGGCTCCTTTACAATTTACCATCAGTCTGTCTGCTTCTGAAGCACGGTGTTAGGGGGGAACCAACTAAATTGTAAAGGTTTATTTTCCCCCAATGAAATGAGCGAGAATGCTTAGGAATTTATTTTAAGTAGAGAGTATTATTTGGCCCTAGCAGATATTACAGACCAGGGTCTGACTAATCTCAGATCTGACTAACACAGATCTATTTGCCAAAAACTCCCAATCACTTCCACAAATGTGGCCATAAATCCAGATCTCTGGTTTCCACCTGCAAGTGCACACAGACAGCTCAGCCTTGCAAGGAACTGTGGTCAGAATTTGCTTCTTGAGCCTTAATTACACCTCTGGTGGTAACACAGAGCTAGTTAGGTTACATTCTAAGTTAGGTAGTAAGCTTTTCTCTCTGGCTTTCAGAGACCACCAAAGAGAAAATACAAATGGATAATAGGGATGAAAGTGCATTATATTTCATTAGTGATCCAAAGAATGGCATGGTAAACATGGTATTTTCCACTTTTCAAATAAGCACATTTTGAAATAAAATGCAGCACTTAAAAATTTTAAAAAACCCTTGGGTTGTGTAGTTTATTTTCTGAGAGTAATGTGGCAACATGGCTCAAAATTTTACATTTTTTGTCTGCTTCCTATGTTCAGCAAAGATGGAGTAATAGGTACTGCACATAGTCTTCTGCCTGAAATCATCAAAAAGGAAAAAAAAGACAAACACCAAACATATTAAATAATTACTTTCCAGACCCTAGATTTCAGGCAATGAAATCAGAATTACCATAGAAAGACAGAGGACAAATGAGTTGAATCCTACAGTAGCTTGGGCTTCTTGCCTTGAGAGTTTCTAGCCCTTGTGAGTGGAGGAGCAGAACCCAAGAGGAGCAGAGAGTGAGGAGTCAGAACGAATTCCCAAGCAGGTGAGAGGTTCACAGGGAAATTTGTGGAGATCTCCCCTGAGTGTTCAGCTGGGTGGCACCAGGCAATTGCGCGTGAGAAAAAGGCAGAGGAAAGAACCACTTAATGGGATTACAAGTCACAATGGCTGGCACTCAGAACAGAGGGAAAACTTCCCACTTCATTAGATACACACACAGAAGGCTCTTCTCTCAGCAGCATGAAATGAGTCCTAGAGCAAGCACTACTTCACTCTGACCTCAAGAATATTAAAAGCAAGACCAAAAGGATCAGATCGTTTCTGACTAACTTAACTTCATCCCTAAACAAAGCTCATGAATATTGATAGTAGTACAAAAATACCCAGTACACAAGGTAAAATTCACAATGTCTGGAACATAATAAAAAACTAATGTGCATATAGAGAAGCAGAAAATACGATCCCTCATGAGGAGGATGATCAATCAGTCAAAACTGACACAGATGTTAGCATTATCAGGCAAGGACGTGAAATAGTTGTTATAACTGCATCCCAGATGTTCCCCAAAGACTAAGAGGAGACAGAAGATTTTGAAATCAGATTTCTAAAAAGTGTGTAATACTTAAAAATGAAATGTATGTGTACCAATTCTAGATGGCATGAATAACAGATTTAGCACTGTATAACTAACAATTAGTGAACTTGAAGATATACCAAGAAATACCATTGAGGGAAAAAAATTTTAAATGAGCAAAGTATCAGTGATCTGTGTGACAATTTAACCTAATACATGTATAATCAGAGTCCCCAAAAGAGGAAGAACAGAAAAAAAGTTTAGAGAAATATTTGGCAAAGTTTTTCAAAACTTAATGAACACAATAAGTCCCAAGTCCCAAGAATTCCAACAAATCCTAAGCACAAGAATCACATGAGCATAAATAATTAAAAGCAGTGATTAAGAAAAAATATTCACTCCTCAGGAGAGAGAGAGTACATTATATACAAAGCAATAAAAAATAAGTATGATATCCGATTTCTTGTAGGAAAGCCAAACAGTGGAGAAGCACTAAAAGACAGAAGAGCTGTCAACCTAGAATTCTATACCCAGGGAAAGTGTTTCAGAAAAGATATTTCAAAATAGATTTTTTTAGATGTACAAAAGCCAACATAATTAATTATTATCAAACCCCAACAAAGAAGTACTAAAAAGTGTGAATCAAGTAGAAGAAAATGATATGTAGTATAGATCTCCACAAATGAAAGAAGAACCAGAACCTACAATTGTGTGAGCAGATACATAAGATGTTTATATCATAATTGTGTTAGATAACTTTCCATTGCTGTGAAATCCCTGGGATAATCGTGTTAAGGAAGGAAAGTTTTATTTTGGTTCACGGTTTCAGAGATTTCAGTCCATGGCTGCTTGGCCACATTGCTTTGGGCCTGTGGTGGAAAGAACACCACGGTACAGAGTACATAGAAGTAAAGGTCATTCATCTCATGATGACCAGAAAGGAGAGAGAAGGGAGGAGAGAGAGATTGAGAGGGAGAGGGAGAAGGAGAGGGAAGAGGAGAGGGAGAGAGAGAGAGAGAAGTGGGGTCTGAATATCCCCTTCGAGGGTGTGCCTCCAATGACCTAACTTCCTCTCACTAGGCCCCACCTCCTAAGAGTTCCACAACCTCCCAATGCCACCCAAGGCTGGCAACCAAGCCTTCAACACATGAACAGTTGGGCGATATTTAGTGTCTAAATATTAATAGAAGTTGAAAATCTTTACATAATAATTCACTATTTTAACAACAATAACAATAAAATATTGTATTTATAATATATGTAAAGTAAATTGTATAACAAAAATACCACAAAAGTTGAGAGAGAAAAAACAGAAACACTTATACCACTGTGAAATTTTTACATGAAGTCGTAAAATAGCAACTGAAAATATAATGTGGCAAATTAGAGATGTATACTCTACACCCTAAAGGAACCACTTAAGTGAAAAGCAGGACGTTATAGCTTCTAAGCCAACAGAGGAGATAAAACAGAATCACTAAAATTATTCAATGAATAGAAATAAGACTTAAAATGAGGAATGGCAGAATCCAGAACAGATTGAACAAATAGAAAACAATAGCAGGATGACAGATTTTAAACATAATATAAATAATTACTTTTAATGTAAGTGGTCCAGATATTCCAATGAAAAGGCAGAGATTATCAAGGTAGATTTTAAAAAGTAAGACCCAAATATACACTGCCTAGAGGAAAAAGTACAAATAGGTAAGAGTAAGAAGATATGCCATTTATTTTATTCAAAAAATTACCAAGCTATCAAGAAACTCATTGTTTGGTGATAAAAGAGTCAGTTTATAAAGAGTAATGAACAATTCCAGGGTTTATGCACCTAAAAAGAAAGTTGTAAGGCACATAAAACCAATAAAACTACAAAGAAAACTATACAAGTCTACAATGATGGCGGGAGATTTCAATGTCCCACTCTCAATAACTGATGAAATAAGGATATTAAAGTCATAAAAGAGAATATGTGAGCAATATTATCAACCAACTTTTCGACATTTATGGAACTCTCCACTCCGTAACAGCAGCATTCTTCACAATGGTACATGGACCATTTACCAAGATTGATCATATTTTCGGTAATAAAACCAGCCTCAATAATTTAAAAGTGATTCAACTTGTACAAAATATGTGCTTTAACTACTATGGAATTAAATTAGATATTAATAGCAGAAAGAACCCTGGAAAATCCTGTAAGATTTAGAAATAAAATATTTTAAAATATAAAGAGTGAGATTCTTAACAGATATGTAGTAAATTGTATGCTTTATGTAATACAATAAGAGGCAATTAGAAATTATTTTGAATGGATTTATAATGAAAATATCATAACTCAAAATTTGTAGGATGTCATTAAAACAGCACCTGAGATAAACTTAAAATATTAAGTGCCTTTATTAGAAAAGAAGAAAGTTATAAAATTACTTCATAGCCTCCTTAAGAAATTAGAAATAAAAGACAAAATGAAACCCAAAATAAATAGAAGAAAATAATAAAGATCAGAAAACACAATCCCTAATCAAAATGCCAGTATTATTTTTTATAAAAATCCACATTTTGATCCTCACATTTTTGTGGAAATACAAAGGACTCAGAATACACAACGGTGAAAAAGGAACAAAGTTAGAGTTCTAACCCTCCCCGATCTCATGACTCGTCACAATGCTACATTAGTCATGACAAAATGGTATTGATGTCAATATAGAGAAAAACCACCAAGGACCCAACATGGAGTCCCGAACTAGATACCCAAACAGACAGTTGATTTCTGACAAAGACGTAGGAGCAATTCAGTGGAGAAAGGATTGTACCTTTAATAAATATACTGGAACAACTGGATATCCACATGCAAAAACCCTAAACCTTAGAGCACATCAAAGATTTCTTAAAACATCCAAAAGTCAACACAAAATGGATGAGAGCAGGTTAGCTAAAGTGAAGGCAAGTATGACCCGAGTCATTGCTTTGGCTGAGGTCATTCTCTGTGGGATGAGAAGGTTAGGAGGAGGCATAGATGCAAAGGCAGAACCTACAGAGGTGTGCAGAGAGGGGAGGCATTGAATTCCCTTCAGAGCAGGTCATGTGGACAGGTGAGGAGGCCCTTATGCCTCTTGACCACAGCACATTTACAGTCAAGTCACAGTGAGATGAACAAGAAGTGCCTGATTTTCTCCTTCTTCCCCTGCTGACTGGAGGGGGGACATGGCTTGGCTGGTGGCTGTCTCGCCCCTTCCCCTGTCTCCCTCTGCTTCCTCTTACCACTCCACCATGGACTGAGACAATCCGCTTTGGAGTCCTCCCTGACTGACTAGCAGCATCTTCCCAGGCTGTGCAGTGGCACCTTCCCTGGATGTCTAGCGATATCCTCCCCGACTATCAAGCTTTCACTCTCCGCTCCAACGTGAGAGCAGCAGCCAGGCAGCATGGTGCCCCCCCTTCCCATGGCTACAGATGCTACTGTTATCTTTTTGAGGACTGGAGGGGTGCCCTGCAACTACTAACATCAGAAAGGGAGGGATCTGCACGCCTTATTTGCATAACCAGAACTCACAGCAAGCCTTCTCCAAGACGGCCTGGTTTCAACCCTCCTCCTGGCGGACACAGGTGTACAGCTGCTATGTAAGCAGCACTCTCTGCCACTTCTTGAATTAAGTCTAGGAGGGCTCCCTGCTGTGTACTGACCCCTCTGGGCTGCACCACAGGCCTTCGTAAAGACCCACACTGATTTCTGAGAAAACCTTTTTTGTGGGGAGGAAGTAGTACAGGCTCTGAAGAGTCCTATAAATCAGGATAAAAATACTGAGTAGTGTGGACAAAGCAAGTACATCAAAAGAAATAGCAATAAACCCTAAAAGCTGTTAGCACCAAAGAGCTCCAGACACCAACAGCCAATGAGCACCAGTAGCAGAGACCAGCATCCGGGAGAGTTGACTTCCAGTGACAGCGCAAGCTGGCATCAGGTGGTAACAGTTGGCAGCAGCAGAGACCAACAGCTGGCTCTGTCAGTGACACCAAGTATTATCCAGTGTCATCTGGTGATATCAGGACTGCTGGCAGAGCTTCACTTTGCCAATTCACAATTTCCATCGGAATCGAGCACTGGGCTTGAGAGGACTGCCACACAGTAGAGCAGGGCTTCTCGTAGAGAGGCCCTGCTTCCTGGCAGGGATGACCACGTAGCTCCACTAGGTCTTTGTGACCAGGGGACATCCCCAGTGCAGAACAGGAGAGCATAGGTATGTGGATCCCTGAGCTACCCAGGTACTCAGGAAGTGATTGGTAGAGAAGTTGGGGCAGCAGTGGAGAGCAAATACAGGAGAGGGAATAAAGATACTAACTGTTAGAAGACCACACACAACCCCACAAGTGGGTGAAACAGAGGTATCTGGGCTTCAAGGGAGCCATAGAAAAAAATCTGGAAGAAAACAAATTTACATTGTCAGCTGTTACTGTTGGATGTTGAAGTTTTGGGTCCTTTTAGCTTTCTTTATGATTTCTATTGCTCTATAATAAACTTGTATCACTTTTATAATCATAAAAATGAAACGCCATTATTTTTTAGTAAAAATTCCCAAGGCAAAAATGTGAATAAAAAATTTTATAGGATGAACCCATTGTAGCGAAATGCAAAATTATTAGCAGAAAGGGAAAATGGGAGGTAATATGCGAAGATATTAATAGAACAGTGATTTGTAAGGAGAATTTTGAGCAATTCTTTCCCATTTTGCTGCGTTTTTGTTTTATTGTTGTTGTCATTTTGTTCCAGTGGGAATTTGTCACTTTTATAATAAAAATTTTAACACTATCATGAATATTATTCTTAAAATCTTCTGAATAGAAATGAAATCTGGCTGGTCCATTTAGTTCCCTGTGATTTCACCTCCTTCCTCATAAAACAAGAAGACGGGACTCAATAAATTTTAAAAACTTCTCTCTAAGGTTTACTCTCAAAATTTTCAGAGATTATACATGAAGAACCTTGATACTTTTATGCTGAAGCTTAAGAATAAAAGAAAATGAATAGGAAAAGTTTTTAATTTCTCCAAACCTTTCCCCTCTCTCAGCTTATAGTTGAGCTGGGCATTCTGCTCCAGATTTTCTTTTTTGAAACTGAGTCCTTTATTGGTTCAGATGAGATTAATTCTGAAGTTCAAGATTGCTAGGCCTTTATGTTTATTTATAAGTTCCTTACTGAAGCACATAACTCCTACTTGCTCAAAAACTGATGCAACCTTTTCCATGCCACGCTGCTCATAAATTACCCAAATACCAAGTTTCCAGATTGATTTTTTTCCCTTCCTTCACCATTAAATCATCATATTAATCACTCCAACATTTTCCCTCATTGAGAATGTTGATGAACGAGAAATAAATTATCTGTCAATTGCATATTCACCAAAGTATGTAAGATTATTCCAGACTTCTTAAGAAGTAGCTATCCGAAACTGCCCACTAGAAATACCAGGAGTCTGATTTCTTTTGAGTTACAGCAGCAGATGTGCCGGGCTCTCCCTGGGAAGGCTAATGCTCCAGTAATCACATTGGTGCACATGAATTTGATTTTATTAGTTGCCATTATCATTTATGGTTTGCTGAACAGCAGTGATACATAGCTCTTTGTGGGCTCCTGGTTTAACTCACTTAACCATGACAATACTGGGCTCGAGATCTATTTTGCTTGTACAAAGATCTGTTCTTTGAATGCATAGTTCATAAACTCAAAACTGAAAAACAAATCTGGAACAGCTGTAGAATAAGAAGTGACGCTTCCTCTTACAGCTGAAGATTTCCTTTTGGAGAAATCACCTGTCCACTACAGGTGTGAGTATTGGAAGGTGCCACATGCACGTGTAGGAGGCAGAATGACCTTGTGGGTCACAAATGTGAGCTTCGGAGTGACACAGATCTGGATTAAACCCTGACTCTCCCACTTATCTATATCATCTTCAGAAACTACTTAACCTCTAGTGACTTCTCTGCCCAATTATAAATGGAAATAATACTAATACCTACCTCTTGGGTTATCTTTAGGATTTTGAAAGTTACCATATTGTAAGCCCCTTGGAGAGCGTTTAGAGCATAGATAGTAGCCAACAAATTTTAGCAAGTATGATTTAGAAGATAAAGACTGTGCGCTGCTAAAGGCTCCCAGTGAATTTCAGTGTTCTTTCACCTGTTCCAGAGAGGTCATCTGATTGCTCCAGGAAGCTGTTTCAATACTTTGTGTCCACTGCTGCTTTGGCCCACGGCAGGCCATTTTCATCACTTACTGTGTGTTCGACTATTAGTTGAACAAAGATCTCCTAAATTTCTTTGTGTTATGTTCTCACTGCCTGTTCAACATTTTTCTATGCTGACAACTTTCTGGACACAAATTGTGATGCGCTGGAGACTGAACTGAATGATCTAGCTTAATACAGTAGGCACTAAGAGTAACTCTTTTGCTTCCAAACATTTTAAGCCTCATTTCTTTTAGGAGGATAGTAAAAGAAAGAACTTCTATTTCATCTGTGCTAGTAGCAAGGGAAAAAATCTTGAGTACCATCATAGCTAAAAAGAAAACCACAATTGTGTTGCATTTTTCTTTCCCAAGTGCTTGGCAAAAAAGTTCCACTACTTTTATACAATCCATATACTTTCTATAAAGTAAAACTTACTTTAGCAACTAGGGAGTTAAGGCAAAAAAGGAGATCAAACAACATGAATTCCATTGTAGCCATTCAGCTATTTAGAAATTAAGAGCCCACGGCACCATGGGTCACCTTCTCCTGGAGTATACTTCACTCTTTGCAAGTCACTGGAGGCTTCCTGTATTTTGGGTTTGCTGGGGCCGTTTTTGTCATCATCATCACAACAGTGAGGATAATTAACGATACCACGTGATTATTCTGTACTGCAGGCTTTTCTGAGTTTTTCCACTCATTCAATTCTTCAACTCCTCTGTGAACACAGGCACCATAATTACTCCCATTGTTACTGATGGGAAAAATGTGGTCTAATGATTTCTCAGTATTTCTGGAGATTGGTTCCAGGACCTCTATGAATATTAAAATGCACAAGTGCTCAAGTATTTTATACAATATGACACAGTATTTGCCTATTACCTGTGCACATCCACCCATGTGTGTTTTAAGTAATCTTGAGATTACTTATAGTATCTTACATAATGTAGATGTCATGTGAGTCGTTACGCTGTATTGTTATGGAATTGTGACAAAGAAAAAATGTCTGTGCAGATATAGTACAGATGCTGTTTTTTTCAATTTGTAGTTGGTATGTGGACTCTGCATATGTACAGTGGGCTGACTAGAGTTCTGAAAGGCACAAAGTGGCTATGGGAGGTAATGCGAGAGGGCTGGCGAAGAGAACTCTGGTGAGGCCCCTCTAGACCTTTTTTTCTCCTCGCGTTCATCCGTCCTTCTTTCCGTGCTCCTCTGCCAGGGTGAATTAGAAACATGGCACTATTCCAAAGATAATTACTGTCGGGTCAACAAGTGAACTAGCAGTGCTTCAAATGAAGGAAATATTTTACTGAAATTGGGACATTGATCCGAACCTTTGTTTTGTTTTTCAAAATTCCACCAATGATTATCCATATTCATGGGTGATTAGAAGAAGAATGCAAGAACATGAAGAAGGATATGGTCAACCCGAATAATAATTCTTTAAAATTAGGGGGCAGTCTGTACAGTTGAATATAATCTCTTCCGTCACATAGTTGGTATTAGAATTTCTCCTGTTCCTACTGTGAAATAGATGTGTCAGATACTCTAAAATTGCACAAAAGTCCTCTGAACTACACCCATCACTAACAGGTGAGTCTTCAGCACACTTATGCCAAGGTGAGTGCCAGGAGAGAGAACGGCTCTGCTTCGTGAGTAGTCAGTTATAATTTGGGAGCTGGTTAAAAGAACAAGTCCTTGTTAACCTCCAAACCTCGACCCACACATGTGAAGTAAGGCCACTCTGAGGAGGGCCCCATTAAGCCTCTTGAGGCAAGAAACATTATGTTCTTAACTTGCAAAATCACATAAGCAAAGATTCTACTTGGAACAAGAGCCTAAGTTATGAACCGCTTGATGACGAGAGCAGGGGAAGAGCAAAATCGGGAGGTCTCTGTGTCACCCTGCCAGCCAGGGGCTTGTTGGGACTGCAGATCAGTTTTAAGTCAGGAGAAAAAACAAAGCAGCTGAGAGAGTAAGCAAGAACTCCACCATGGGCTGGGGATATAGCTCAGTGGAATAAGCGCCTGCCTGGCAAGCGCAGGGTCCTGAGTTCGATCCCCAGTACCGCCAAAAAAAAAACAGAAAACAAAAAAACTCCACCACTAAGAAGTGGGCTGCCCACCCGGGTCCTCTGGGCCACAGAACCCCAGGACTGCAGTTATATACTGTGCAGCTATATACGCCTGCAGCTACGTAATGCATACTCCCCTGGAGCGTGCATTATGTGGGACATGAAAAATGTAGAAAGAATAAAATGGTTCCAAGAAGCTGGCTTTGAAGTTTGCTGAGGACTTGGGTTTCCTTGGAGCAGCCATTCAGGCGTGAGCTCTGTCAGCCAGATGAGCTGTGTCTCACACTCCTCACCCATGGTGTCCTTCATTTCATTTGGAAACACGACTCAGGGAGGATAAATCAGTTCAAAAGATGGCTCAAAACCCAAGTGAAGTTGTTGGGTGATAGGTGAATCCTACCTCTACAGAAGCAGAGTGCTGCACATCGACCTCAAGCAGTCTGGAGGAGGAACCACTCTGAGAGGTCACAGAGACCGAGGGGGAGCTGGCATGGGCTGGGAATGTTGCAGGCGGCCCATTGCTGGGCACAGAAGACTCACAGCTGTATCTGGCATCCGGCAGAGACTCAGTGCTGCTCGTCCACTTTGCAGACCTCATGATCCACTCAAGTTTACCCTGTTCCAATGGCCATGGGTGGTCAGGTGTTCTCCAGGCATTTAGTTATTCATTCAAAATGTCCTAACACACACGTAGAAATTCCACAAGGGCAAATATAGTAAGGGAAAAAGTGTAAAATACCGAGTATCAGAAAGTAAAGTTCAAGCCATGGCAAGGTGACTTTTTACTGCCAGAATAAGCGGAGCCTTCTAATATTCCTGGCAAGAATGTGTCAGAAAGAACCCTTTCCTGACGGTGACGGCTGTGATGACAGTGAGGAGATAAGGGCTACTGTTACAACCTTGAGTCCTCTTTGGTGCTCAATAAAGAGCTGTCGAATGAGTGAACGGAAGTTCAAGGAATTGTGTCTTTGGTTCATGTTGGACTCAGCCTGGTCTACTGTGCTTGTGATAGTTTATTCCTTTGGGAAGGTACAGCCACAGTGAAGCCTCTACCAGACAGCTACTTTATGGGGTCCTATGTGCTCTGCAAGAGTTTCTTTATCATTTATTTATCAAGTGGCCCAGAATAAATAACTGTTTCTTCCTCCACACTGAAATTGCTTCTGGCCCTGTAGACAATGTGACATGTTTTGCAAGGAATTTGAAATTCAAGGTGTGCCCATGTTTATAGGAGCAAAATTTGTCATAGCTAAGTCTTAGAAACAGCCCAAATGCCCATCTGAGGAATGGAGAAAAAAAAAGATGTATTTTTATACAATGGAATATTACTCTGCTATAAAAAAGATAAACTCAAGGCTTTTATAGGTAAACAGATGCAACTAGAGACCATATACATAAGAGAAATAAATCAGATCCACATGTGTAAATATCGTATTGTCTCCCTAGTGTAAGAACCGGAAAGAGTAAATAAAATCCAAAAGATATAATAGATACTGTGAAAGGGAAAGAACAACTGGGATGAGGGAAAGGAGAAAAGAGAGAAAGAGTGAAGGGAAAATTATACACGTATACACACAGGATAGCTGGATAATTGTACTGTTGATTTCTATTGGTCTATTGAAAGGAACAGTCAATGCTTAATTTTTTCTTCTGTTTCATTTTTTGACCAATTTGCATGCTTATATTATTTGAACAACTAATTTGAAGACAACAATATGGAATATAACAACCATTGTTGAAATTCTATCACCTTGTTTAGTGAAATTCTGTACCATTTCTAATGTTTTTTAAAAATTTTTTATTCTCTTTGAAACAAAAAAAGAAATTCAATGTGTAATTCATATTTTTGAAAGTAATCTATCAAGAGAACATTCAACAGTATGGATTATTCTTTCCAGGAAGGTTTTTGGCTACTGGTGGGATGTTTAAATACAAAATCACTTGTAGTCAATATATAGGTAAGATCCAGGTGTGGGGGTGTACATCTATGATTCAGCAGTCTGAGAGGCTGAGACAGGAAAATTATAAGTTTGAACCCAAGTTGATCAAATTAGCAAGACCCTGCCTCAAAATAAACAATAAAAAAGAGGCTGGGAATGTGGTTTAGTGCAAAGTCCCTAGGTTCATCCCTGATCACCACAAAAATTAAAAGATGCAGAGAGAGTAGTGGGTTTTTATTTGTACATCTTGTGCAGGGTGACTCTCTAAAGAGTCCTCAGAATATATTTGGAGGCAGAAAAAATGAACGTGAGAAAATGCTCACAGGAAACATCAGATTCTCGTTTAGGGCCAATGTGCACTTTTTGTAGATGAGGAAGCTGATGCCCAGAGTGGTTTTGAAAATGCCCTATATTAAACCTGAGAACTGAAACCCTGAGAAACTAATTCACAATCCTGGATTTTTCCACTTGACCAGAATGGGCTTCAGAATATTTTGGCCATAAGATTCTGAGAGGTTTTCCAGGCAAGGAGAGTGGGATGAGGTTATACAGTGAGTCTGTACGCACCGTCTCCCCTGCCCATCCTCATGTCCACCTGGGGGTTCACGGTGCTTTGCATTTAATGACGGTGTGTGGAAATTGTTCCTCAGAGCACACTCTCAGAAACGCTGTGCTAGCTCTTGCACAAATCTTTTCTTACCTGAAACCAGCCTCAAACAGGTGGTGTCAATCACTGCGGGACCAGAGACAAGACCGCAGAACTAAGCATCCAGGGCTCCCCCAGGAGATCCTCTGGCTGGAACGCTGTGAGAGACCCAGAGACTTTCCTCTCAAGTTATTGCTAAGCCTTTAACCCTTTGGGGATACTTGAACCCTGCCCTCTCCTGCCTCTCTGAAATACCATTTTACCAGCACTGGATCTTGGCCATCTCCCGTAGTACCTGTCGTGCCCCCCTGTCCCCCCTGGGGGTTTGTGCTTTCCATAACCCCTACCCAGAAAAGTGGCTTTCCTTAGTAAGTCACAAATTGATTTTTAAAACAAAACAAAAGTACTTCCTCGCTAGATAATCAGGACAAATTTTTGCATTTTCCTTTTATCTATAACCAAAATATGAATAGTTAAATAACTTCACAAGATCGTTTTAATGGCATCAACTGTCATGGGAAAGAAGGTGAAACTCTCCAAGTGATGTCTTCTGCTAGTAGAAAATCACAGGACATCCTCCACGTGACCTGTTAGAGTTCAACAGGTACTAAAATATTGGCCTTTCCTGGATCTTATCCCTCAACTCTTTTTTAAGATTCCAGAAAGCATTTCCCCTCCCTTTGTTTTATTAAGAAACATTGGATCAGTAAGGCCCTTTATTACTGTCAGCACAATCATTTCTCACTTTGGAAAATTCCCAACAGCTCCTCAACAAGCTAGCACTGATTCTCGCTTTGTGGTGCCACCTTGTGCCAGGGACGTCACATCTGTGCAGGACCATGAAGGAAGCAGCTGATGTGAGCCCTGTGTCCTCATCTCAGAAAGCACAGCACGGCATGGGTTGGCACCTACAGGGGAGGGACAGGCACTGGGGCCTGCATAATTTACTCACCTGAAGGAGTTTCCAGCTCTTCTCCAGGAACCAGTAGGAAAGGATAGGGCGGGGGAAGTTCTGTCCCAAGAACATTATCCAAAATTGGTAGTGTCAGTACATTTTTATGCCTGCATAGACATGCGGTTAATAAGATGTGAGCCTGCATGACTGTGTGGTGACCTCACCCATGGACAGACCACAGGACAGGAGGGCTGAACCTGGCGCCTTCATTGCATGCACTTCATTGCAACCACAGATGTGCAGCCTCTCCTACACTAGCCCAGGTCCAAAGCCAGGGCAGTATTTGCTTTGTTGCTTGACCACACTAAGGGACATGTCTCTTTGGAGTTCAGTAGATACTTGACTGTCTAAAGTATTGAGAGGAAATGGTCTGCCTCCAAGGCTTTCAGTTCCCTCTCTATGTCAAACTAAACTAGTTGAGACCAGAGCTGAATCTGGCAGATGATCTGAACAATCTGACCTCCACGCTGGGCTCCTGAGAAGCAAGAGAGAGGCTGATGGATTAAAATGGGAAAGAAAGAGGCATAAAGTAATTTATGAAGAAAGACTAAATCACTTAGCAGGTCCTTTGGCTAAAGCATCACCATGATTAGGGGGAAGTCGAAAAGTCCATAAATATCTGAATCATGAAAATTTTTCTCACACACTGAATCCCTCTCTCTCTCCCCACCATACACATGCACACACTGCTACACCCGAAAAGAGGGTTAAATATCTTCGCTTCTCTCAAGAAAACAAAATCAGTATCTGAGCTACAGGTTTAGTCAGGGCTGGGGTTAAGAAGGGAATGCTTTCTGCCCCAAGCACAATTCTCCAATGGGAGCATAGTCTTTTGTGGACAAGGTACACAGTAACGGCAAGATGGACAGAACTAAACTTTTCAGTCGTTTCTGTGATTTGTTTCAATAGGGTATGGGAAAAATCAGGAGACAGAAGAGCCTGGATAATGAATTATGTCATCACTGTCTGCCTTGGGACAGTGACATAGCAGTTGCCATTGTAGCTGCCATCTGCAGCCTGGAAGCTGATGTGCACTGAGACTTACAAAACTGTACAAAGTGGCTTTGGGTAACTTAGGTGTGTGCCCACCTTAGAGTACAGTCCCTGGTTGCCATGTTTGCTCACAGTTTCACTGTCCTCAAAACATTGCTTCTCATTCTAAGTCATTCTCCCAAGGTGTTTGGACTCTCACAGCCTGGGGGAGTGTAAGTAAGGGAAGGTAAGACTTGTAAGTTGTCCAAACCAGAAAACCGGTTCTCAGGTGTGTCCTAAGGGTGCAGGAGAAAACCATGGATGAGAGCAAACATAAACCACAAAGCCAGCAGACTCTGTAGTCAAACCACACAAACATTAAGCAAAACACCACCTTTCCCACCTCTTCAGTTTATCACCCATCTTGCTAAAGAATCACATATTAAATAATAAGATTTTTATTTAGTAAGTAATACACATTCAAGGAAGGAGGGAAATTTTAAAATGTATTTAAATTGTGGCAGATTATATTATAGTTCCTCAACTCTACCACTCCCCATGTTTATGACCTTTTCCATGTGACCATGTTGACACCCCCTGGTGGTCTAGTGGCTAGGATTCAGTGCTCTCCATGTGACCATGTAGATTCTTCTACTAGAAACAAAGTCCATTTCTTTCTCCAGTGATTTAGCCTGGCCATGTGAGCAGAAGGGGCAGTGTGTCAACTCCAATCCAAAACCTTCAGAGAGAGGGTGTGTTATGGTTGATATATTGTGTCAACTTGAGCAGTTTAGAAGGTTAACTATGTGACTCAGCAGGGAGCCAGTGTCCTTAGTTTGTATTCATCCTGAGCCTGTGCAAGAGGAGGGCCTGGAGACAGGGTGGGCAAGGGCAGATAGCCAGCATATAATGTAAGGGAGGAAAAGAGGCTTGCTTCCCCCCTCCCTTTACTCTTGCTGCTTTTGCTATTTTCTGCCACCTTGAATTGTTTCCCTGTGCCATGCCACCTTGCCTTGGAGCCAGCTGATTATAGACTGACGCCTCCATAAACTGTAAGCTAAATGAACCTTTCTTCCTTAATTTTGGGTGTTAGGTATTTTGTCTCAGCAACGAGAGAAAAGTAACCAAGACAGGGTAGGTTTCCATGTGCCCCTTGAACTACTGTCATCACCAATAGAACATGCCTGGTTAGCCCACCGGTCCAAGAAGGAGATACATACAGCAGGCCTGGACCCAACTTGTAGAGCTCAACCCGGACTAGGTGACACCCAGTAACTTGCTTGTGAGATAAAACAAAAAAAATGTTTCCATGCACTGAGCTCTGGAATGATTTGTTACACAGCATGATTACAGCAAAAGTCACTGCTACAATTATAAAGAAAAAAATTTAAAGCACATATAACTCCATTATTTAGAGATAACCACCATTTAGTATTCTGTTTTTTGTTTTTTGTTTACTAATGTGTATGTCTGTACCATATACACATGTTGTAGTCACTTCCTTACTGCTGGGGCAAAACACAAGTTAAAAGAGGAAAGGTTTATTTTGGTTCATGGTTTGTAGAGGTTCAGTCCACAGTCTGTGGGCTCCAAGGCAGGGTGGCATGGAGAGGGGCACGGCAGGGGAAAAACAGCCCATGGCAGGCAGGAGGCAGCAGCCATAAGTTCCCAAGGCAAAAAAGAGGGATACATATATATATCCCACACCCACAGTGGCCCACCTCTTCCACCAGGCTTCTCCTCTCAACACCACCTCCAACTTTAAACCCATCAGTGAACTAATCTAGTGATAAGTATCACACCACAATCCATCCACCTCCCAAATTCCTACCTAAGTGCATGAGGCTTTGGGGGGGACATCTAGCTATAAATCATATGAATCTACAAACTTCTATAAAAGCAGTATATACTGTTCATACTGTTTTGAAACTTACTGGGCTTTTCGCTTGATGAGGAACTTTATTTCCAAACTAAAACGTGTGTCTTATAACATATTTAGCCATTTTAATCAATAAAGTACTTTACAATACCATTGTAGCATGTAGTTTTTAACTGATTAATGTGGTGCCATGGAATGTTTAGGTACATGTGTACATTGTGTAATGTTTAAATCAGGTTAAACATATCTGTCTCCTCAAATGTTGATCAATTTTCTGCGGTAAAACTTTCAAAACCCTTCATCCTAGTTTTCTGACACGTTCAGTATGTTGTTATCTATAGTCAGCCCCTATGCAAGAGCGGACTAGGACAGCTTGCTCCTGGGCCGACCTCTCCCTATCTTCTTCCCCTTTCCCTTGGCCTCTGGCAACCACCATTCTATCTCAGCTTCGATGAGAACACATTTTTTAGATTCCACGCATGAGTGAGGTCACACTGTATTTGTCTTTCTGTGCTTGTTTCACTTAACATAAGGATTTCCAGTCCCATCCACATTGCCTGAAATGACAGGCTTTTCACTCTTTTTATGCTGGAACAGTACTCCATCGTGTATATGTACCGCATTTTCTTTATCCACTCATTGGGTGATAGATTTCTCGGCTATTATAAATACTGTGGCATTGAATGTGCAAGTGCAGATGTCCGGTTGTCACACTGATGTCATTTCCTTTGGATATACTCCCAGTGGTGGAGTTGCTGGATCATGAGGTAGGTCTAGGTGTAATCTAGGGGAACCCTCCCTGGTGTTTTTCATAATGCTTGTACTAATGCAGTGTATATTTTCTTTATTTAAGTTGCTGGAATTGAGAAGTAGCTGAATATATTTTTGCAAATGGTACATACACTAAAATGTAAATCCCCCTTTAACACGTACCTTCCCTGATCTGTTGCCCTCTTACTCAGCAATGGTAGCCTTTGGAAATGTGATTTGTCTCTTTCCAGAGCTTTTTGCCATGTATTAATATGTATGCGAAAATGTAGCTGTAAATGTGAATGGGACTTTAGGGGTTCAAGGTATTATAATAAACGTATAATCTACAACTTTCCCCCCTACTAAACAGCTTCTTTTAGAGCGTGTTTCATGTCACTCATGTACAGTCACCTCGTCATGTTGAAGTGCTCACTCATACACCACACCATGGGAGCACCTGTGCTTGGAGGATTCAAGGACTCTGTCATTAGCAGACATGCGAACTGTGCCCTGGTTTTTGGAGCATTCAGTGACTATCTTCCTTCGTGCTTCTGTGATTACATATGCACATGGTTCTCCAGGACCAGTATCTTAAAGTGAAATCGACAATTTAATAAACGCTGTGAAAGTGCTTCCCCAAAACTCCTATGTCTAATTTGTCTTCTATCAACAGTGAATCTTGCTGGGGATATAGCTCAGTGGAATAAGCGCCTGCCTAGCAAGTGCAAGGTCCTGAGTTCAATCCCCAGTACCGCCAAACAGTGAATCTGGGGACCTATCCTCACCAACACCAGCCAAAGTCTCTGTTTCTGTCACCAACTAATTGTGCAGCTTATCTTAGAACTCCAGCTTTCGAGTCTGTAAAATGGTCTTATCATGTTACAGAAGGAAAGAACTCACTACTATCATTAGCAACAGAATGGCTTTCTTTTCTTATTACTGTCAGCTAGCATCTCTCCATGGGAACATTTTACTTCCTGCACCCTCGCCACCCTGCAGCCCTGAGCATGGTTTACACATTTCCCTAAACCTCCTCCACCCTCATTCTGTCTCAAAACTAGATTCTCACTCTCTCCAGTTTAATCACAGGTGCCCCTTTATTGTGTGGTCTGCAGCTACTCTTTGAACTTCCGCAAATGTCATTACTGTGACTTTTACATTACTCAGAATTATCAGCCATCTAATAATATTAAATACCTGCTATCTATTATTCTTGACTCCATAAGAGCCAGTGTGCCAAATTCTTTTATAGACAATGTCTCATTTACCGTCTCTACACTATTATTATTTTCATTACACAGAAGAAAACTCAAAGGTTCAAAGAGTTTAAACAATCTCCTCAAGGGCGTATGTAAGGGGCAGACCAGATTCAAAACCACATCTCTCTGCTGCAAGTCTATGCCCTCAGCCTCTTCACAGTGTGGTCTTTACTCTTCATTGAGTGCTGTGGTCTGAATGTTTCTGACCCCACTCCCAAGTTCCTTTGTTGAAATTCAATACATAATGCAATAGTTTTGAGGTGTTGGCTCCTGGAAGGTGATATATCTCATGCCCATGAATGGGACCAGTGTCCTTATGAAAGTGCTCTGAGGGGGCTAATTTGCCCCTTCCACCACGTGAGGACACAGCAAGCAGCTACCATCTATGAGAAAGTCACCCTTGTCAGACATCAAATCTGTTGATGCCTTGATCCTGGACTTTCCAGCCTCCAGACTGGGAGCAATGAATGTCTGTTGTTCATGTGCTACCCTGTGTATGGCATTTTGTTATAGCAGCTCAAAGAGACTAAGACAATGACACTGGATATTCCCAAAGGCAGTAGAATTCTATTTTCTTTGTTTCCTCCTTACCATATATCATAATGCCTTACATATGGTAGATGTGTAATTATTATGTTGATAGACTGATTTTTTTTTCAGGCTTACATTTTAGGCGTAAATAATTAATCCTTCCTAGTGCCATAGTGCTAAAGAGAGATCTAAGACTTTGTGGAATAAATACCATGTGCCCCACAGTATCACCCTTATGCAAAAGTTATATGGGCTAAACAAGAACTAGACCACATATCATATAGCTTAAAGAACTCCTGTTCCATATTTGAAGAATAAAGCATTAACAATTGGAATAAATTCAAATGACACAAAATGCCCCCAAACACCTATATAGAAAACAAAAGACCTGAATCAAATCAAGAGTGGTAGGGCATACAACAAGTGATTAAGGAGAGAAAATTTCCACAAAGTCAAGGCTCTGTGAGGTGAACTTTGAAGAGTGGGTGAAAGTGAGCAGGGTGGGCGAGGTGTGGCTGGGGTGAGGAGCAGCCGTAGCAGGGGCATGGGGTCAGAGTCTCACCTCCTGCTCCTTCCCATGCTCAGGGCTCCCTGCGGGTCCCTGTCTGTAAAATGGGGATAATAATGTAGTACATCACTCAGACTTAACAAAAATAATAAAATGAGCTAATCAGACTGTGCCTGTAAAGTACTTTCAACTCCATTACAGAAGGGAAGTGACTATTGAAAGCAAGGTTTTTATTAGTGGGGAAGTAGGAATGCCCCTTTTTAAAAACCAGAGCAAATCTCTCATAATTTGTTTCAGCCCCAGGGGGCTGTGCCCTTCTGGATTCCTACATAGAGAACCTCTCTATGTCCAGGATTTAGACAAAGACATTGGGCTGTAAACTGAAATTCTATCCCGAACCTAGGACCAGCCAAAGACAATGGGGCCCTGCTGGCATCCGAATAAGTAAGAGATTTCAGATACAAGAAACAAAACAAATAATCCAGGTGATAACAGTGATTCTGAATGAGTGATTCAATTGCAGGCCTGAAATGTGGCCAGGCTGGCCTTGGGCTAAAATGACCAGGTCTCATACTTCAGCCCATTAGAACATGTTTGCACAAATCCATTAGGCAATACCGGTTGTTTGTGTCCAAAAAAACAGTCCACACAGTAACTGCATTGTTCCCAGCATGGTATTGAAACTTGAGACTTTGTCTTCGGGATTGGAGCATTCTTACCCAGAAAACAAATTTTGAGAAAGAATAAATTACTAATAACAGAAATGATGGGTTTAGGTGTTATCTCCCTCTTGTAGGAGACGGTGAGGTGATACTTCCTGCTGCCAAGAAAGCAGGGCTGGGTCAATTGTAGATGCTATGAGAGGAAGGTAGATTGTGGATTAACCCAGAGAAGGAATCTGTAGCAAGTAGAGATGGTAGAAATTGAGACAGACTTCACCTTGAGCTGGTTAATACCCCAGCACTGGGGGTGTTCATCTTCCAGGAGAAAGCCTAGAGAAGAAAAGAGAGAAATCGGATGCAGATGGCACAAGCTTTGCCCCTGTAGCACCAATTGTGATTGGTGTATTTTGTCTCAATTCTAGGTGGTGCTGCTAAATGTAAAATGAACCTGGCCCTGGAAATGGGATTTTAATTGGCTCCCATTGCGACATATTCTCCAGCTGCAGAAATTATTCAGTATAACTCAACCACAGCCCAGACTCCTACATTTCTTGAATGAGAATTAGCAGAATTTGGGGCTTGAGGATCTTTTTTATTTTTAAAAAACATGTTTAAGAAAACAAATGTGTCATGATTTGGCAAGAAATGTAATGTGCCCCCTCTAAATTGCTCCCCACCCCCCCAGATCCTGTTCATCTTGGTATTATAACTGTCCAAGGCACTCAGGGTATGTCCTTAACACAGACAAAATGCCCTAAAAATAATAATAATAAAGTGACGATGATGATCAAAACAAAAAGCAGGGCAGCCACCGCTGAGAGTTTCCTTTCTGCCCCTTTTCTAACCGGGCTCATTAAAGGCCATGCAGTGAGTCAGCAAAGCTTAAATCTGGAAGTAGGCACTAAATCCAAGCATAATTGTTATGCTATACCCTTCACACTTTAAATTGCTTTTTCTATCTAAATATTATCTTTCTCTATCTAATTTTTTTTTTACATTTTGTGTTTCCAGCAGTTGCTCCTGCTCTTTTTATAATAACAAGTGTTCTCGGAGTCTGCTGCGGTAGCCTGGCGACTAACACGTCAGACCCTGTGCTCACCCGGCCCCGTCACTGGCTCTGCTCCCCAGCTCTGCTCACCACGCTTGTTTCCTCATCTGAAACACAGAAGGAAACTCTCCATCACTCACATCCACTGTGGAGGTGAAGACGGTCATGTCTGTGCTGCTCCTAGGGTATGGCCCAGCACAGGGACACCCTCAGTACACAGATGTGTCACCAGGAAGCACCCTGGGGTCCCATGCTGTATGTTCCCAGTTGTGGGACTTTTCACACGCTGACCATGCTGGTCCAAAACTGCAGGTTAATTAGCACTACATGGACTTTCAGGACATTGACTCTGGGCTGGGCGGGCAGGGCCTGCCAGAAACCTGTGGTTGGGTGGATTCAGTACCTGAGACAAGTCAGAACAGAGGCCAATCTCCCCAGTGTTTACTGCAAAAGCTGCCAAACATGCTCAGTGGCAGGAATGACTGCATCTCTCTTTCCACGGCTGGATTCCAGAGCCCGTGAGAAATCAGCATCAAATGAGATTCCATGAAATCCAGTCAGGATGTTCTCAGGGCATGAGGTGCTTCTGAAAGGTACACATTAATTTGAGTATATTCAGGATCTACCTCACATCTCTTGTAAATTGATTGGAATCTAAATCACAGGACACTTCAAAGAGTCTTGATTCTGCTCAGGTCTTACGAGTTGTTTCATAAAAGGCAACAGGAAACACAGTGCAATTAGCTACATCTTTTCTCAAGTAACAGGGCCATGGGATAAACCCACAGTGCCTATTGATGCTTGACTCTTTATGGTGGATTATAGCCATGCCCTGTACCAAAGTGCACAGTACGGGGAGCACAGGCCACAAGAGCAGAGATATACATTTGTTTTGCTAGAATTCAAATGGAATGGGATTGTTTTCTTGCCAAATGTCAACCTCATAGCTTTAAAGTGTTACAAAAGTAGAAGTTTTGGAAACAGAACACTTCCCATGGATAAAACTTGTCACTTAAAAGCCTTTGTCCTTGCTTAACATGTGACCGTGTCCTTCCTGGTTTGCTTAGGACTGAGAGGTCCCAAAACACAAGATTCAGTTCTAAAGCCAGAATGTTAGTTGGCCAACAGACAAGATGGTCACTCTGCTGCACCACATTTGATTTTGATTTGGGTTTTTTGCAGTTCTGGGAATTGAACCAAGGGACGTTTTGCCACTGAGCTATATCCCCAGTCTTTTTTTTTTCTTTAGACAATGTCCTGATAACTTGCACAGGCGGGCCTTGAACTTGCAATATTCCTGCCTTCATCTCCCAAGTAGCTGGGGTTACAGGTGTGTGTCACAGCATCCAGCACTTTGAAGCTCTCTGTGACTGGGACACACTTCAGAGCCCCATTCCACCTGATGCTATTGAGAGACCCAGGCGTCAGGCCTTGGAGTGTTGACTCTCAGTTCTCATTGGTGCCAAGTCAAGGACAGGTAAGTAGGAAGGGATCTTGCTGCTGCCAGCACTTCCATTTAAAGGAAATCCTTCTGTAAGCCCAAAACACCTGTGGTAAGAACAGTCTTGCCAATTGGTTCGATGTATTTCTCCCTTAATGTCTTCTCAAAGCCCAGTGGTGGGTGCATGTGAGCAGCTGCTCATCATCCATAGCACTCAGCAGTTGGAAAATAACTGACATCTGTCGGATCTCGATCAAATAACACTGAACAGCAGCACAAACTGGACACAAATAGGACCAAAAAGTTCTCACCCATGAGGATGCCAGCAATCTACATAGCTGTTAAAATATTTTTCTTAACCTCATTAGTTGTCTGTGCTCAAAGGCATGAAGCAAGAGAAAGGCAGAAAAGAGCAGGATTTGAATCTTTCCCTGCTGTTTGCTGTCTCTGGGAGTTCAGGTCATTTCATGATGCTGGATCAACAAAATGGGAATGACAGTGAGCCCTGGGAGGGTTAAATAAGAGAAGGGGTGTGTCAGGTTGTGTCTAATGCCTGACTGGTAAGTAATCAACAAGGGGTAATATATCCATCCACCTATAGGGAGGATGAAGCAGTTGTGTACCTACCTGACAAATGATTGTTCTTTATACTGGGAAATCAATTTATAGGGAAAAAACTGGCTTTGGAACTGGGGGCTCCCCTTCTGAGCCCACAGGATTCTTCATCCAGTATGACAGACAGTTGAAATCCTTCCCAGCCTGTTTACATGGGGCTCCCACAGCTCTCAGAAAATACTCCAGTAAAGTTTGAACCGAAGGACTTAGTCAGCAGCACCTGAGCTGTCACATTTGGTGTGGGCTTGGACCTTGGGTTCCTGGGAACGGAGCTCCTCTTGCCAGTAGAGACGAGGAATGGAATCAGTTCAAGATTTAGTTCTGCCTCTTCTAGAGAGACAGAAGAGAACAGCTGAGAGCAACCTCCAGCTTCTTATGCTAAGTGAGTGTCTGCAATTGACACACAGTTTTGACCCAGAAGAGGAAGGACTGACACCCCTCCTAAAGGTGGAAATAATCCTGTTATGTGCACCCAGACCTCATGCACTTTCCAACTCTGCACAGTACCTTGGAGGGCTTCAGAGTGAATTCTTCTTACTCATTACTAGTATTTGTTCTGTTCTGTGGTTTACAGTACTGAGGACTGAAGCCAGTGCCTCAAGCATGCTAGGCAAACCCTCTGCCAGTGAGCAATAACCTCAGCCTTTCTTCCTTTTTTTAATTTTGAGACAGGGTCTCACTAAATCACCTGGTTTGACCTTGAACTTATAGTCCTCCTGCCTCAGCATCCTATGTAGCTGGCTCATTATTCTGAGTTTTACAGAATGGAAGGCTTTGGTCCCCAGGCTTTTTGTCTGTCCATGTGACAACAAATTGGGGTACTATTGTCTGGTGTCCTATAAAGGGTTAATAGCTTTCTCCAGGCCCCAAATATTTACATCTGTGGAAGAGTGTTTCCACACCACTGGCTAATTTCCCTTATTGTAGAGGGAGTTTAGGGGGTCAGTTGTTTTAGAAGAAGATGGCATTCAGCATTTCACTCTCTACAGGATTAATCCTCATGCCATCTTCATGGGAATGAAGGGATTTCTATATGGATCAGGGGCTCTGTAATCTGGATGATTATTAGAATTAAAGAGAGAGCTTTATTAAAATCAAGATTTCTGGATTACACTCAAACCTACTCACTGTGAATCTAAGGGATATATGGGCAGGGACTATCTCATTTAAATTAAATTCCACATTGCCTTTTGCTAGCAAATGTTATTGGTTGATTTTATTTAATGTTTACTCTCTTTACCCTTGTCATTTCCTATTGTGCAGGCTAAGTAGCCACTCATTTCTCTGCCTCCCTTGCAGCTAGGAAAATCCAAAATTTATCACTTTGAGGTGTAAGTGGAAATCTGGTGGATTATGGAAAATTTTTTGCTATGTTGACAGTAGGGACGAGTACCCTCCTTGTCCTTGTGTGCTTTGGAGGAAGATTTGATTACCTAGAACTGCATCAAGCACCTTGTGATTATGAAGTATCAAGCATGTTGCAAAAGCCTAGAAAATCATAAAGACCTCAACCATGACCAAGCCACTGACCAAATTCAGGAGATACCTCCTCCCAAATGTATAGAGCTATGAGAAAAATGAATTCCTATTTGTTAAAGCCACAACAAGGGGAGTATTCAGTTACAACTGAATGCATTTCTAGGTGATGCATTTTCTCTCTTTGTTTGTTATTGTTACATTTTAATTTATTTTTCTTCATCTTTCTGACAGGGTTGGACAGGTTGGGATAAAATCAACAAGACAGAGCACTCAGAAATACAGCTGTTTGCTGCTCTCTGCCTGGGCAGTGTGTCTTTTCCAGATATGGCCTGGCTGTTTCAGCTATGGGATGCTGTCTCAGACAGGGTCTGCCCAGTCCATCCTGTGATACCTTTGTGTTCTATTCTTTCTCTACCTTTTTGACATTTTCTTTATCTAAATGGAAAGTTTTTAGGGAGTATTATTGCTTAAAGTTTCAACGAAAAAGAAAGAGAGCAATTAAGTAGCAGTAGAAAAAAGATAAATAACTGAACACCACTGCTCCTCGGTGACTTTTGCTTCTTGAACTGTTTGTGGAGCCTAGCTATACAGCTTTGAGAAAGCAGGTTGCCAAAACACACATCCTTTGGCTAGGTTTTCCCTATAAGAAAGCTGTCTGGTGAGTGTGGAGTTCAGCAAATCCTGGTTGAACTGCTAGGACTGCAAAGGGGACACAGCCTTTTGGAGAGTTCTCCCAGACCCTGAAAACCATGGCTCTCCATGAGTCTTTGAAACTTAGCATAGTTTGTAGGCAATCCTGTGCCTGCTTAAATAGGGGAAGCAGGGAAGTAGGGGGCCGGGGTAATGCCCTTCTCTCTCATTTTGAGGAGAAAGTAATTGAACTTTGTTCATTGCACTCAGCTGAAAGCCAGGTATAATCATTTCCAGTTTTCTCCCTAGCTGATAAGCTCCTAGCATGAGCACAAGACTCTGTACTCAGGCTGCCTGCCTGGTCCCTGGGTCTTATCTCAGGCCATCGGCAAACCTGCCTGTCTGCATTTCCTTCTGACTCCAGCAAAATCTGGCTTTTCGTAAAAGGCCAACCATTCCACTTGAGGCCCCTTTATGCTGAAATGCTTTTCCCAAACAGATGAAATCAACTGTTTTCTTTCAGGATATGCTTAATGGTTTCTTCTGAATCAGCTTTTGAACTTTGTTTTCAGCTATGAATCATATTTGGAACATGTGGGGATCTACAGGAGTTAGAAGCTAGTAATTTCCAGCTCACATGGGTAGATGCAACTCTTGGTTGCTCAGTTGGGCCCTTTCCACAATGAAACCATGACCTTAAAGGAACTGACCTCCCCAATATTAGTCCTACAATTCTCCCTAAAGTCCTTCCGTGCCCAGAGATGGAAAATGTGGCACCCCAAAAATGCCTTTTCTGGACACACTTTTACAATAATATGTGTTTCAGTAACAACAGGGGTGGATGCAAAGCCCGATTTAAGGGAATCCTTAACTCTCAGGATAATAAGAAGGCACAGACATCCAGGAGACAGCATCACAAATTTGGGTGCATATTTACTGTGTTCTTTGGGCTTTCTGTGTGTGACTGTTTTAGTTCTGCTGGATCTCAGTGTTCTCCAAATAATAGGCATAGTAAGGTTAAGAGTTACTGTTTCTGAGGACTCGTCAGGAGTCTCATGTGTGCTGGGCATTGAATCACTGCAGGGGCCTGTGTGGTCATCACTCTCCTCCTCCACTTAAGGAGAACTTGAGGCAAAGAAAGACTGATTGAATCATCTAACCCCATAAGTACCAAACCTGCCTCCAGAATCTGTGCCTTTAAGGAATACTGTCAAGGCTCCTTGAAAGCCTGATGACACATATGGGAAAGGACACTCTCACCTGGTCTTTCACCGACTGTACTGCCTGGTGTCATTGTTGTCAACCTCCGACACACCTGAGAAATGGCGCTGGTTCCCCGCCAAGCTCATCACCCAGAATTCCTGAGATGCAGAGCTGCCCTCACTCATCACCCTGTGTCTAGGGCAGAGCATCTGGAGATGTCACCCCAAGCCTCAGTCTCTGTTAGGTTGGAATCCAAGGTGAGACTCTGAAAGGGAAGTTCTCTTAATAGTATCTACGCTGAAATGACCATGCTTTTGGCAGCTGTCGTTCTTTTTGACTGTAGGGATACAGCAGCAGAATCATGGTATCAACAGAAACAGCAGCAGGAGAAACCAATGAGCGACAGAGGAAAGGGCAGTCAGGGCAGCAGCAGAAGAAATGTTGCTGATCTAGCGGCTGTGCTTCTCTGTTCGCCATCAAGCACTCAAAATACACCCACTTATCGGCTTGTCTTCTATGTGTTTGCTTATTTTCTGCGTTCTGGAAGCAAACTGGAAAAAGTGTAAAACAGCATTCTAGAGTGACTTCTGCGGTTGCAGAGTTGGATTGTTTTCTTGACCACTCACTGATAATACTCCGAGATACCACTTTGCCCTTTGTCCACGCAGGCCCTCCTCCAGCAGCATCTCATTTCTTTCTTCTCTCCTTTTCACTTCCACACTTAGGGGATCCATTTAAATGAAAAGTGCAAACTGTTGGAGCATCTACCCAGTGCTGTCAAACATTACTTCCCTTTGTTCTTTAAACAAGGTAAAGTTTTTTGAAGAAATTGATGCTGAAGGCATTGAGTGACTAGCCCTGTGTTACTGCAGCGGTACCTGCAGAGACTGGGCCTCCACGAAATCCTCTGTATCAAACCCATCAGAAATGCAACAAGACTAGGCTGGGCTGATGGGGCCCCCTGCTGCTTCCACTTCCACTGAGACCCGGAGACGTTCTCTCCCCACTTCTGAGATCACTGTGCTACCTTGGTTCTTTCCTTCCCCTCCGAGGCATACAATGCTGGGACGGCATTGTGCAGTGTGAACAGTGCACATTGGGAGCCTGAAAGACTTTAAGTTTGACTCAGGTCAGCTTCACATTAGCAACTTTAGAGCCTGCCAAAGAAGGCACTAAAGGTCCTCCGTGGTGGTGTGTTGTAGGAGGATTGAATAAGACAGTGATGCGTAAGAAACGTTGCCCAGGGCCTGACGCACGGCAAACACTCACCTGGTGTGTGGATCTTGAGTTGTTTACCTCCTCTGCCTTTGCTGTGGCCACTTTGTTAAGCAAGAAAACACAGACCCATAGTACCCTGCTCCTTTTGTGCTGTTCATGATAGTATTCCCTGACTATAGTGTCACAACGTGTAAGCCAAGAGATGAGCCACCAGCAATAAAATGGGAAAATGGGACAGTGTGGGGAGAATTGTTCTGAAGGCCAGATGCTACCATTCATTTCCTTCTTGGGCTTCACCACTAGAGGGATGGGTTAGGTAAGTGGCTATGCCTCAGAGTCCTCCTCTGTCAAAGGGGATAATAGTGCATATCTCTGGGGGTGTTTTGAGGATCAAATGTCATGTTATAAGGATCAGATCACAGCACAGAGCAGAACTACACACACAGTAAATGCTGATAAATCTCAACTGCCATTGTTGTTATTCAGTGTCAAATACTGACATTTACACATAACTTAACTCTTAAAACATCATTCTTCAAACTTACCCCCATAAGAAAATGTCTTTTCTTTACCATCTGAACTGCTCACCTGAGTAAAAGACGAAGGTGCAGAGCCATAACTACAAGCCCAAAAATCCTAAAAACACGCATGGAAGTGTCACGAAAGTGGATGACACAAGACGTCTGATGCCCTGACCAAAATATCCAACAGCTAGTACGTGTGTGTGTTTATGCCAAGCAAAGCTGGTACTAGCTAAGTACTTACATATATTGACGCATTCCACATCCACCACAACTTCATGAGGCAAGAGCTAGGATTTTCATCACTTTTAAAGAGAAAAACAGCACAGAAATGCTTAGTAACTTGCACAAGACTACACAGTTCATATCAAAAAGAGAAGAGGTGAACCCAGGCAGGCTGACTCCAAGCTCTTCTTGCTATGCGAGACTGCCAGGAGAGAAACCGAGGGCATAGAAAAATCACTGATTTCAATATTCCCTCATGGTACGGAACTTGATTTCTAACAGTTAAGTTCTGGAACACAACTAGTGCATGAAATAGGATCATTCATACTTTCCACATTCCCACTTGCAAGTCTGTTGCTACATTTCTCCAACCAGGTGAGTCTCTCACACAGTCTAAGTACTGAGGTTTCATCCTCACCTGAAGATGAGCCTTCGGGAAGAGCAGAAGCATCCATGAGTCTTACCTGTGCACAATCCTCATGCTTCAGTGCAGATGGGACCCATGACAAGCCTGCGGGCTGTAGAGAATGTGCTTATGTCATAGAGTGATTTTCCTGCTGATCTTGAAGAAGTACCACTTGTGCAAGGGCCTGAGAAGCAGAGAGCCGACTTCTGATGTTGAGAACTACCTCCAGCAGCCAATGAGCAACAAAGTGGAGACTTCAGCCTTTCAACTAAAAGAAGTTGAAGACTACTGACCCATGCAGCTTAAAAGAGGATCCCTAGAACCAGAAGGGTCACTCATGCCCTGATGGCACCCTTTTAAGACCCTGGGGCAGGATCCAGTTGAGTCATGTCCAGGCTCCTGATCCATACAAACTACGATGTAATAAATATGTGCTGTTTAAGCTGCTATAGCCGGGCGTGGTGGTGCACTCCTGTAATCCCAGCACTCGGAAGACCGAGGCAGGAGGATTGTTGCGAGTTCAAGACCAGCTTGGACTACAAAGTGAGATCAAGGCCAGGCTGACCCTGTCTCAAAAAGACAAAAGAAAAATAAAGCTGTTATGTTTGTGATAATTTGGATATAGCAATAGACAATAAGAATGAACTGCTTTTGTCATCCTCCAGGTGGATAAGTTAGACTTGAAAGACTAGAAGATACCAGAGCAATTAAAAATCAAATCTACTAATCTAACTGCTGAACACAAATAGGTATCTTCTAGGCATTCAGTTAAAAATATGAAAGAAGAAATGCAGACAGATTCTCTGTCTAAAGTCACAGCTATATCAGCAGAGAAAGATTTCTTTCTTCCTTTGAGTTAATTTTTTCCCAACTGGATGTTTTTTCTTCTTTTGCAAGTTCATAAACTAAAAGAGCAGAAGGCATCTCTCAAGTCTATCTCATCCATTCACCTGGCTCCACGAGAAGCCTTGTCTAAATCAAATTTAATGAAGAGGTGACTGTTCTTACTTAAATTTCTCCCTTGACATTCCAGTGACTTAAAACCTTCCACCAGAAATTCTTTCTGTCCGCACAAAATTCTCCTCCCTAAGCCTACCTTTCTTTGGGCTGTTCTCAGAGGGGATGGGATGGCGGCTGTCTGTGTAGAACGCACAGTAACACTTCATATATTTGAAGGCAGATAAATCCCTCTTAATACTAGTCTTCCTGAAGCCAAAATCCCTTTGCTTCCACCCCAGCCTTCCAGTTCCCTGACGGCTCTTGTGATGGCTCTGCTACCCATGTCTTCAGCCTTTGCTAGAGTGCAAGAAACCCTAGACAACTGAAGTAACAATTCTCCATCAGGAGATCCTTTCTGACCACAACATAGCAGAAGTGAGCCCTACGGGGCGATAAAGGGTAAAGAGATCAGGAACTAGAAATTGGAAAGTATTAAGAGACCAGGAGCTGGTGAAAATTCTTCTTAGGGAATTAAGCAGGCACTGGCAGATGCAAGTCGGAATTATGCCATAAAAGAAAGTTTATCATGGGTGTTCTAAGTAGGGGTGGAAAAAGGAGATGAGCTACTTGGTTTTGACCAGTAGTTCTCAGAGTAGTTCTAGGGTTGTCAATATCAGCATCTCTGGTATATTCGTTGCATAGAGCTGCAGGAACAAACTGTTACAATCTGATGGCTTGAAACAATAAGTTATTTTCGCACTGTGCCTGAAGCTACAAGTCTGAAGTCCAGGTTATAGTAAGGCTTTCTCTGAAGTCACCAGGAAAAGATCTGTTCCATTATTTTCTCTTAGTTTGTGGTATTATGTCTTGGTTACTTTTCTTTCGATGCTGAGACAAAATACCCAGTGCCCAACATGAAGGAAGGAAAGGTTTATTTAGCTTACAGTTTGTGGAGGTTTCAGCCCATATTTGGCTGGTTCTGAGGCAGAGTGGCACATGGCAGAGGGCAAACGTTCATGGTGGCAGAGCACAGCAAAAACAACCAGCAAAAAAGGGAGGAGTGGCAGACAAGCAGCCTCTTTTTCTCCCTTACATTGTAAACAGCCTACCCCCACCCAGGGGGCATGTAGCTCTCACACAATCTCCATGCCCTCCTCTTCCACAGGCTTAGGATGTGTACAAAGTAAGCACCCTGGCTTCCTGCGGAATCACTCAGCCAAACCTCTAGACTTCCCAAGTTGACACAATGTATCAACCATAACATATTACTAGAAGTCAAAGGAGTTCTTTAGTTTGTAGACTCATCATTCCTGTCACTGCCTCTGTTGTCACATGTATTTATCATAGTCTGTATCTAGATGTTCCCCCAAGGCTTCATGTGGCCGTAGGTGGAACTTTTCAAAGCTTGCTTGATCTAGGGTGTGTGATACTGGGATTAAGGCTGTATTGTACTCAGTTAGTCCTGTGATTGGTTTAGCATAGTTCCAGGCTTAGATAATGGGAAGGCCCACCCTGGTTATAGGTGGCCCTACCCAAAAGGCTTACAGTGTAGGTGCGATTAAAGGGAAAGAGAGGCTTGCTCTGCTTGCTTGCTGCTTCCTGCATGCCCTGCCATGGGCTGTTTCTCCTCTCCCAGCTGCCCTGCGTTGGAACCAGATGTCTATGGACTGAAGCCTCTACAAATTGTGAGCTAAAATAAACTTCCTCCTTTACCTCGTGGGTGTCAGGTGTTTTTGTCCCAGCAACCAGAAAAGTAACAAAGACAGTTTCTTCCTTATATTTCTATTTTTGGATGTCTTCTCCCATTCTCATAAGGACATCAGTCAAATTGGATTAAGGACTGACCCTCCTCAAGTAAGACTTTGTATCTAATTACTTCTGCCACCTCTTATTTCCTAATGAATTCTTGTTTTGAGATCACAGGAAGGACTTTAATTTTGGGTGTGCTATGCTAAGATTTTCCTAAAATCTGTATGTTGAATTTCTAACTCACCTCCAAGATTGGGTAGCAGGAAGTTAAGGTCTTTGGGAGTTGATTAGATCATGAGGGATCCAGGCCCTTATAAAAGAATTCCCAGAGAGATTTCTTATGCCTTTGCCTATAAGCAGCTAGCTGTCTATGAAGTGGCCCTCACTAAATAGTACCTTGATCTTGGACTCCCCAGCCTCCAGAACCACGAGTATGATAAACTACTATTGTTTCTAAGACAACTGATATATGCGTGTTTTGTTTCAGCAGCCAGAATGGGCTAAGATGAGGGGATACTATCCAACCCAGTATCCCTGGGAATTACTTATAACTACAAACTCTTAGTCCTACCTAAGACCTATTCGCCAGAAGCTCTTGAAGAGAGGCCTAACAAGCCATTTTTAAGAAGCCCAGGTGATTCCAGTGGTTGGAAGAATTCAGAACCTTTGGTTTTAATGCAACTGAGGGATTTTCTAAAATGCATTGAACTGTCCTGACCCAGAGAAAGAGGAGTATCCCCAGCAATACTCAAAGCTTCATGGATCAACCTCTAGGCCATCTCGTACAGAACTGGATCTAAGAATGTGCTGGTGGGAAAACATTGTTTTGCTATGAATAGGTTTTGAGCATGCCTTGCACTTATAAATCAGGGCCGGATATGTAGCTGCTTTCTGTCATCCTGCCCTCAGGGACAGTCTGAGAAAAGCTCTGAGTGGAAAGATGCTGATCTTAGACCACAACGCACAAAGGATCCGCCAGCCTTGACAGGAGGACTTGTCCCTGCGCTGCAGCATCACAGAAGATCCTGAGGAAAGTCACCCCAGAATCCAAGCAGAGCCCTAGAACCTGGCAAATTTGGAGGTGGATGCAGAAGTGGTAAAGTTAGGGATCAAGGTGGTCAAGGAGGAAAACACACAAGGTCTTTAGCCCACAGGAGGAAGAGAAGCCATCCTCCAAGGAGACATTTCCACTTCCCTTTTCTGAGTAGACACACCTGCCTGGGATGCTACGTAAAGGCCTGGATTTTAGCCCTGTCAGCAGAACTCCCTGGCTGTCTGGGAAGCTTCATGCTCTATCCTTCAGACTTTCTGAGTTTTTATTGCAGAGTGTGGCCTGGATACTCTGACCGTCTCTCAGGTAACACTAAAGGAAGGGATATGGAAAGATAGCATTCAAAAATGCCCCTCGCAAGGTGTGTAATGAAAAATAATCACACTGAAAATAAGAGGCAATGTGGCCTTTGGGGACTCTTGCTGCTGCCCGAGCCTGGCTTTATATTCTTCTGAAAGGAAGTATGCAGAGGCTGCAGGCTCAAGTTTCCCGGGCAATATCCTGATTTTGGACCCTGGTCTCTCAGCAAGATATATGTGCATGGGCTTAGGAAAGAACAATAGCTGCTTGGTGGCTTGTTGGAGGACTGGATATATTAAGCAAGGCAGTGCTTTGTATTTTTAAAATTCAGGCTCTTTCTGACTCAAACATGCCTTGAGGAGTAATACTGCTTGCTACCTTGATTTTTAATGTAGGTTTATTCATCTTAAAAGCTTCTTAAGAGAGAAAGAGGGCCATTTAAATCTTGCTCAGGTTCTGCACCTATTCTGCCCTGTGCTTTGAGATGTGGGGGTGCACACACCAACGTGTTCTGTACCTAAGTAGTGTGGGTGCCACCAGAGAGCCAAACGTCTGCAGGTAAGTTTTGCAGGAACTTGTTTGGGCCCCTCCAGAGATTCAAAGTAGGAAATAAGACCAGACCTTATATCCATGGACCTGTCATGTCTACATGACATTCTAGGTCTACCTTTCTCACTTCCTTCCACAAAAGAAACCCCTCGTCTACCACACTGTCCCACCCACCCCACCCCCAAACTCAGTCACTCAGCCTCTCTGCTAATTCCCAACCACATGTCTAAAAGAGGGGCCACATGTCTACTTCTTGGGCCCCTGCCCATGCTCATGGGCCATGCCATTTGAAGCTAATTGACACAGTTTCCAGTTTCCACAGGTGGGCACGCAGAGGCAAAGGGTGAGGCCTGTCTCCCCGAGGCACATTTGACTCGGACAACCCACAAGGGGAAAAGCAGGACTCCTGGAGCCCCCAGGGGAAACCAAGCCCAGCAGGAAGAAAAGTTTGCTGGAAGACCCTTCTGATGAAAGGCTTACTTTGCTGTGTCTTGATATTTCAAGCACTTATGCCTGTCTCAACCCATTCTAGGGCAGAATCTCCAAGCAGCTATACATTAAACTATATGAGGTAGATATCCCATGTAAAAAAAAAAATTCACTAAATCAGTAAATGTGGAAATGTCTAGCAGACCTACTGAAAGTTTAGACATCAATGACCAGTGTCAAAGCCAAACAGAATGGGGGAAAATAGAAATTCCCTAGACCACAGCTCAGCATCGCCTTGTCACAGTTTCAGCAGAATATTCAGTCCAGTCAGGGTAAGGGATGGCAAGTCAGTCTGGACGTGTAGCTGTGTTATGTTGTGTCTGTGTCCTAATTAGCTTCATTAATGAGCAGATGTATTCAGATGCCGTCAAAGTACGTATGATGTATCATTCAAGTGTTATACAAACAAAATATGAAACACCTGAAGATTTTCTAGTAACATTGCCAAATATACCCATAACACTGTCAGTGGTAAGAAGTCGGGAGAGCTCAGAAGCTATAGTGTTATATATAAAGGATTCCTTCGCAGTTAGTCCACACAGCTTGATGAATCTTTGTAATTAGAATATTTGAAATATGATGCATAATTCCCAAAGAAGGCGAGCATATGTATAGTTTTTTTAAGATCCTTTTTGAGTCTCTTGCTGTGCTTGCTTCTTTTGTACCTAATGATTTAATGTCTCTTCTTTGTTCCAGTTTTTTGGAAAACTTTTTTAGTGCTTTTTTATGAGCTTGTCTCTCTTTCTCACATTTCCTGTCATGGAGGAGGAAGGTACTTTTTATTTTGTAATAAGGTTGCTTAAATCGCTTCCTCAATCTCTCTCTGGAGAACAGGGTCTCAATAAAAACATTTCATGGGCTCTTAGAATGTCTTTCTTTTGTTGCTCACTGCTTGGGGGATGGGGAGAAATGGATACTGATGTCATAGATCCAGGCTGGCAAAGAGCACACATGTCTGGGGAGATTAAAATCAAATTGGAGGGGCCCCTTCAACTGCCACATGCCCCCTTCCCCTCCTCCCTCACGGGACAAACAGGAAGCTCTCGGTTGTCTGGGCTGTCCAGTGGGGTTGGTCTGCCCATACTCACTGGGGGGCCCCACCTCTCTGCTTCCAGGGCCCCTGTGATGTGTGCTGGGCAGTTGGAGTAACCACTTTTATCCCTCTTGAAAATATTTATGGTTACACATTCGAAATTGCCCTGGGATGTAGCCCAATAAATTTCCCTCCTCATAACCTCTTCGTCTCCTTATCTTGAAGGTCAAGATGCATCAATCCCAGAGTACAAAAAGGGAGGAAGAATCTTCATGGGTGAAATTTGATAGCAACTCCTTATCTTATTGGCAACACTCAGTAACTTACAAGAACCACTTTGGTCTGGGTGGCTGATCACAGGCTGGGAAGACACAGATCTTGTGGGGAGGTGCAAAGCCTGAAGAGGAGATGGGTTGCAGACACTTCCCCTTGTCTCAGAGAGGGGGCCTCTGCATTCTGCAGGCTGCTATGCATGGCAGGCCAGCCTCTCCAAAACCCTCTCTGTGGCAAGCAGAGAGGACCTAGGAACACAGGCACACCAGAGCCAGCTGGGGTTTTGTTGAAATGCAGCCGCAAGGTCCCCTTGACCTTGTACATCAGTATGAGGAGACTCCCTCTCATTTGACCCAAGCCTGTATGGACACACAGGATGACAGACTCAGGACTTCACCATATCCTCAGCATGGAGTGCTGAAGGCTTCTCTCCCAGCGCAGTGCAGACTCCCAGCCAGAGGACTCCCAACCGGAGTCCTCACACTCGGCTGAGGGGGTCACATTGCCCATGTTTGCCTTTTGGCTCTGCTTCTTACTTCTTGTGAGGCAGAAAGATACTTAAGCAATCTGTAAATTAGAAAACATAATGTCTACACCTAAAGGTACTATAAGAAATAAATCAGGGAGTGTGCAGAAATCTGTTCCACAGTATTAAGCACAGAGCCAGCCCTAAAGAAAGCAGCTGTTGCTGTTATGAAGGTGACGTGATGGTTTCTCAGCCACCTGGGGATGTGACAAGGTTTAAATTTTCCCACAGGCCATGCAGAGCCACCTAGAATCGTGGGACAAATGCTTTGCCATGAGGAACTGTAGCAGCCCTAATATGGAAAGTTCTGAAGTCTTCCCGTCACTGCTCTCTTAAAAATATTTGCATCTCAAACAATGAACCTGACTTAAGAAACACTACTTATGCACGTAATTTTCAGCTTTGGAGCTGAATTCAAGTGATACAGAAGCAGTCTCACATTATGAAGTGCTTTCTGTGCCTCTTACCTTGTTGCCTGGTAGTGAGGCTGTGACAGTTAAAGTGGAGTGGCAGCTTCAGTGGTGGTGAACCTATGACATACGTGTTGTTTTTCTTTTGAGACAAGAGATGTTAATGTCTAAGTTATTTTTTCTAAACTAAAACTTCAGTATTCAGATTTTACCTCAATGTTGGCACTTTTCAATAAATAAGTGGGTTTTGGGTTATGGTTTGGGCACTTGTCTCTAAAAGGTTTACCATCACTGGGCAACCTGATTGGCTTGGGAGCCACCTGGAGAATTATAAAGCACACACTTGAGTGTGGGTGGGTACTTGAAGAAGTATGACCTTATGCTGAGCATGGTGGCCCACACCTGTAATCCCAGCACTCAGGAGGCTGAGACAGGAGGATCACTGCAAGTTCGAGACCAGTCTGGGCTACAAAATGAGCTCAAGGCCAACCTGAACTGTGTAGAGAGACCCTGTCTCAAAAAGACCAAAAAGAAGAAGTGTGATCTTGAGTACTACTCACGGCCCCTAGCTTTTCTCTCTGCCACTGCTTCCTTGTTTGGCTTCCCAGCTGCCATGAGCTAAGTAACTTCGCTCCCCCATACCCTTACCAGTGCAGTGTTTCTTTCTGCTTCGGAGCTCTGCAGCCATGGACTGAATGCCCTGAAGCCAGGAACCAGACTGAGCTATTCCTCCTTTACACTGTGGTGTCAGACATTCGATCCCAGCATCAGGACTCCTGACCAGCACAAGGCCTGATGGGCTTCACTCTGACTGTGATGGGTTCTGATACTGACACAATAAAACTGCAATTTACATTTTCCTAGTTCTCCAAGACATAACATCAGAGTTCATAACTATTTTCTTGATTCTGGAAAAATTTCAAAACATGATGAAAGTCAGACAATATTTTCCAAATTTCTGAGGCTTATAACCACTTCCCACTGTCTCCAAGACCAGCTGGGTGGAGCTCTGCTCAGACTTCATTCTCAGATCTTCTCAGACAGTTACCTTAAACAGTTTCCCTGCAAGTTCATTTCTACCAGGCTGCCTACAAAAGCTTGCAAGAGTGTGCTGGAGAAGAGGATCTGCACCCACTAGGAGGATCCTGAACCTTATGTACTTTGATTCATTCTCCCCTCCAGGTTTTCCTGCTTCACTGGAAGAGCCAGTGCTTTGCCCTCCTATATGTAACCCCTAGGGTCTAGCCTCTAGAGCACTCCTCATGCCAACTTCTGGGGCCATCAGGTGCATGGCCAGTTATTGTTCAGACCACCTTGAACCTGCTCAGGTATCTCTTCATTCACTCCCATATCTAAAAAAAAGTGACATCTTCCACCTCACTGTGGTCCTAAGAGACTAATGGATGAACAGACAGGAAAGCTAGAGGGCTCAATAAACTGAAATTTCCCACCTCCCAAGACAAAAGCATGTCTTGGGTACAGAGGGGGCCCACTGCAAAGGCAGACTCTCAGGAGACTTAGTTCTATTGTTCCCAAGCTTAAAGCCTCTCAACCTGTTCGGCTCTGATTGGTTGTAAATAAATTTAGACAAGTAAATTCCAGGGGAATTTTATTTACCATAATTTCCCACCCCTGCCAACCACCAGAAATAAAACATCTCTCTGGGAACCAGTCCTGTTTTGAATATGATGTGGTTACTAACACAGTTACAGTGAATAATGTTGAAAGACTCTCTTCCTATTCTAAAGTCCTTGAGCTTATAATTAAATCACGTATGATCAAAGAACATTCCTCATATTACCACTGAAATACACAATCTCTATATTCCTAGACAGGGTAGTCATCAACTACCAGCAAAGCAATGCCCTTAAGCAGCTGAGAAAATCATTTCCATCTTAGAAACTGGCTTTGGTTTTCTTTAACCCATTGAAAGGACTTGCAACCAACAGTGACTACCTTTGGCGGGGGAGGCAAAGTACTGCCATTATCTTCTCTTAATTCCCAGTGCATCCCATGAGCTGCAGGGGAATATGAGTGGTTGCCAGTTCCAAATGGGGAACTTTGCATGGAAACAATTACAGATTTTAGAGTGAGTTCATAATACAGTCTTGGATGCTGCTTTTGACTCCCTACTTTCCCTGGATAAGCTTCCTTTAGATATAAAAATCACTATTTACTGTCCTACATGAACTCCAGTTCTTTTGCCAACGCCTTCGCTATCTCACTTTATAATGGCCTTGATAGCAATAGAAAGGCACACGTCATGACCTTGTGCTTTCTTGTCATGCAGGTGTCCCTTTAGAGGCAGCAAGGGTGAAACTGAAAGGATTTCAGGTAGAAGGGCAAGAGAATTGTGTACTTACTGGCTGAAGGGTCAGAGCCCTTGGATTTAAAGGGTCATTGGACATTTCTGGCTTCTCGTACCACTCATGTCAGTTGCAAAATTGAAATCCCTTTTTTCTCTCAGGAATGGCAGATATGGGATCAGATTCATTCCACTTACCTCAAAGTAAGAGGAAGATGAATGGACTCATCTAGTGTGAGTGATTCAGTCCTGGAAATCACAAAACTTTACACTTTATGATTTTCTTGGTTGTGGATAAGAAACAAAGAAACCTCCTGGACAGGTTTTAGTTCTAAGCTATGGTAGAGCCACTGGAGCTCTGTGCTAATGCTCTAGGTGAGAATCCTGAGACCCATCCTAATAGGATCACCTTTGCCATTTCCTTCTCCTTCAACAGGTGGCAATGACCAGAGAAACAAAATGCTGATTATCCTAATAAGAAATAACGCCTGGACTCTTAGGTTGAACTATGTAATGCTAAAAGTTAATGGTTTGGGCTTATGAAAACAGTGATGCTATGGCTGAATTTGACGTGTATTGGGAAGGATGAAAACTCAGCTCGAAACCAAAGACTCCCATGTGCAAGCACTGAGGGGTAGGGGCAGAAGTGCCCCCTGGTTGGCTCCACTGTGCAGTAGCTGTGTGAACACAGACAAGTTTGTCAACCTCTGTGTCTCAGCTTCCACATTTCCAAACTGGAGATGACAGCATCATAGTGTTGTCATGAGTTAATGCACAAAAACTGTGAAATAGCTTCTGGTTTTGTCAGACAGAAGCTGTTATTCTTGTTGTTTTTGTTGTTATTTCTGTGCAGGTGCGATGGGCCCCACTTGTCAATACTCTGGCGCTTCCTTCGTTCTTGTATGATGTTCCATCTTGCAACCTATATCAGTAGCTGCACTCCCAAAGCGCGAACATTCTTGGGTTATTAAAAATTGTAGTAATAATTCAATCACATTTCACCACCCTGGGAAAATGCTGTTTTCATTTGTGAGCTTACCAACAGAGGCTCTGCAGTCACCAGCTCTCAAAGCCAATTAGAGTCAGTGAATTACCCAAAGACATAAATTTAATGAAATTTTCTGATGTAATCGTCTTCTAGAAAGCACAGGGTAGCTCAAGAGGCATGGATTCAAATACAATGACTAGTTGCATGTGCTCCCCAAAGGAAGTGCCTTGTTTGCTCATTGTCTTCCACCTCTTAAAGAGGAATTACTTATTCTATTTGTTAGTCTCAGTATTATCAGCAGCATCTTTTTTTTTTTTTTTTTTTTTTTTTTGGTGGTACCAGGGATTGAACTCAGGACCTTGCGCTTGCCAGGCAGGTGCTTATTCCACTGAGCTATATCCCCAGCCCCTATCAGCAGCATCTTAAGAAAGTCATCTTTGCTCATTTCTTCTTCTTCTGGCAAAATTGTATCGAAACCATCCCAGGCTAGATGGGTAGCCACCTACCCCTGGAGGCAGTGTGCCTCTTGCAGGAAGCCCAGGTTCTAACCCCTCTGCTCTGCCTCCATTGGGCTGCGTTAGCCCGAGATGGCAAGGAAATGCCAGCCAGGAGGTAGGGTGGAGGGTGCAAGAGAGAAGAACTGTTGTAAAAGGTGGGCAGCACTAGCCAGCTGCTCCCAGGCGCCTCTCTTATTAGCAGCCACCTGAGGGCTGGAGCCCTGGTAGAGGCAAGTAGGGTTTTTCTTCCATAACTTCATGGACTGCGTGACCTTTATGATCATACTCAGCTCTACCCCGTTAGAGCCCGGGATCCAGGACTCTGATGACGTCCCTTTTCAGTTCTATACTAAATTCCCAGGAAAGCCATCCATGAATGTATTTAATCCAAGGGCGGACACAGTTCTAGTGCCCGATCATACAAAGCCACACCAGGCCAACCTGGTTCTATACTCACAAAGGAGTCTCCATTCTTGGTGCCTGTATATCACAGTTCAAGGGCAGTGTTGGCAGACACCCCCTCTGCTGTTAGGGCTCAGAATACAGCACTTCCTAGACTGGTACCTTCACACGCTTTGAACCAAAACAGAGAAAAGAGCAGAGCAAGGTCTCCGACCTCCCATGCTCCTTTCTCTTGCTCCCCTTTCACGCCAAGTCAGCTCACTGAAATGAGATTCCTCTCCCCTAAGGTGGTCATGGGAACTAGACCCTTCATCCCCATAGCTAACCACAGAACCTAGAGATACTACTCTAAACCTCCCCCTGCCCTTCTGTGTAGGAGCTGGCCACAAAGAAAGTCTCTGACCTGCCTTGTCTAACGGAGAATCTTAAGACCTTCACTGTAGAAGGCTCTTACCCCATATCCAGGGCACAGGAGTGTCACACAGAGAGGCCAAGGAGAATCCAAACAGAACTGCTGCATCTTCCCCTCAGTCTGTTGGCATTATTTTAAACACTTTCACTGCAATGACATTTCTGTGGGCTGCCCACTCATCACTGAATGCAGGCAGCACTCTCTTGGTCTTGCAATGAAACCAGAACCTGAAGCTGGGTGTCTGCCTCCTTTGCAAATCCATTTCATTTTTACAGTGCCCAGGTTTAGGGTTCTCAGGGGCAAACACATACCATTCCCATTTCTTTGGGTCCCCACACAGCTCACAGCATGCAAAACCCAGCAGAGTACCTCCTCAAACCTCATTTGCATTCCTCTAAGTTTTCATCTAAGTACTCATTTCCTCTAAGTACTCATTGTTTTGAACGAGCATCTCTGAGGTTAGCTGGACCCTACTTGTGAATTCAACAGCTGCCCTGTCCATTTCTGGCTTTCACTTCATCTTACCATTCTAGTCGTGATATAAGCCATGACTACTGTGTACTAAACAAAAGCAAGAGGTATTAGTGTTGGAAGCTATCACAGGTATGAAATGAATTCAGAAAATTTGGCTCTTGGCCTGCTGAAACTTGAGGAATCAAGCAAGCACATGTAGTTGGTCAAGTTTGGAGATTTTTCTAAAGATGTGTGGCTCCCTTAGCTTTTGTTCCACATTCTTCGGGTGCTTGGCTGCCTGTTTGATGTACAGCATTAAATTTAACGTCCCAGGGTCTTCAAATGCACCAAGGTACTTGGTATTTCATCTTACTCAGAATGTTCACAGCTCAGCAGGCATGCATTCATTGTCACAGAAATCACTTTAATGTTCAACAAACATATCTAGCGTCTTCTCAGCACTCATCTTTTCCATTTTCACCTCATCTGTCACAAAATATGCTGTGCACATACAAATAAACAATCCATGCAGAGATGATTTTTCACCGTGTCTCAGGAAAGACAATCTAGGCTCCCACTGTTCACACAGGATAGAGGTTTTTCATCCTTGAGGGCTCTGGGCTTGGGTAGCTGGGATCCCCTGCCCGGTGGGTTCTCCTTCTGTTCAAGACCCAATTTAGGGTTCACACCCTGCACAAAGGCTTCCCAGAGTAGTAACACTCTGCTTCTCATTCCCTCAGGATATCTGCACATCCTTTGCGCAATGCTCACTTTCCTGTGTTTATTGAGAGTGGTTGCTGTTTTACCAGGTTGCTAGGTCTTGGGAACAAAGTCCCTTCCGTTTGAATGTGGGGGTTTGCAGTAGTGTCATCCATACTGGTGTTTTGTTTCTCCCACACCAATCTGTGTTTCTCCTAGTATTGTGCCCTCTGTTAATACTCCATAAGTACACACCATTTTGGACACCAGGATATGGGATTTTGACGCAAATCTCCTACCCAACAGACAGGGAAAGAGTCTGCTCTGTAGCCATCCACAGAAGCATGTTCTAAGGAATGTGAAAAAAATTTAAGCTGTTCCTTTGTTGTAGTCTACCTACGGCTGACCCGTGGCGCTGAGACTGTGCAGGGGAAGTAATGGCAGTGTAAGTTAGCGAGGCAGACCTCTTGGTGTTCTTAGGTATACAGTTCCTATGAGCTTCCCCTGGGCCACAATGAGAGACACAGGCCTCCACGAGCCTGGTCTCCTAGGCATACACGCTTTAGTAATTCTGCATGGTGGTGGCTCACAGAATGTTTAAAAAATGCTTAAATTGGTTGCCAAGAAATTTGTAAGCATAGGACATATCCCCAATATCTACATTTCTGGCTTCTCTTGAAGAATCAAATATGTTTCTTTTCCTAGAAAACACAGGCACTGCTGGACCCAGAATCCTGTTCCAAAGATCCATTTGCATAGGTTGTGAAGCCCCCAGGCTTCCACAGTTGTCTTCATTTTTGGCTTTCTCTCCAATGCTGAGGTAGAGGGTCAGCTAGCATTTATCACCTTTCCTGGTAGTTTTTTAAGTTATAGTTTTTCTCCTCAAAATATGGGAAAGATAAATAGACCAAGGTTATTTGTCTATCAAAAAAAAAACTTGGGATAGGTTAGATATTTCTAACCTAATGGAAGGAAAGTCTATGTGTGTTTAACGGGGGGAAAGTGACAAAGTGAAAGAATCTAGGTTAATGTTCCACTATAAAATAATTCAGTGGAAATAATTCCACTATGAGATAATAATTCAACTGTGATCACTGGTACTCGCAGTGGAAACTAGTACTTTCAGCTGCATGGGATAGAAAATCCCAAAATATTGGTTTCCTTAAGAAGATCAGCAGCTCCACAAAGCTGTCAGAGACATGGGCTCCTCTGTCTTTCTGTTTTACTTTTTGGTGATTTTTATGTTTACAGTTGAAAAGCCTCTTGCACAAGGCGCAGGCAGTAGGAAGGGAAGGAGCAGAAGCAGCCCTTCCCTGGGACCTCTGCCTATGTCTCACTGACCGGCACTCTTATGTGGTTTCCCCTTAGTAGCAAGAAAACTCAGAAGTCACGTTTCAGTCACTGGACATGAGCAAGGCAAGAGAGAAGAGAAAATCAATAGCTCAGGAGTGAATCTCTCACTGCAGGAATATAAGCCATGCTTGAAATAGACAAGGGTCCTAATGGAGAAGCTGAAGGAATGTGAGTGACCGTGTCATTTCCCTCATCTGCCTGAACCCATAGACCTGGGGTGGCCATCCTTGGCCTGTGACATTTTGTGATTCGTGCCAAATATAAACTTGAGTCATCAAAAGCAGAAGCCTGGTGTTGGGGAGGAGTCACTCTTCTGGATGTCACAGCCAATGCATTCACCTCAGAAGTGGGCTTTGGCTTCCGATGTCATGCCCCATGCAGGACTGTTGGAGAAATAAAACAGCTTTGTTTCTTTGTAAGAAATAGCCCTACAAACAAAGCCAACTGACTTTATAAGTAACTTAAATCCTATGTTCGTAGAGTCATTAAGAGCACTTAAATTTTTTTACCACATAGAGTCGTTAAGAGCACTGAAATCTTTTTACCAAGTTTTATTGCACTGTATGAAGGGTGGTACTACTACACTGTAATCATGTTGTAGATTCACTGAGGCTTTAGAATGTGTCTCTGGTGAAGTGCAGGGGTCTGTGTATATAACAACCTACTCACTGTGTGGATGGAAATTCAAGCACCACCTGAGTGAAGTAAGGACAGATGAAAGTGGGCTGGACTGATCGGGAAGACTTCCACAACTCTCTTCTAGCTAATGGACACACAAGCACACTAACTTAAAAGAATAGATTATTTTTTCAAGTGTGCAACTATATCTCAATTACCTAGAATTCAGATACCTTGGAACTCCTGCTATCTAGAATACTTGACTAAAAACACCCAATCACAAAGAGCAGTAGAATAGCCAAAATATGTCTCACGAACTCAATGTGTTAAAATATAAATATTTCACTCCTAAGAATATATGACTCTGGGACTATTTACTCTAGCATCACTTAAAAGGTCACTAAGATTGGGTACCAGGTCTCTGTTCAAAATTGAGTAAGGATGACAAGTTTAAGGAGAAAGTGGAGAAGTCAGCCTACTCAGAGTAGTGAGAGGTTACATCAATGGATCAGTCGCACAGAAGGACAGAAAAGGTATTCTGAAAACAAGATTCAAGAATTCCGAAGGCTTTGCTTCCTAGAGCCATCTCATGAAGGGACTTTGATAACACTTAGGCCAGTATTGGGTCAATACCATGTTGACAATTTTTAACACCAATGTTTGACTTATCAAGAAAGCTTGTGTTGAGAGGTGCTGGTTAGGAAGCCAGAGGAATGTCATACCTTCTAAGAAAACATTTTATTTAAGCTATTAAAACATATATGTAGTCTCTCTTAAAGGGAATACATTTCGGATATCTGGAAAATTCTTAATTTGGAGGATTTAATTCCTAAGTAATTCTGAAGAGATGTGACTGTGTTGTATATTTGTTGGTGAAGCCTTCGTAAGTTTAATATGTAAAAACATGAGAAAACATGCAATGTCCAGTGAGGTAATCATCCTTTTTAAATTATAATCCATTTGATTTGAGCTGTAAATGTTGCCATACTTGAACAGAGAATGAAATAAACATGCTCGAGGATATTTATTGACCCACATTAACTCCTTGAGTCAATTTGATTCCAATATGAATTGCTTCCAAGATTCCCTGCCCCCTTCCTCTCACAAAGAACACAGGCAAGACTGAACATTGTTAGACAGAAAGCAGAATGACCAGAGTATAATGCTCATTTACTTATTACCAGTGTATTTTCATCAGTGTGGTTCAACCAAACCATAGCACCACAGCAGATCGTTTCCAGTAAGTAGACATTAAATATGTTCCATTAAAGAATATCAGGTAAGAGTCTCAAAATTCAGCCCTTCTAAATCACTCTTCTGTTCAATAACCCTGCTCCCGAAAAGGCTATGCATTATATGGTATTTGACATCCTGGCAGGAAATGATACAGAGCTCCTTGGCAATCAGTCCTTCTCATGACCCTTTGATAGCAAGCCTGTTTTCTCACACAGCTCGAATAGAAGAAGAGTTTGGCCTTCAGTGAGTGTCTCCTCTCAGATGTCCCTGCTTAGGCTGGTGGCACCATCTGCCCCAGAGATGGGTTGCACAGCAAGTCTCTGAAGGCAGCGTGAGAGGAGGAGAAGCATGCATTGGTCGGCATCTATGCAGCTAGAATAGCATCTGCAGAAAAACCAAGGGTTTGGGAAAGAATCTAGAGAGAAAAAGTTACATGTACAGAAGAAATAGAGAAGATGTTTGAAGTCGAAAAAAGAAACATCTCTTTTCGCTATCAATCGTGACTTACAAACTAAGCCTCACCATCATTTTCATCATTGTTGTTGTCTTACTGCAGGACCTGCCGTTGTTGCAGCGCTCATACGAATGAATGCTCTGCCAAGCATTTAACATGTGTAAATACTCTTATTTAACCCTATGAGATAGTCACTAAACAACATTTTTATTCTAACCAAAGTAACCGTGTCACCCCTAATACTTCTTCTGTGGGGTCAGGCTCAGTCCTGCTTGGAGGAAGTGTCCTCTTTCCAAAGAGGTACCAATCCGTTCTTTGAGGGGCTCCAGTTCTCTGTGGCTCCCGTGACTAGGCTCAAATCCTGGCCTTTGTTGCTTTCTGGCCCCTCATACCTCCCAATTAAAATTTCTAGTTCCCTGTTATTCCCTAATTGCTACCATACCCAAGTATTGTGATGCCAACATATCTATGTAATTAAATCTCCTGCTGAGCAAGAATGACTGAACTGCAAAGAAAGGACTTCCTCATTGTATTTATCCTGTATGCATAAAACCAACAGCTCAGTCCTAGAGCTTCCAGGTATTGAACAAGTCCTAGGTAAGTTGACACACCATGCCATGGTTTCCTATTAGCCACCTGCCATCATCCCCAATATGATTTCCATGATCCTCTTTATTTCCCTATAAACTTGATGCATTCATTCTACTGAAATCTTTCAGTATCACCTTTGTGTTAGCCCTTGTTCCCACATCATCCTTAAAATTTTTCATCCCTGGGCCAGACATGTCTATAATTCTAAATATTTAGGAGACTGAGGCAAGAGGATTACAAATTTAAAATCAGCCTGGACGATTTAGAGAGACTGGGATGTGGCACAGAGATTGAGCCCTGGCTTAGTGTTATGGTTTGTGTCTAGATAACCCCTAAAACCTCATGTGGTCCTGGGGGAAAGCTTCTAGAGTTTGTGATTGATCTATGGTCTGATGCTGGGATTATGGGTGTGAGGGCTGCATCTGCCCTGGGGTCGGTGACCTGCATACAGTATAAGGGAGGGAAAGAGGCTGCTCTCTCTTCCTCTCCTTTTGCTCTTGTTGCTTTTGCTATCTTCCCTGAACTGTTGTCCTCCACCATGTACCACTCTGCCTTGGAACCAGCTGGTTATGGATTGAAACCTCCACAAACTGTGAGCTAAATAAACCTTTTCTTCCTTAATGTTAAGCATCAAGCGTTTTGTCTTAGCAATGAGAGAAAAGTAACTAAGACAGAATTTGGTACCAGAGAAGTAGGGTTGTTGCTGTGATTATAGCTGACCGTGTTGTTCAAGAGCCTTTGGGAATGGTTTGTGGGACGAGTTGGTAAAAGTTAGGAGATGCAGCTCTAGGCTGTTCTGTATGGGAGGTCTGGTGAGAGCTCAGAAGACCAGAAAACCAGTAAAAATCAGGTTATGTTGGTTTCTGCTGGGAAGGACTACATTTGCTGCTGGACTTCATGTGTGCCATGGCTTGGCAGAAAGTTTGTCTGCATTTTGCTTGTATCCAGAGACTTTGCCTGAGACTAAAATTAAGGGTAGTAGACTAATCTTGCAGAAGAAATTTCAAGGCAACCTAATGTTGAGGCAGTGGTATGGCTATTGTTGGGGACTTTTAGCCAGATTTATGTTGACAGTCAAGAAAATAGAGTGCAGCAAAATAATTTCAAATGTTGTGAGTTTGGCCCAAGGGAAGCTCCAGTAAAGCTGTGGACTGCAAAGACAGAGCTGAGCTGAGGAGATCTTGATTTCTGAGAAGGAACAGGATAACGGAAAAGATGGCCTGAGGGCCAAGAAGCAGCAAGTCTCCGCCCTCTGTAGCCTCAAAACTGCAAAGGTGAAAGACTTTGCTTTGAGAAGAAAGCCACAGAGCACCATATTCCAGAATGGCAGCAGCCACACCAGGTTCCTGAATGTCAGTGCCCTCACCATGTTCCAGAATGGTGGTGGCCTAAAGAATTTGTTCCTCAGAACTGGATTCAGAGCGCTCAGTGATCCAGGAGCTCGACCCCTACAGCCAAGAAAGAGGAAAGCCTGGCTACTGCTCTGCCGGCACCATTCGCATGGCGCTTGTTTTAGGTGCATCGAGAAGGCAAGAGTTGCGGGGTTAAGGCGGCTTCTGCCCTGATTTCAGAAGGCGTGGGAGACCAGAACTTGTGCCCCTGAGAGGGCTGTGTGTGAAGCTGTAAGGATGAAGCCAAAGGTGCAGTGGAGACCCTAGAAGGTTGAAGAAGCCAGGAGTGTGGATTGTCTGAGGAAAACGAAGGAATGAGCAAAGCAGACTCAAGAGAGAAGCGCTGGGAGCCACTACAACTACCACTGGAAGTGCTGTAGGGGCACAGCCACACAGATTCTTTGGAACTCACAACTTTCCACAGGTTGTGTGAGATACTGCACATGGAACTACAGGACTTAGTGTTTATCCTGCTAGATGTTGGATTGTTTGGTCCCATTCTTTTGTAGCCTCATTTGTAAACTTTGGAATGGAAATGTCTACCTTGTACCACTGAATGTTGGAAGTGTTAACTTTCTTTTCATGTGTACAGGGGCTCACAGCTAAGAGTTTGCCTTATATCTCAGAGGAGACTCAGGACTTGGACTTTTCAGCAATGCTGAAACTGTTAGGACTTTGGCAACTCTTAGAGGTGGACTAAATGCCTTTTGCATAAAGGGATGTGCATGAGTCTTGCGAGGGAGCCAGAGGCAGAATGTTATGGCTTGTGTGTAGATATCCCCACAAGGCCTCATGCAGTCATGGGTATGTGCTTCTCGAGTTTGTGACTGATTCGTGGTCCAGTGCTGGGGTGATGGGTGTGAGTGCTGCACCCACCCTGGGGCGGGCAGCCTGCAGACAATGTTAGGGAGGGAAGGAGGCCTGCCTTTTCCGCTCCTCCCTTTTTGCTCTTGCTGCTTTCGCTGGTTTTTGTGGCCATGAACTGTTGTCCCCTGCCATGTTTGCCACCCTGCCTTAGGGCCAGCCAAGTATGGCCTGAAACCTCCACAAACTGAGCTACATAAACCTTTTACTTCTTCGCTTGAGGTATCTGGTATTTTGTCTCAGCAATGAGAGAAAAGAAACTAAGGCACCCAGCATACACAAAGCCTTAGGTTCAATCCCAGTAGTGTAAATATATATATATATATATATATATATATATATATATATATATATATACACTTTAAACTCATGGAGATAAAACCAAATGCTTGGGAGAAAGGAGATGCTCCATGAGGAAAGAGGCAGCCGGACAGATGATGTTCCCTACTGCAGGCCAGCTGCCCCATCCCTAGGCATCACTCCTGCTCAGGAAGATCTGATGTTTTCCTTTTTAATTAAACTGTAGGAATTGGATTCCTCCTTCTTTCATTAGGGTTATTTCCTGCCTTTTCTTTGTCTGGTTGGTGGTTTCCTCTCAGAATTAAACTACTAAATGATTTGGAGTTGAACAAAATGTAATTCCTATTTCTCTCTCCATCTCCCATCTAGTAGAACACCCTTTTATCTCTGTTATCCTCTCCCTGAAACCATAAATACCCCTCAGCTTTGCCTGGCTTCTACCGGAGGTGCCCACTCTCTGAAGAAGTCCTTCCCACTCGTGGGAACCAAACATAGCAGGTGAACTTTCCCGCCTCCGCCAAACTTATCACCATCACTTTCAAAACCCGCTGTGTCTCAACCCACACAATTGGTTGGGGGAAAGGGAGGGAAGTCGATTCCACAGTCATCTGGAACAGAAAGGTGGCTGGCATGGAAAAGTGGGAACTCAGGGAACATCAAGGTCAGCCCCAGGGTAAAGAGCTGCCTGGGCAGAGCTGGGCCTGGTAGCCGGAGCCAGAAGCCCTGGGGGTTAAACTAAGAGCAAAAGTACATAGGCCCAGGGTGAGGAGAGATGGGAACCCAGAGAGCGGATGAGTCACACGGAGCAACATAGTGCCCCGGGGCCAATCCAAAGGAGAAGTCCCGTCAAAACAAGTCAGGGCAGGAGAAGCACGAGCTGGAGGTGAATCCAAGGGCAGGACTCAGAGAGGCCTGAAGGGAACAGGGCACAGCTAAAGGGAAAGAGAAGGAGCCATGTACAAAGCAAGAAGAAGATGGAGAGAGAAGGGCTGAGGCTGAATTCCACCTGTAGACTGTGTTCCAATCACCTTTTTGTTTGCTCACCAGAGAAGCGTGTGTCTGTCCACCTGCCCTAAAGCTACTTGAGTGGCTTCTGAGAGTTTACTCCTCCCTGGCCCAAGGCATTGCTTTTCAGTCAATACAGAGGATAACCAAATCTAACTTTGCATTGTTAACCATTTGATAAGTGGTGGATCTGCACTGAAGTCCCAATTCTGCTGGTTAATATCAAGTCAAAGTATATAGGATGGATTTTTTTTTACCCTCAGAATTATTAATTTGATATAGCTTAACCTAATATCACATGCTTCTGGAAGATTACATGACTTGTCTAAGCCTTAGTCTTCTTTTCTGCAAAATGGAGTTGATTTCACCTTCTAGCGTGAAGGTGCCTACCTTCTGGTGGTGACTAGGTGAAATCATGTATTTTAAGGTCCTTGGAATAATGTCTTATACCTGATAAACGCTCAATAAATATCAGCTATCATCTCTAGTTTGTAGGAATAATAAATGCTTTTGAATTTGATGTTAAAACACTATGAATGTCCATGAACAGAAAGCTGTAAATGTATGTAACACACTTGGTGCTCTGCAGTGTACGGCCCACAGCAAGCTGATTTATTCACTTCTAACTCAAGTGAAGGGGAGCAAATGCTTAGAAATCTTCAGGGCTTTCAAGTCAGGTGAAGATGAGCTCCACCAATGAATGACACTAAGCAAGCTACCCAGTCTACCCACCAGCCCATTTATAGGCTGGGGTTGATCACGGACCCTGCAGAAGTACTGCTTGTGCAGTGTGAGGACACATGGGACTCCTTGATTAAGGGTGGCCCTGACCTGTTGAGAAGATCTCAATCTTCACTCAGACCTGCTTAGTAAGTTCAGCTACTAGCATGTCACTAGTTCTTATGTAGACAGAATATTAGGCATACCTTCCTACCCTTCATCTGTCACCCATCTCTTACCTAAATTCTAAAACTTGTCTTGCCTAGAGGTCTTGGATTTACCGTGCTGTCTACCATTAGCAAGTTTTGTTGGGTGGCTGATTATTTCATCCCAGACAAATCTGGGAGGTGGTTTGGCTTGGTTTTGGAACACTTACTTGCTTGTGGTTTCTGAGTTTCAGGATGGAAAGGAATTCTTGGCAGGAGGAGACTTTCTCATTCAAAATAAAACAGCTTGTTAAATTAAAAAAAAAAAAGGTCCCTTATATTTCTGGGACATCAAATGGCTCTTATGAAGGAGAACATTAATTGGTTTCAGCAGAAGGGTCAAACAGAAGCAAAGCAAGAACATTTCCTTCTGGAGGCAGATGGATTTCAGAACTTGGTGCAAAGAGTAGACATGGCACCCACAGGGTGCAGTGGAGGCCGAAATGTCTGAAAGCATTTGGCTGAGCCTGGTCTGCCTATGGCTTCTCCCAGTGGGAAACTGCGTGATTGATACCACTAGCACAGCAGCTAGGCTGCATGTTGCTACTGGGAAACATGTTATATCATCTCACAGAAAAATCTGCACTAACATGCCAACTTTCTTTGCTAAAATCAAAGACCTACTCCTCTCTTTCATCTTCTTGGCTCTCTACCTCCCAGACTCCTAAATTGTCACATGTGGCTCACTCTTAACACTGCAACCAGAGTTTATCAGCTCAGGTAGGTAGGATGAGTAACCCACACTGCATAAACTGCAGTGCAGAGGTAGCTACATCTACACCACTGAGACATAGGCACAAAAAGAAGAAACAAGGGCCATGTGACAACTTCACTTTAGCCTAGGAGAAATAGACCTTTAGGCCTTATAACATATATTGAAGATTCTGTTGAAATAACTGTCTTAAGAAAAGATATTTGGGGAGTGCATGTCTGTAATCCCAACACTCGGGAGGCTGAGGCAGGAGGATCACCATGAGTTTGAGGCCAGCCTGAACTGCATGAGACTCTGTTCTAACATAATAAAAAAATTTTTTTTAAACAAAAGAAGAAAAGATATTTGTGGTCAGTTCATTTGGGGTCTGTGAGAATAAGTTAAAGCTTGCAAAGAAAGCAGAATTCAGCCTCTAATCTGGCTGAAGAGATAAGGAGGATTTTCTTTAGCAACACATCCCAGTGGGCTCACCAAACTGTAAGGGAGAATGCCCTGACTCAGAAGACTGAGCCATTAGGAATTCCTATGAAACCCAGCATGAGACATCCGGAAGCCCCTGCTCCTGGAAAGTGATTTTTTTCTCTCCACGTCTAGTCTGGGAGACGATAGGCCTGCCTGGGGAAATGGATGGAAATTAGTGAGTCCTGTTGTATGTTAAATTAACAGTCAGAATTTCACCCCTCTTGATTTTGGTGTAATATTCTAGAATAATAAAATCACATTCCTTTTAAAATTAGCAGTGGCAAATGCCATTCGCTCTTGCTGTGTGGGTTTTTATGGTGGGTCTAACAGAAGTTCCTAAGAGGAGAACCAAAACTTCATCCTTAAGCTTCTGTCAGTGATGGCAACTTGAGGCTCTTCTCCCTTCACGTCTGTTCTTGAGGGTCGGGTGAGAGGTATTAGCACCGTGTAAGTGAACACTCTCCATGTTGAGTCACCTGATAGAAGGAAGGGTGGAGAGAGAGCTGGTGAAAGCCCACAGACACAGCCAGTGAGTGAAGCCCTAGAAATGTACAACATAATTTCCTCACCTTTGATGGTGATTCTATTAGGAAAATATATTTTTTCCACTGTGGGAAAGTGGCTTCACCTGCTTTCTTATCTACCACTTAATGATACTGTGAGGAGTAGTGAGAGCTCTGTGCTCCCCTTCTAACTGCTCCGATATAAGGACCTTCCCAAATGAAATTGTATGAAGAGTTGGTGGGAATGGTGGATGACAGCTTTATGCAGTGAAGACTCTGAGGGTCAGCTCCAAACAGCTATTAATATAATTGCAGAAGGTAATGAAGGGTTTGGTGTGTGTTCTTTAGGAGCTTTGCATATATCTCAGAACGACCTTATGAGCTTGCCTTAGTTTGTTCTGGCTGCTATAACAAGTACCATAGGCTGCGTGGCTTATCAGCAACAGAAATTTCTTTCCCACAGTACCAGAGGCTTCTGAAGTCTGAGATCAGGAAGCCAGCAATGTCAGGTTCTGGTGGGGGACTCCTCCCAGATTTCAGAGTGGTATCATCTTGTACCCTCCCTTCTATAGGACAGACAGCAGTCCCAGGCCCTCTCTTTTTGTAGGGGAAAAGCCCCCACTATAAGAGCCCTATCCTCTGGAGTTTACTTAGCCTAATTACTTTGCAAAGGCCCTACCTCCAAACACCATTATGTTGGGATCGGAGTTTCAACATTTTAAGAGGACACAAACATTCGGTTCACAGATAATATTACTGTCCTTAGCTGCTATGAAAAATTGAGGTTCAGGTTGCTCAAGTAAAAAGATAACAACTGGTAGCAAATAGTAATGCTGGGCTTCAAATCAAGGTGGACTGACTCTAGTTTATAAACTAGGCTGCTTCCTACATTCAAGTTAGGTCCCTGGTTCTACTACATCCTATTTAAGCTATTTCTAAAGAACAGAGAAAATGTGGGTAAATTTCTTCTTCAGTTGCTAGGATTCCTTGTGGCACATTTGAGCTGATGAAATCCCATTGCAAGAATTCAGGAGGAATTCACCTTAAATCACTTCTGCCCTACCCCTCCACCTCTCTCTCAGGGTTTGGCTGACACTTCCATATTGCTCCCCCTGGAGGAGTTCTTTGCAATTTCAATGCACATTCTCTTGACTGTATTGGAGGCAAAATGTCTATAGACAAATAGGGCCAGCAAGAAAACTGTGTGTGCTGGAATGATGCCAGCCATTCCTAGAGGCTAATTTGTAATGTAACATTGCCCAGACATGTCCATCTGCAGGACTGTCACTGGCAGTTGTCAGAATTCCACGGTCCCCCAAAGCCCTCTCTTCCTTAGCAGTCTGGTTGGAGCAAAGGGTGGGAAGCCTGTGCTCAGTGGGCTCTGCAGGCTGCCCACAGCACTCAGGCCTCTGGCAATTAGCACAGTTCTTACAGCTCCTTAAGCAATGCTGATGGACCCTTGTCTTTCATTAAGCTGCCTGAAAGTCAATCCCTTGGTAGATCCCAGAGGGAACATCCAGGAGGAAAGAGTTTATTTTCAGACATAGTTTAACAGCAATCAATTTAAGAAGCACCTAAAAAAATGATAATTAAGTATTTCTCCAAGGAACAAATTAAGATAAATATCGTAAGAGTCATTACACATAGATCTGTCTAGAAAATGTCCAATTAGTATAATACACACATATTTTAAGGACCCAAGAGACTGCTCAGCTTCACTCCCTTCTAGCCATTGTTGATACTTGAGGTTTCTAAGGGAATGATTTTTTTAAACATGTTCAGGAGCAGTCTGCCCTCTCAAGGGAAATACCAGGATATAATCTGGCAGCTCGGAATCCCATTCCAAGCCTGATTTTGAGAGTCAGTGGATTCTTGACAAGAGTCACAAGTGAAGTTAATTTAGAGCAATGAATGGAACTTGATGAAAAGGACAAACCTCCCTGACAACAAAACTTTGTGCCTATTAATGTGACTGAGGACAGCCCTCTTGCGCTTTTACTTCCCCTGATAAATGAAATGAGCATCTACTTTTTTCTGTTATGGAAGGAAGAATTTTCATGCCCTGTTATCTGATTCCAGAAGATCTCTACCAGTGAAGCTTCCATAAATGCTTCTGGGGTAATTAGACTCTAAGGATTGAATGTACTTGGAGTTGATCTTTGAGTTAAAGTCCTGTACAAGTCTCACTTCCTTAATCTTCAGTGACACAGTGAGTGCTACTAGTAGACCACGGTAGATGAGGTACACAGATTCAGGGGAGCTTTATAGCAACCAAGAAGGGCCTAGGCATCTGGGCAGAGCCTCCCCCTGCTCCCAGCTATCTGATTATATTGCCCTCACGGCCACGTAGTCAGGCTCTTCTCAAAACACAGGGCAAGTTCCTAAACAAGCAGGTCGGCTTAGCTTTCTGACCCAAGGTTTTTCTTTTCCTCCCTCCCTCCCTCCCTCCCTCCCTCCCTCCCTCCCTCCCTCCGTCCCTTCTTTCTTTCTTTCTTTCTTTCTTTCTTTCTTTCTTTCTTTCTTTCTTTCTTTCTTTCTTTCTTCTCTTTCTCTTCCTTTCCTTGTCTTTTGAGACAGGGTTTCACTATGCAGTTCAGGCTATCCTTGACCTCACCTTGTAGCCCAGACTGGTCTCAAACTTGTAACCATCCTCCTGCCTCAGCCTCTCAAGTGCTGGGATTACAGGTGTGTGCCCCCACAGCTGGCTGACCCAAGATTTTTAAACCTCCATGTTCAGCAAGTCAAGGTAGCACCAATCCCCTCACTGATTCAATTTTTGCTTCGCTGGCTACAAGGCTAGTGCACCTAAAGCACTTTGAGAAATGTAAGCACACAACCATTGATGTCTCTGACACGTAAAATGCCTACCAGGGTGTTTCCCATGTTATCAAGGTTAATATGAAAATCTGCTGTAGTGAGCAGAAGAAAGGCAGTATTTGAATAACTTTTAGTTTCAATGCAATGCAAATTCCTGCAGTGAAAAGGCAGAAACTGCCTCATCTCCCTCGTTTTGGCCAGAAATAGATCATTCATTCCCCATCACTGGGAAGAGCATGACAGGGCCCTCGTTATCTCCTACCAGCGCTTTCCAAATCAGTCAGCTCCCTGCTACACTGCTGGGCTTTTTAATTTAAATGTCAGTTAAGGTGAAAATGTGCCTTTTAAAAGAAAAATGTCAGAGCCTTGTTAATGTCTGTTTTGTTGGTCTGTCTATCACTTTTGCGTTGACAAGGTTAAGGAATTTATTTTTCTAAGATGCTCGCACTGAGCCTTCTCTTTGAATTTTTGCACTATTCTTAAAAATACGAAAGCTGGTTAAAATTCAAGTTCTACTCAAAATTACCCGTATCTGTAATTACCACTGTTCATAAGGTATAAAAGATGTCTGATGCCACCTTACCTTTGAATTTATATTGTATAAGATATTCTAAAAGCTAAAATTCAGTAGTTGTTTCTCAGGTAACTGTTGGGGTTTACCAGCTGTTCTTGGATGGAACTGTCCCATCCACTGCAAAACTGTTAGCTCCCTGCTTCTGCCCACCAGTGCCAGGGAGTTCTTCCCAGTTACTGTGATGTTAGCTCACTCAGCATCGAAAGGGTGGCACCTCGGTACGCCAAGTACTTTAAATGAAGGAAATTAGACAGGACCTGTCCCACGCCCTTCTCTTTGGCCCAAAGCAAATCACAGAAATCAAAATTCTTCCACCTCAGGTCAAGCCACAGAACTAGAACTCTTCATCTTCCAAGGAAGCCATAGACCCCAGAAAGTTCCCTGCTTCCCTTCTCCCTTCTGTCTCTTGGGAAAAAGGAATGCCACTCAGAAAGGCCAAGAAGAATATGGACAGGCCTTGCTGATTGTCCCCTTCAATCTATTCCATTACATCCTAATGCTTTGTCACATTTCTTCATGACTATCCAAACTTCATAGGACTTATGCATAAAAATGCTTTTCCCAGGGTCGCTGGGTCCTCATTTCTGAAGGCACTAAAGTCATGTAAAACTTTGAGTAATTAAATTCTTTATATTTTTCTTTTATTAACCTGTTTTTTGTTTGTTTTTGAGACAAGATCTCCCTGTGTAGTTCAGGCTGAGCTTGAACTCGCTATATAGCCCATGATGGCCTCAAACTCTAATCCTCCTGCCTCAGCCACCAAAGAGTTGGGATTACAGGCATATGTCACCCATGCCCAGCTAACCTGTGTTTTGTTTTGCTATAATAGTGTGGGTTGTGATTTATGATGGGTAAAGAAAAGTGCTACACCTTTCTGCCTACACAACAGCTATAGTCTTCACAAATGGTGTGACCCTACTGAGACAATGCAAAATCCAAAATCTCCACCCTGGGCCAAACAATAAACTGACATTCTTCTAAGAACACCACTAAGTCTTCTCACACCTCTGCTCTCAGAGCTCTTCCCACTTAGCCTGACTTTGACAATTCTTTGTATGTTTTGAGTGCATATTTTATTGCCAGATTCTACTGCTTTGTGATACTGTTTGAACTGCATTGTTCTTTTGCTGCAGACACAGGTCTTGCCTGGCTCTAAGTGGTGTCCTGGCACAAGCAGACCTCTTAGGATGGACTTTGTTGTATTCCCATAGTAAGCAGAGTCCTGCGTGTAGTGGCCATTTGCAAATTTTTGTGGGATGGATGATGTTTGGATGATAGGGAGAAATGAAATCCAGGATTATTATGATTTGTGCCTAGATGTCCCCCAAAAGCCTTGTGCAGTCTTAGGCGTTTTCAGTGGTGGCTGGACCTAGAGTGTGTGATGCTGGGATTAAGGGTGTGTGATTGCTAAATCAGTCCCCTGATTGGTTGGCACCACCCTAATCCCAGTAGTCTACATGTATCTACAGATAAAGGATAGAAAAAGTCTTGTTTGCCCCCCAGGGGCCCTTGTAGCTTTTGCTATTTTGTGGGCACCAGGAAATATTCTGTGATGCTCCTCGGCAATGTGTCACTCCGCCTTGGAGCCAGCGATTGTGGACTGAAACCTCTGTATATAAACTGTAAGCCAAATAAACGTGGCCCCCTTTAACTTTGGGTGTCAGATGTCTTGTCTCACTAAGGAGAGAAGTAGCTAAAGCAAGCATCATTGCCATCAGTAAGAACACAGTATACTGTGCTCTGTACTCATCTTCATGGATTGGAAGGTGTTATGGATATGAATGTTGTGTCCCTCTATAATTCATATGTTGAAAATCTAATCATGAGAGTTGGACCTCCAAGAATTGGGATTAGTGTCTTTATTAAAGAGCCCCTATCAGCCCTTGTCTTTTTCACTATGCAAGGACACCACTAGAAGGAGCCCTCTATGAACCAGAAAACAGGCTCTGACCGAATCTGCCAATGTCTTACTCTTGGAGTTCCCAGACTCCAGAACTTTAAGAAGTAAATTTCTATTGTTTATAAGCCTAGGTATTTGTTTTTAGCAGCACAAGTGGACTAAGACAGTGGAATAGTGGCCTTTGTCCCCAGCACGATGGCAACCAACCAGCTGAGTTCTTTTGGCCTCATCTTAACATATATAAGAACATAGTGAAAGGAAAGTAGCAAGGTTTGTCTCCCGTGGCAGCAACACATTGAAGTGACCACAAATAGTGTGTGTATGTGTGTGTGTGTGTGTTTGCACAAATACACACATACATATACACACACCTCTATACACATGTAGAAACACAGATGCAGAATACATGCTGTTTGTCAAGAATAAAATATTTTCTCAAAATGTGAGGATTGAGAGGAAATGGATATTTTCCCCTTGAATTAACTCCCTATACTGGTTCTACTTTTATTTCCTTCAAGATTTCCACTGTTGCTCTTTTACTAAATCAGATATTCCTTCAAAGACATGAAACCACTGTTCTTTCTTTCTTCCATCCCAATTTTTAAACAAACTCCTTTACCTACTCTTCTTATTCATGATCAGTCTCAGAAATCAGTTGATTCAAAAGGCAAATCCTACTCCTTTCTATTTCTGTGACTTATTCAGTGTTTTTCCTAAGAGTTAAATGGAGATAACCTTCAATTAAGAGGAAAAGTGGAAAGTACAACAGATTTTATAGTCAAACTTAGGGGTAGGTGAACTTTAGATCCCACAGACAGAGGACAATAAAGAATCAAGATGCAAACTTGAATTCTCCATGCCAATGTTGTGATAGGGTCACAGAGATCCATTTCATCCCTCTTCCCTCAACAATGCACAATTCGAGGGTATCTGATTTTCTTTGAGATACAGAATACCACCTACAGCCTTTCAGCTTCATAAAAAAGAAAAGAAGTAACTTCCCTATTCACAGACCAAAGCCCTCACATATTGAGGATGTACAGCGACATTTAGTAACTTAGTAACATTGGGCAAAAATTATGTCTGAGGGTGCCTGACTGGTTAAAGGTCCATGTGTATGAACAGATACCAAGCTTTGGTTAGAGCATGTATTCTACATATGAACACACACATGAACACACACACACACACACACACACACACACACACACACACACCCTCTTTGGCCTTTCAGCCCATTCCCCACTATATCATTATATTCTGATTCACTTCCAGGGCTTGTGGGTGGGAAGACACTGAATTTGGGCCACCAGGAGACTGACCCTGCCCCAAGGACAAAGCACCTCTGTGATGCTTTCTAGCTCTTCATTTTCAGACGACCCCAGCTCTACCACTGTGAGACAAAGAAAAAGTGACCATGCTTCAGAAGCTGCCAGTCCAAGGAAAATTGGCACCGACCCAGAAGAAAAGTCTGTAGACCTTTCAAAACCATTAATTACTTCCTTCCAACCAAAAGGAGGCCACAAGGGGACAGCATGCATTGGGGCCCCTAAGCAGGATTCAGATGGAACCCAATTTGCTGAACTCAGACCTCAACCTAAGGTTAATATTTTACTCAGGGGAAAATAAAAATACAGCGTTTTAAAAATCAAAGACTTAGTCCAAATTAAAACAAATGTTCTTCAGATGAAAGCTGAACCAGATTGATGTTTCTTTCACTCTCTAGTCCTGAAAGCATTCCCTGGACAGTTTCTCCAAGGCAGCTGGGCGCTAGTCCCTCCTGGCGCCCGCTCCCTGATGACAACACTCCTGGCAGGTTGGACAACGGACCTAGCCCCAGTCTGCTTATTTGGCCTCCTTGCCAGGTAGTTTAAAAACCATTTACACAGTCCATTTTGATTTTGGAGTGTTCAGACAGATGGGCTATTTGAACCCACTGATCCAAGAACATGTTTTTGCATATTCCTCTGCCTCTTACAAATCAGATCAAAAAAGGAAGACTGGGTGGACCCTCTTGGCCATTTCAAGCAGTTATTGTGTCTAGCTTGGGTGGATGAGAAAATAGAGCGGTGTCAGCAGAATTATCAGCAGTGAGTTTTACTGAAGGAAGTATTACCATGCCCGGTGCCAAACACATCTGTCTGTCTGACTGCTTGGTCTTCTGTTTCTCTGTTTTCTCTGCTCTCTCACGTACATGCATACCCTCTTTAATTACTAACAGAAAACGGTGCATTCTGCATACTTCACAACATCTGTCAGGGTCTTAATTAATCTAACTCTCACAGTCTCCATAGCAACAGTGCTTAATGGGCTCAGGCTTCACATTAGAAAACCTTCCTCCAAGTGAGTGACTCAAAATATGGTCATTACCGAGATATGTTTACACTAATCCTAGTGTCAGATATAATGAAAACTTCATATGGGATATGTCTGCAGGGAAAGATCAAGTTATATGCTCTCCATAGTAAAAGCAACTGCCCTAAACTAGGAATAGGAAATGCTAATTTTTCAAGCTACTGCAAAAAAATGAAAATAAAAGATTTTTTAAAATGGAAAGGAGAAAAATCCCTTTACTACCTTTATGTTACATGAAATTCCTGTGCTACCTAAGATTAATGAGCACAGTTGCCTTGATGGAATACGCACTTATTGTTTGCAGGAAATTTAGAAGAAATGCAAGTGCTTAAAAGAAACTCTTGAGGAGGTTTGTTTTCTGAGGTTGGCTCCAGGGACTTTAATTAAAAGGCCATTGTCCTTTGCTGGCATCTGCCAACTTCTTACCCCAACAGGAACTTGCCAACAGTGGAGAGGTGGACAGTGGCTTTCCAAGCAGCCCATGAAGCTGCCAAGAGAACTGCCAAGCACATTTCTGAGAATGTTTTAGCTCCGTGGCCTTTGCAGATGCTGTCACTGATGCTGGCTATGTTCATGTTTATGCTGAAGCTGTTCTGTTAGAGATTGCAAAAAATAAGCATTGGCCAGAAAACCTGCCTAGACATTATCCATGGTGTTGGGACTGGGGCAAGCAGCGGTAAGGACAGCATGGAGAAATAAAGCCAAGCATTTACTCCCAAGTAGCATTTTAGATATACTGGCGTCCATCATTCAGTGTTTGACTTGAGCTGTTAACCAGAAGCAAACCAGGAACTCTAGCCCTAGTCCCCTCCTCACTGCTGCCTTCTAGAAACTGCCAAACAACCCAAAACCAGCCCAGCAGAGGGAACTAAAGAACTTAGACAAACTCTTGGGTAAGTAAAAATGCAGTTTAGCAAACAAATCAGATTCTTTTTACGAAATAAAAGGGAGACACTCACTCCACTGGGCTGCAAGCAAAAAGAGAAACTTCCAAAACTTTCCCTGGGCATTGGAACTTTTTGAATTTCTGCAGACAATTGATCCTTGCATCAGCTGGGGACAGAACTAAGCTGAGTGTGGAGCCTGTGGGGTCACCAGGCCTGTGAACAAAAAGAGGCTCACTGGCGAGGTAGTGTTGGGAGCACTTATTAGAACAAGGAACAGATCTCTGATATAACTAGAGAATCTTGTTAAATTAGCAAAGAAAAGATAATTTTGTTTCCTCACCGAGTTTACCCTTTGTCCTTGGGTAATTGTTCTGAAACTCTTGGCTGTAGCTAGCTTTAAGTTAATAATATCCCTTAGTTATTGTGCACTGATCAGGTCCGCAATCTCCCAAACAAGTGTATGGTGAAGGCTAAATAAAAAGAGGCAAATGGAATGATTTCAGGGCTCCAGGAGGATAAAAGCCCTCTCATAGAATTTAAGATTCTCTTAGGGCTAAGACCAAGACCTTCTCTCGGTGGCCTATATTTATTTGGTTATCACTGGAAGGGAGGGGAATACTCAAGTAGAGCAGAATCACTTAAGGCCTTCTCCAAGGGAAGTATTATTTTAATACTTATTAAGGATTAATTTAATCCACCCAGGAGTGAGATGCCTGAGGCTATAGTCTTTATCTAGTTGAGATCAGATCCAGGTGTCCTTGGCTGTGATCTTATTTTATCCTTTGGGGCTTTCCAGCTTCATCTGCCGTTACAGGTTTTAGTAGGGATGAGTGACTCACAGAGGTTCACTTACTATAGTTCATCACCCACTTCCAGACAAACGGCCTAAGCTTTGGACAGATTCACAAGTAAGTATAAAAAGCCAACTGGTTAATTTAAGTCCTGCTCAAGGCTGCTTCATAGTGTTCTCTATTAGGTAGTAGCTAAAATTCCCAGCTTTCTGTTTCTCAGAATTTTATTGGTAGGCAGACAACTAAGATTCAATTCATGGTATGTTGAGGTTTCTCAGCCATAAAACTTCAACAGAACTATTGAGCCATGATCCTTCCTTCAAGTTGCTGCACCCAAAACATGTTCAGTCATCAACTTGAAGGAACTGCTTTGAACTTTCCAGCCAAAGGCAAAGAAATGCAGGGGATCAGGGTTCTAGCTCTACTTCTAACTCTTTCATCATAGATTTCCAAGGATTCTTGCTCATCCCTTCACCCTTCACTCTGTACACAGCATGGAGCACTAACTCATTCCTGCATCATGGCAGGCTTCATGTCAGAAGTCTCTCAGGACACAGGAAAATGCCCTGGCTGTTTTGGTTCTGGAGAACACCCAGGTTTGTCTTTGCCTTTGTCCTGTCACCAGCATAAGTCATTTTTTAAGGGTGTTTACTGAGTGCCATTTACCATCCTAGGCTTCATTCATACTGTTTCCACAACAGTTCCACAAGGCATGGCTCGTGTCATCATTCCCATGCCACAAAGGAGCACGCTTAGCTTGCATGGGCAGTTGCTTGTCTGATCTAGGAGGCTCCTCTCCTCTGGAGTCTGGCACGTGAGTCCTGCACAGCACAATGTGCTGCTTCAGTGGTGCCCTGGGCGCGTTCCACCAAGCAGAGCTCAGGCTGTGCAGTTTGCCCACGTCTTTTAACCACCCCTCTTACACTGATAAAGGGACACTGGTGCATGAGACATTGTTGGGAAAGAACACTGTAAACTCTTCGTATCAAGCATAAGATTATTCTGGAATCTTCTATATGGCTTCCCCTCCTTTTTGTAATTTTCCATTCTCCATACACCTCAAAATGATATGCTGAGATGGGTTGCTGGGAACAACAAAGAAAAGTAAGCAGAAGACAAAACGAGTCTGTCCTTTCTCCTTTTCCTTCTCCACTTACCTCCCTCACGCTGTGGAAGCAAATATGCCTCCATACTCCAGAGCCAGGCTTCACGTGGAACCTGATCAATTACCCACAGAGGTGGGGGAGGACACCCATGTTTCCCTAATACTTGCGTAAGAGTGCTTGAGCGAGGCAGAAATAGGATGGTGCTCTCACAGGACACCTCAGTCTAGGGGGAAGGGGCGCAACCTGGTAGGCCCAGACGTCAGCTGCAGCATCCTGCCTGCCCTTGCTTCACACCTCCAGACTTCACTGGAGTGAAGTCTCCACTCCTCTCTTTGCTGGGAACATGTTTTCCGCATCCCCTCTATGCACCCTTCAAGCCACGGGCATCTCCTCCTGTACAATGACACCTTCCAGGTCACACCTGGCCCCAAAATGTGCTTCCCGTGTGTTTACATAGCAACTGCTTCCCTCTGTCATTGTGCCTCTCTCTGGATGGTGTTTTCCCGTTCTCCAACAGCTTGCAATGTTGTTCATCTTTATTTTCTCCCCCACAGATTGCTTGAACTTTAGCAGACAGTCAGTGGCTGTTACTGAGCAGAGGAATTAGGAGGAGGTTTTGAGACGCGCGAGTTGCGAGTTAACATTAGGAAACCTCCCCTCATGTCTGATCATCCGTGTGCGTGCGCTCATGTGCTCCTGTCACTGTTTCCGGCGGGGCAGGAGCAATATGCCTAAGGACTGAGATCAGGTGAGTAATTATGAATAGATTTTTAAATGATATGATAATAATAGCTAACATATACTGAGTGATTACTATGCCCCAGGCTCCATTCTAATTACACTTAGAATCATTTAATCTTCCTAACAATTCTGTAAGGCAATTATCTCTGTTTTTACAGATGAGGAAACAGCCATGAAGTAATACACCAAGGACATACGGTCAGCGAGTGGCAGGGCTGGCTCCAGATTCCATTTTATTAAGTGCTACACTCTGCTGCCTCTCAGAGAAAGATAGAGAGGGGCCACACTTCAATAAGCTGAGGTTATTTTTCTGAGTTTAAAGGGCACAGAAGGAATCTCTATGTCCCAGTTTTACTTTGTGTGGTCCCATGATTCAGTGGTGCTACTTTCTTTCCCTCACATTATGTGCTCATACAAGTGCGCACACAGTTCAAGACACACACGTTCCTCGGTAGTGTCTTTCTGCTTTGCTGATCAAGCAGGGCTTCTGCTGTGGGGCGCTGGGCAGTGTTGGCTGATTCCAGCAATCAGGCAGACCTGAGGTAATGCAGAGGGATTTGGAGTCAAAATGAAATGGCACATACATTTGTGCAGCTTGGAAGGAACTGAGAAAACATACTCTGCACTTCAGGACTCCTCTAAAGGGACTCCTTTAGGGGCTGGTCCATAAATTTCTAATAAATTCTTAGCTTGGTGGGTAAAGTAGGTCCTTATAGGGAAATTTAGTTATGAACCTAGCAAATAGAGTGGTCTTCTCATAAGATTAATGAGTTTGTGCAGGACCCATAGAGTGAGTCTAGCCTGAGATTTTAGTTTGTTCGGGCTACTATAACAAAATACCATAAACGAAGCGGCTTAGAAAGAACAGAAACTTACTTCTCACAGCACTGGAGGCCAGGAAGTCCACGAGAAAGGGGTGGCACACTTTGCATCTGGTGAGCCCCAAGCTCCTGGCTCGTAGAAGGGGAGTTCCTCCTCCAGAGTCCTCCACACAGAGAAGGGTGAGTGAGCTCTCCTAGTGCCTCGCATGCACATTAAACCCACTGGTGAAAGTGCCACCCTCACCCCTGTGATCTAATGGCCTCTCCAAGGCCCTATCTCTTGCTGTCCCTCCTGGGTGATGATTACGTCTTCAATATACGAATTTTGGTGACACAAATGCTCTGATCAGAGCAGGATCTGTGCTTGTTACCTAGTAAGAATGAGGTAAAAAGAAATTATCAAGAAAGCTTTGAAATTTAGTTACATGCAGTGGAAAAGTCAATACTAATAGGAGAGTATAGCTACCTTAAAAATACTGAGGCCTCTCCAAGGGACCTGTATGAAGACTGTTTTTGCAGGGCTTAAAAATCAACCAAGCACAGCTATTTTTAAATAACCCACAGGTTCTGAATATCTTTACATATTTTCACTATTTCCATGTCCATTGTCACGAGAAAAGGAAAGATATTTATAGTTATCTGAATAAGGATTTAAACTAAAATAGCTATATGGTTTTTATGCAAGGGACACAGAATTCCGTAATAAATTTTATCAGAGCTAGAAAGAACATGGATTTTTTTTTCCTGTCTAGGTGTTTAGGAATGGGAGATGCATTTTATAATTTAGGAGTTTAGCTTGGAGGTAAAGTGATTATTAGAATTTTTAAAAGCTATACCCCTTCTGGAAAAAGGTTAATCATTGAATTTTTTTCTATGATTATGACAAAAATAACCAGAGGCATCAAGAGTACCCCCAAACATCTCTCCTTTAAAAACTTAAGATTTAACTTGTCCAAGGGAAAATATAATGTAGACATATAACTTATAACTTCAAGTAGCAAAAACAAAATCGGGATCTGAGTGAATTCTTTTTCCCTTCCCATAACACCTTCTGGTAACTGCTATAATTTCTGGATGAACTGAAAAGCCTTCCTTTATTTTCACTTGTAAGGAGAGATTTATGTGTGAGTAAAAAGTGTGTTTTACCATGGATGTATTTTTAATATTAAGACTCCAGAGTAAAATAATGACATAAAAGGTATTTATTGACACTGACCAAAACATATACAAATATTTCTGTAGAACATAATGAAAACATTTCCTGGTTTAAAGGCAGGGCCTGTCAGGTGTCCTCTGTGGGAAAGGCCTCCAGCAGCAAGCTCACTGGGAGTGTGTCTGTCACACAAGAAAGACTTCCTTTGCACGCGTGACAGTCGGTGGTGGTCCAGGGGGCATCAGGGACAGCCCGGCTGATGGAAGTGAAGGTTTTCATGGAGTTTCACTGTTCATGTCTCAACTGTCTGCAGAGAGCTCTGGGTTGGAGGACGCTGTGACTGCTGCCACGAGATCTCACCAGCACAAGGACAAAGACAGAGTGTCTCAGCACGTGGCTGTGGTCCTTACCATCTGCAGACTGTGTTCCTGGGATGGTGGCTCCAGGGACAGAACAGGCGCCCTGCAGGACACGCTGACAGGATGGTGATCTTGACAGATCTCTATCTCTGATGCCCAAAGAGACTGACTGACACGGAGAGCCCAGCTGAGGAAAGGCCTTCCCCCAGCTTCCTGTGCCTTTTTGGATACCAAGGCCACTCTTAACAATGCACTGCAGTGACAGTGAAAGGTCATCCCTTATGAAGATCACTCTTTAAACCCAAATTGCCTCATTTCCCCTGTAAAAGTCACTGATTTCCAAATCCAGGTGACTGCACATAAAACACAATATGGAATTTTATTCTAAAGTCAAAGAAACATTTAATTCACTCCTGCTTATTCAAGTTAGTTTCCCCTCCAGAAACCTGAAAGTAGGTATGATAAGTTAAAGATTAGACAGAGCTGGTTTCAATAATTTAAATATTCGATGCAGGCCAAGTACACAGTATTCTTAAAGCAGTCTGGGCTGGGTCACACGCAGAAGGAACGGGGAAGAGAGGTTCTCCCCAAAGTGCCAGGGCTGGGTCTGTCTGTAAGATAATGACAACACCATTAGAGGTAAACAACGTCTTCTTCCACTCTGTCGTCGCCTTGCCCATCTTGCATGACCGCTGTTGACAGACTTCGCTTTGCTTCTGCGATAAACGTCTGCAGCTGAGGGCAGTATGGACCTGAGTCCTGGAGGGCCGCATTCTTCGCCCAGGAGGTGTCCAGATCTGCAACGACAGATAGCACAGGTTATAGGGGAGGCAGCCTGTGACCTACAAGACAGACAGCACCGTTTCCCAGAGACTAGGATAGGCAGGGGCCCTGCAGTCAGCTGCAGAGCAAACGACTGAGCCCAGGGAGAAAGAACCGTGCCAGGCTATCTCATGATTTTATCAGTACTGCTAAGATGTAGTGACTGTATGCACAAATGTCTCCAGTGGCTAAAAATCACCTTTGCAAAGGCCTCCTGGGGAAGTTTCAAGTAAATAAAGAGGCTACTATTCATGACAGTCAACTCTCTGCTCCAGCTGGGAAAAGGAGGCCCACTTAATTTTTTAAAATGGATCCAGCCTTTGAAAATATACAATGCAGCTCTGCGTAATAAACCACATTTGCATCTGCACAACAACTTCTCTCATAATGTGGCAGTCAAGAGTTGACCTCCAGCCTCAAATCACGTGTCTGGGTTTTGCCTGGGATGGGCAAGAGGTGGGGAGAAAGGAGCCGAAGAAGGAAGGAGCCCCCCAGCCTCAGCATCATGCAAATGTGTTCACGGCTGCGCACAGTACCTAGCAGGAGTAGGCAGACTTCTAGGGAAAATCATGCCGATGTCAACTCTGACTGGGTTTGCGTTTTTCTTTTTCAGGTTACCTGGCAACAGCAGGCGCTGTCTACTCTCCCTTCTTCTGGTAAAACCCTCTAATAGTGTGGTTTACAGGGGGATGAAGGAGTGTCTTCATTTGAAGAAAGAAACACAGGTGCTGCACGTCACTTTCTCTGCCCTTGTCCCCTGAGCCACTTTCCCCAGGCACGGCCGGCGACACGGCAATATTATGACGACCCACCTTCTGTGGGAGACCAACACAGAGCAGACTTAGAAGTCCAGCTAGGGAAGGAGGGCAGGGCTGTGTGGCCACAGCCCGCCTGCAGCTTCTTCAGTCACTAACAAGAGATCCAGCCCTTGCTAGATTTTAGTCCCAGTTTCTACTATCCAGCTGGATAAAATACTGTTGACATTCTAATGACAGAAACGCTTGTGACCTCTACTCTCCTCACTTAGATCTTTGATGGCCAGACAAGGTAGTATGCAGAGCTTGGTGGAAATGAAGGACGAAATGTCCCTGCAAGACTCCACTCTGGGGAGGTAGTGGCCTTTGCTACCCCTCCTGTCATTCCTTTTTCTAGTAAAGGGTGTGGCTGATGGAAGAGGAGCAGCTAGAGACACAGGAAGTAGAGGGTCACTCGGAAAGAGCACTGGCAAGAGCTGACCTGTGTCTCAGAAGCAAAGACAGCCCTCAGGGGACAGCAGAGACCCGCAGTCAGGGGAGGCTGTGCTCCGCAGCTTGCTTAGAGGTGTAAGCCACTCCTTACCCTTACATGTCAATGAGGTGCAAAGAAAAAGTCCACTTTCGGTGTGGTGACCTGATTCTGCCGATCCTAAGTCAGATCCTGTACCTCAGATACCAGGAAGCCACCCAGGACTGCTAACATAACTACAGAAGATGCCGACACCACGTACCCAGTACCTTCTCTGGGCACAAATCTTTTACATCCATCATCTCTTTATGCCTCGAGATCAGGTAACTACAATGGGCAGGTGGGGAAATTGTATTAGTCACCTGTTGCTGGGATGAAATTCCTCACAAAATTAACCTAAAGGAGAAGAGATTTATCTTGGTTCACAGTGTCAGAGGTTTAACTGCACAGCCAGCCAGCTCTAAGGCAGATGTGGTGGAGGGGAACTGCTCACCTCATGGTACCCAGGAAGTAGGGAGAGAGCAAGAGAGCCAGAGAGAAAGGACCATGTGACCGTGTTCACACCCTGCAGTCGTCTTCCCAGCCACCGAAGGGAGCCAGCTGACGGCACAACTTCCACGAAAAAGGTCCCAGAACTTCCATCTAGCACATACTGGTAGGCTGCAGCGGTCACCTAAACCATTACAGCACTACCTCTTCGCCAGCAAAGGGTCTGGCCAGTGTACAGCAAATACTACCTGGATAATCAAAAATCTACCACTGAATGAGGCAGGAGGTTACTGCTGACAAATGCAACAGTGCTAGGCACCCTGAAGCCCTTAATCCTTGCACGTTTCTGTCCTCTAGGGTTAAATGTAGCAGAGGTCCATATACTGATGGGCCTGGGAGTCTAGGAAGTCCCTCTGTGGCTTCAAGAGAAGACTCATTCAGAGAACAAAGCAAAGAAACAAACGGATGTAAGAGCGAATTCTTTTATCTTAAATTAAATCGTAGGCTCTAGTTCAGGAAGATGGAGAACCAGCAATGAGTAGTGGGGTGGGAGTGAAGTATACGTGTGTGTGTGTGTGTGTGTGTGTGTGTGTGTGTATGTGTGTGTGAGCATGAGAGACAGAGAGAGAGAGAGAGAGAGAGAGAGAGAGCGCACTGGGGGAGCATTGACATTTAATCAGAAAACTTTCCAACAAAAATAAAAACAGGAGAAAAGCATTTCTAATGAGAGCTCGCGGGGCCCTAAGGTGACTGGCCGAGCTACAGCTCCAGATGTATTACTAGATACCGCTGTGGCATATGGCACCTGGGCAGGAACTCAGTTTCCTTCTCTGTGTTCCTTCTTGGTTTCTACCTGAACTCCACAGGCAAGGTCAGACAGTCTGTCTTTGAAATTTGAAACCATTCTGTGATTTCTGACTTTATTACTGCATTTCAGCTCTGACAGCACGCCAGCACGGCAGCTGTATATTTCTCAGGGCCAGGCACCTCTATCCACATTTTTTGCCCCTGGAGAGTATGATCATCATATAAAACCCTAAGCTGAAAAAAAGATTGTGTAATTTAAACCTCATTGCTTTAGAAACCAGAATGTGGGGGGATTAATCATCCAGCTTCATTTGTGATCAAAATACATGTTAATTGCTAGAAATAAATAGATTACTTATTTTAATAAGCAGTAAAATATGAATACAATCATAATATGGCCAACTAAAAGCAAAATGCTATTATAATGAAACAAAATATAAAACTGCAAAGATCCAACACTACCTCTCCTGACATAAAAAAAAAAATTTGGATCCTTACTATATCTCTGGAAACTTTTTAAACAGGGTGAGCATTATTAAGCTTAAAATAAGGACAGATAGGCTCTAGCACATTAAAATCCCAACGACTTGCTAAACCAAGTGGAAAAGTAGAATCTTGGTTCAGGGGTTTCCTGCTACCTAAGTGAGTTTCTATGCACATACTACAGTTTCAGCCTATACAAGAAATTTCCATATTCACGTTATAAGGACTACTATAAAGTCCAAGTTAGTCTCCTAATGCAGTTTTTAACCTTCTCTCCTTTCATACACTACTTCTAATGCAGTTTTAAAATTATAGCTAGTCACATTTTGACCGGCACAATTCTTTCTCTTATAGTTATGCAGGGAAGAAAATACCCATGCTGCCAAGGGACATGTGTGGGATGTCCTAAATTTAGGGACCTGCCTAAATCTGATCCTTCACCCTTAGTTGCAAACTTTTTTGTTGACCCTTGCATTTATCATTTTTACAATTTTTTCTGCTCACTCAATTTTGGAATTTCTCACTGTGATGAAAACCAGCCTTTGCTGATCACTTCATCAGTATTATTATCTATTTGAGCCAACTAGGTAATTGGCTATCTTCCAGACCAGACTATAAACTGAGTGCGCAAAATACAACTCTGTGTCATCTTCCCAAGCAGTAAGATAATACCTAACTGTGAAGTGAATAAAATATTTTAATCTGTAAGGTAAAATGTAACCTTGGGCAAGTCATTTCCCCTGTCTGGGCTTCAGTGCATGAAGGGTTGAAATGAAACCATGAAAGTATGTTAAACTTATTATATTGTATATGGAATTCTACATTTGTGTTTGGGTTCTGTGATTCATCAAATAACATTCTAAAGATACAAAAAATGAATACATTTTCCTCTGCTTTGTACTCAGGAAATGCAACTAAGTTTACTACCTGAATTTTCATTTAATGTCATGTATTTAGGGTGGTTGTCAGATACTCTTCCCAGTCCCCTCTCTTTAATTTTCCCAACACCTGCAGAGGGAAGACACAGACAACCTCTGAAGGCTGGCATATGCAAAGCAAGCAACTGATTGAAAGCAACACCTACAGTCAAAATCTACACTTGATTTCTCTCCTGTCAACAACAAACTTGTGGTATCTCATCACAAAGAACAAGTTTGTCCAGCCCTGTGGGAGGCTGAAGCAGGAAAAAATCACAAATTCAAGCCTGGCTGGGCAATGTAGCAACTTAGCTAAACCCTGTCTCAAAATGCAAAATTAAAAAATAGAGAGGTGGGAATGTAGCACAGTAATAAGGACCTGGGTTCAATCCCTGGCACTGAAAAAGTAAAAGAGAAAAGAGGAGAGGAGGTGAGGGAAGGGCAGGGGAGAGGAGGGAAAGGGAAGGGAGGGGAGGGAGTGATGGAAAAACAGGCTTGTGACAGATAGGAAAGTCTTGTTCATGACTTTAAAATATTTAGTTAATGCAGTCTTTGCCTTTTCCTGAATTTCCTAAATAGAAAAGTATTTTGAGTCATTCTAAAAACTAAAGTTTTATTTACATTTAAAAGCACTGTATCACTTTCATCATAAACATCAACTATCTAGGTTTGAGTGTAGCCTGACACTGTCCCCGATGCCTAGGAGCCCAGTGCCCAGTGCTGCCCAGAGCTCGTTTAGTCTGCTGTGCAATCACCGGTGACGCGATGCTCAGCCCTCTCCATGTCTCACCCCACTCTCTCGCCCCCGCCAGGGGTCACAGAACAGATCTCTGTGTCCTTGGAGTCTTGACTTGGTTTTTATTTATTTCAGCCAAGCTTTCTGACTTGTACTTCTTATTACTGTGTCCCTGGTGCATGTTCCCGAAATCAAAATTCACACTTTCCTAGAATAACTCTACCTCAAACAATGATTGTATCATTAATGTTCCAACTCTGCAAAAGAAGTTGTATGCCTGCTCTTGTGATTGATTCAGGCTTACACTGCAACATTTAAAAAATCATTTCCTGATGGCATTACTGGCAATCACTATTTTTTCTCAGGAGCATTAATGCACAACATTTTCCCTCTAATAGAAAACATTTATTGTAGAGAGTCTGAGGTATCTTCAGAGCAAAAGAAAATTGGTCTCTGTCCCTAATTTTGCTCAACTCAATTTTCCGTAGTGAGCCACAAACAGGATGTGAGCCTCTGGCTGAAAACCAATCTGGAGTTGATGTCTGAAGTGAACAGTCTAAATTAGGGCTATGATTCGCTCTTCTAGTCCTTAGGTGCCAGTACTGCACCTGAAGTAAAATAATATAAAACAACCATGAGTTATTTTTAACTCAAGTGTACAAATTTGTAAAGTAAGAAAGCAATTTTTTAAAGCTGTAACTGCGAGAATTGGATTTTATTTCTGTATTCATAACTAATGACACAACACATTGACCTGCTATCTCAGCTGTGACCTGCTCTCGCACTGTCCTTCCCCAAGGAAAGTGCCGCCGTGAATGTGACCTGAATATCAGCAGCTCCCTGGGAGTGTCCGCTCCTTGTCCTTCAAGCGCCTTTCAAAGTGTTTCTCTAAAAGGATACCCAATAGGTACCCATGATAAAAGGAAACAGCGTCAAGTTAGTCGGTAAAACTCTAGGTACACTAAGTTCCTTAACTGACAGATTTCTCTGACATGGACAGGCTCATGTGTGCCATAAACCTCTCAAAGAGAAAAACAGCACGAGCCACCCCCAAAACTCAGAACATCTATTCTCACAGTGCACCTTGCAGTGTGTGTTCCATGGAACACACTTTGGAGACCAGGGCATTAAAGAATTGCAAATCTATTGTGGACTAGGAGAATAAAAATGATCGATACTGTAATAAATCACAGGTGAAAAGTTGGAAATAGATGAGGTTTTCAAATTCAGGATCTCATGGTTCTGTATATGATGTCTGTGCTGGGCCAGGCAGTTATCACCAGTGGCTGGTCAAACTACTAAGAGAAAAGCTGAGGGCAAGTTCACAATGGGTGGGTGGAGCAGAGGACACCTGAATGCTGGGTCACAGGGAAGCAGACATCCAGCCCCGTATGATGGGATGCAATGGGAAACATGCAACAACATTCCAGGAGATATTTTTATGTCAAAAAATAAAGCCTGCATTTAATCAAATGCCTATTCCCAGCTACCATTTTACTGGAACTACGAGGGTATTAGAATATATTAAACGACTAGCAAATACAATTAGCAGAATCCAGACTGTGGGAAGTGTTTCAGTAAAAAAACCGTATGAGTCTTTTCAACCAAAAAATTGCAATATATGAAATTACTGGGCTTGTAATTGGAACAAAACAAAGAGAAAAGGCATTTATGAAACAACCAGGAAAAGTCAAGCTCTTACTGACAGCATGATTTTTAAGTAACAACTGCTAATATTGCATTAGGTGTGATAATGATATTGTGGAGATGTTTTTAAAGTTTTTTAATTTTTAAAATAAAACAAATTCTTTTAGAGAAAGAAACTGAAGTATTTTTTGATAATATGATAGGCAGCCCTGGCTCTGCTTTAAGTAACCCAGTGGAAGAGGAGAAAGGGAAAAAGCATCCACCCAAGACTGGCTGTGGGCTGGTCATAGCTAATGCTAACTGTGGGTAGACGAGAGTTGTTAGATAATTCTGCTTTTGCTGAAAATGTTCTTGACAGCTTTTGAGTCAATAGCCTTCCATATATTTAGACTAGGATATTATAAAGGGCTCTCTGCTCTTCCAACAGCATAGCTTCTATTCACCTGACACAAATGGACACTGCAGCAATGAAGTGGAGGCCTCCAGCGAGTTTATATTGATTGTAATGCAACGGTAAGACAAGTCATTGGTGAGTGCACTCACGGGTTTGTATCTATGCAGAAAGACACACAAATTGCCCATAAAAGGGAGAGGGTTCATTTGCATTCATAGCTACCCAGGAAAAACCGATACTGATTCAGGTACAATCGTTGCTCTTGCCTCCAAAATCTAATATCTTCAAGGTAAAATATAATTCAGAAAACATGTCATTTTATAACCAGGGTCTATTTGCCTTCCGCAACAAATTAATGGCATGTTTTTGGAATTGGAGACTTTTTGGTTTGAGTTCATTTAAAGCTAAAAAGTTATATTTAAGGAAAAGGAAATAAAGGTAGTACTGCTAGTTCAACAATATCAAAGTAAATTTCAGGTCATAATAATAGATGTATTGTCAAGTGAATAAATTAACTAGTTAGTAGGTTCAAAAATTATATGTACTCTTATTAGAGTCACAGGGAACAATTTCTTTGGAATTCTTATAGTTGGAAAAGCCCTTAAAATCTCACTTTATCCAAGCCATCTTCTTAGCAGCACAAACGGAAAATGTAACAAAGGTAGAATCTGAGGACAGGCTTCTCCCACGAAGCCACAAACATTGTTTGACTTTGGGTCACCATCATCTCATCTAGAGCTTCCATTTCCTCATTTGTAAACTTAGACAGCTACAAGGGACAACCAGGGTGACAATATACAGCAAGACTAGAGAGTGGGTTCGTAGTGGAACAGAAGGGCAGAGGATCCAAAAAGCAAAATTTCTAGAAAAGAAAATAAAGCTGAAAATATACTAAATGCATTGTTAAACTATTGAGAAAGGGATGGGGCTTTAAAAGGAACTGCTGGAAACAGGAAGAAGGTTTGCTCAGGAAAACTATGGCAGATGGTGGAGGCTGGAAAGGCACGGGGAGCACTTCCTACCCTGTGGTTGATTCTTCTGTGTCTCAGAACAGCTCAGCTGTCCCCTTCTAATCCTAAAGTGCCCCCACTGTATTGTCAGTAGGATTCCTCGGAAAACTTCTCAAAGTACAAAATGCAGTGAACACATTCAAAAAGAACCTGTACAGTTAAGAGTGGACACTTTTGAAACTCCAAAACTACTACACATCAGAAAAAACTGACATGAAGTGAGAATTAATTCCCAGAAGAACAAACCTTAAAAAGCTAGTAATTATGAAATGGTACTGTATAGCTAATGGATAATCACAAAAGAACAGATGGAGAGAACGAGTTAGCATTTCCTACCCACTGTATGGCAAACATTCAGAACGCTGACACTGCTGATGTCCTGGAGAACCCGGAAGGCTCACCCTTTGCTGGTCATAGCCACAGTGAGTGACAGCTTAGAAAAACACTGGTCACAGCTGACAGGGCTGAAGGAAGCCTTACCACTTTTTGGTCACACGCTAAAGGAACTCTTATTCCTGGGCTCAAGGATACACACTTGGAAAAATGTTTCCTGGGCATCATTTGTAATTCAAAACTTAGGAAACATCCTACTTGCTAGTAGGGCAATGGATACATAAATGTTTGTTTAACGGAATAACATGCAGCAGTGTAAAATTAAAAATTTGTGCTATGCATATAAATTATTGAGTACAGAAAAGAAACGTTCAAAAAGACATTATAGGTGCATATATACATGGTAATTTTATGTGTTAGAAACCAAAAATATGATACACTGGTTACAGATGCATGCATGTACACATCAGTAGCCTAAAAATGTACTATAGAAGGGACATATACCAATTTTAGGATTCAGTTAACTCTGAATAGAAAAAAAAGGGAAAACATAATTAGAAGAACTTTATATCAATACTACCTTCTTTATTAAAAAGAAAAAGGCCAAAAGAGCTTTCTAAAGCAAATATGGCAAAATGTTAACACTTGTAACATGTATGCCTGGCGCATTTTTCTATACTTTTCTGAAACCTTGAAATGTTTCATAGTTAAACCTTTTATAGATTAGCAAATAACTATAATCACAATGTGTGCTCTTTACTTGGTTCCAGGTAAAAGAAAAACAAACTGGAAATATATACACATAGGACAGTTACAAAACAGTTGGAAATTTAAACATAATGACTATATGTTGATATTACGGAATTATCATTATTTTTTCCTAGGTGTGATAATGGTTTTAAAATAGTATCTTTTAGAGCTATCTGTTGAAATGTTAATGGCTGAATAGTGTATATAACTTAAAATTTGCTTCAAAATGATGTATGATGTATGTGGGAAGGTGGGAAATCTAGATAAAACCTGATGGACCATAAATTTTTGCAGACAGGTGCTAGGTACAGAGTGGTTCCTCTACTCTTCAGTTAATTTTGCATACATATGAATTGGTCGTAGTATTTTCAGGTAGATAAGAAGGGTATTCATTGTTAAATAATCAAAAACAAGTTAAGATATTCAAATGCTGAACTTCCAATTAAGAAGCTAGGACACCTTACGAAAACAGACATCAGGCTCAGTGGAATAGAATAGAGGATATACAAAGAATCTTAAGTACATTCAACTATTTGATCTTTCACAAAAGAGTGAAAAACATACAGTGGGTTAGAGATAGCCTCTTAATAATACGTACTGGGAAAATTGGATGGAGAATATTGAATACAGACCCCTATCTCTCCCAGATTCTAAACTAAAATCCAGATGGACCAAAGAACCAAATACTGAAGTAAAAACAACCTGCTGGAAGATAGATAAAACTCTTGAAGCCAGAGGCATAGGCAAGGATTTTCTGAATAGAATCTCACTTTCACAGGAAAGAGTACTAAGAATCAACAAATAGGAACATGTCAGATTAAAAAACTCCCACAGAGCAAAAGTAACAACCTACACCAGTAAAAAGACAAACTACAGAACTGAAAAAGAGTTTTTCCTCAGAGGACTAATATCTAGACTATAGAAAGAATTCAAAAAAATTAGATCCAGCCAAAATAAGACACAATCAAAAAATGGGCAGGTGAAATGAACAGACACTTTACAGAGGAAGTACAAATGACCAATAAATACATGAAGAAATATTCAATATCACTGGTCATTAAATAAATACAAATTAAAACAATGCTTTTACTCCACAAAGAAAGGCCATCATCAACGAAACAAATAACAAATGCTGACAAGGTTTTGGGGAGTTGGGGGAATCATGGAAGAGACCCTTCTACACTGTTGGTGGGAGCGTAAACTAGTGCAATCACTATGGAAATCAGTGTGAAGATTTCTCAAAAATCTAAAACTAGAACTTCCGTTCAATCCAGCTATTCTCCTTCTAGGAATCCTTTCAAAAGTGTTAAAGACAACACATTACAGTGATTTATACAAACTTACGTTTTAGAGCAGCACAATTCATAATAGTCAAATCTTGGAGGTGGTCTGTATGTCCATCAACAGGCAAATGGATAAACAATACGGTATTTGTACACAATGGAGTACTACTCTGCCATAAAAAGGATAGTATACAAAAATAGATGCACCTCATGACCATAAATGTTAAGTGAAATAAACACCTTTAAATAACACAGGGTTTCTCTGACATGAGAAACCCAAATTATAAATAAAGAGCAAAATAAAAGACAGATAATAAGAAGTGGGGAGAGAGATATTTCTTAAGTAGGAAGGAAACCTAGAACTGGAGGGAGAGAAGGGAAAGAGGATGAAAAAAAGAGTTAAAATGTGTGATATGCAGGTGCCCACTTCCCAAAGGGAACATAAACTCCGTACTGCACATGTGCACAAATCTGAAAGAAAAGAGTGTGTTGGGTCCAGTGACAAGCAGCTATAAGACTGGGTAGAACTCTGAGTGCACTGAATTTCTGTGTAGGACCCAGAGTCCATGGCCTCCTATGCACCACAGCCAAAGAGCCTTCTTTCTGAAAAATGCTGGCAGCGGGACCCTACCTGTGCCACAGGACTCATGTCCCTCATTTTGCTGAAAAAACAAGAATCAATTCATTTCTCTGCCAGCTGAATAAGGTAGGAAATCAACCCAGGAATTTCAGAGCTGTATTTACTTACTGGTTCAGTGGAGGGGAAAACAGCTGTTGAAATTCTTAAGCATACAAGATGCAGTGTTTTTCTTTAAACCAGAAGAAGGCAAGCAATTAAATCAAACACACCCAAGCTCATTAGTTCTACCTGCTTCTTAATGGTAATTATATTATTACCAGACTTTAAAAAACTGGCATCCAGTTCTTTCAAAGGCCTACAAGTAAGTTTTTTCCCCTTTTGATCAAGTTGATCAAGTTTCCCTTTTAACATCTCAAAATTGTGACATGTTGAAGAACTTACAGGCTTATTCTCTTTTGTGAGATTGGTATTTCAGGGCAACATAATTTACTTCTTTTTTTAAAATGAGAAAACATTAATTGTGTAGTTCTCGTTTGTTTGAAATAACATTGGCTAAGAAACCAAACCATGAAGTATCTTTTCCAACTACAGCCTTGAGTTTATGTCACTTAAAAATGATTACAGTTTTAAAAATACAGTGTAATATATAGAAAATCAGTCTTGTTCATGAAGATTTCACAGCCTCAGATTATTCCTTTTAAATTTATGTGGAGTACAGACCATTATATTACATTTCTGGTACTCAAACATTTGTTAGAATTGTACAATTAGAAAAGTAGACAGTTTATAAGAAAAAGGCAAAATTAGGATTTTAAAGTCCTGAAACAGCAATTAACAGAGACCATATATGCCACAGGTAAACTGTGCCACTCCCTGGAGCCCCTCTTTGTAAGGAAGTGATTTATGGTGGCCTTGTGAATGTGAATGTCATTTGGGGTTTCTCTAGCTGTTCGTGTTTGTTTCCTAATCTGAGACCTCTGGCCAACACCACAGCCTAAGAAGAGCTGGCTCATTTCCCATTAATTACCTGACAGGTGATGCAAATTCCTAAATTTGTACTTTTAAGACAGACCTCGTTCTCCTATAAACAACTCTGTCCAAGAAAGAACAGTAACTGTACCATTCAGTTTAACTTCTCTCTAGTAACAGATGATGAGCAAGGACTTGTAGAGGAGCCTCAGCTACTCCCGAGAGACCAGCAGCCCCAGCCCCTACCACACTGCTGAGGGCCACCAGGCATATGGCCCTGAGGGGGCCTATATTACCATGTAGAGTAGGAAAGTGTAGGCACAGGTGAGCTCAGTAGGGAAGACAGCCCACTACATTGCCAGTGGACACTGTTGACAGAAAAGAAGGACGTCACAGACCCCTCAGGGAAGGGCAGCTTCCAGGTGTGGTGGCCAAGACAGGTTTCAGGGAGGAGAAAACATCTGAACCAAGCTTGAAAGCTCGCCAGGATGCCAACAGGAAGAGGAGGCCTTGGACAGGAGTTCTTCCCAGTGGAGGGGGACATCATTGCAAAGGCTAAAAATTGCTAGGTGGCATCAGGGAAGGAGGGTCATCAAGTTTGACCAAAATATGGGTATGTGCAGGTGAACCAAGGGGGAGGTGGTCTGGAGACAGGTGAGGGAGGATCTTGAACATGGATGTTTGTAAGTCTTAACTTTAGGAGGCTACTGGTGATCAGGACCCTTGCATGGCCCCATGTTAGCTTTACCCTTGACTTTCCTGTACATGCTGCCACCCTGAAATAAGAGAGGCTGGTCCACGAGCAGAGTGAGAAGCAGCAGTGTCCTCTCTGCTCTTTGCTGACCTATAATGAACCCACATCTACACAAGAAAATTTCTACCACCTTGATGGACAAAGCTTTTTTTGTTTTTTGGTTACAGGGCATTTCAGAATGAAAACTGGTTTGAGCTTCTTATCCATTCATTCTTTATTTAACACTGAGTGTCTAGTGCATGCCCTGCACTGGGCCAGGCACCAAATCAAGTTGAGCTAGACCTGCTTTCAAGCTCAAGAACTGATAGTCAAGTACGGTTACCTTGAAAATCACTCCATGGTCTCTCAAATGTTAAACAGGTACTCTTATGGTTCAGATCCAAAATGTGCCTCCAAAGTGTCATGGATATTAGAAGGTAATTGGGTCATGGGGTATTCATCAATGGATGAGTTCATAGTTGAATGTGTTATTTGCAGGTGGAACCTGGCTAGAGGTCAGCCACTGGCGGCATAACCTAGAAGGGGATATTCCTGGCCCTGGCTACTACCCTACCTTCCTGACCTCCATGTGGTAAAGAGCTTTCCTCTGCCAGGTCCTCCCACCATGCTGTTCCTGCCCTGGAGCCAACAACCCATGGACTGAGCCCGCTGAAACAGTGAGCACCACGAAAATGTCTTTTAAATTGTAGGTGTTGGGTGTGTTGTCTCAGTGAAGGGTACACGGATACACAGGCACCTGTCCTAGTAGGAGTTTCATTCCTATATACTCAAGAGAAATGAAAACATCAGTAACAAAATTCTTTGTGGAAGAATGTTCATTGCAGCAGTATTCATAATAGCTAAAACTGAAAAGCAAGCCACTGTCCATCAACAGAAAAGGTGAGTAAACTACAGTAAATACCTCAACAGAAAAGTATCCAATAATATAAGGGACTCAGCCATGGATCTAGGCAGCAACACAGATGCCTCTCAAAAATAACATGCTCAATAAAAAATAAGCTGAACACAAAAAGGTACAGGGAATTGATTCGATTTCATTCTGGAATAAAAAGTGTTATCTTGTGATGATGGAGAGCATGGGACTGGCTACTGCTGGGGCTGGGGGTTGACTAGAAATGAGTACAGGGGTTTTCCTGGGGTGACAGCAATGTTCTGTGACTTGATAGTCTATCAAACTGACTGGACAATAGGCTTAATAGCTGAGCATTTCCCTCCATGTGACTCAGACCTCAATATATAAAATGAGCTATATAAAGCATTGTAAAATCTAGAGGAAGTCCAAAGGCAAAAATGTTGTGGAAGGTAATGAAAATATCCTTCACTGGGCCAGCTGAGTGGGTCTGAGGAGATTCTGGGGAAAAATGATACAAAACTAGCCCTGAAAGAGAAAGAAGATATGACCGGAGGGGGAGGATAGAGGACTGGACATTCCTGATAGAAGAGACATATGAATGAGTACAGGGGTGTGGCCTTCCACACAACTTCAGCAGGGGTGATCGACTTCCAGCACATGGAGAGTTTGAGTAAGTCCAGGAAAGCTGACCCAGAAAACCCCTGAGAGGATTGGACACCAACCCTGTCTACAGGCCCCATGCTGGCCTGTGGGCTAAACAAAGCTGTATCTGAAATTCATCGTGCTGTATTTGGGTTTTGAAATGCGATCCATGCGGTAAATTGTGCTGGGATGTGTCGCTTGGATTTCAACTGTTCCCAAGGGAGAAAAACGTAGCCGAAGGGTGTGCCACATGCAATGCCCTGATCTCAACACCCGCTGACATCACTAGTTTCAAAGTGGGTTGCAAAAAATAGTAGTCCTATAAGATGCTAGGCTTGAAAATGCTGCCATTAAATAGGTTTGAGAAGATTGGGAGAGTTATAGAGCACATTAGTACAATAAAAAGGTAGAAGAAGCCACACAGTCTCCAAACCGGGATTATCTGCTCATGGGAACTTTTCAAATCATTTAAAACCTAATAGCAGCCAGTCAAATCATGGAACGTCTTTTTGAGATGTGATGACTTATACCCAAATGAGGCATAATAAGTCTTTCTGGTCACCAGGGCAACCACTCTGGAAGCAGTGGCTCAAGGGACTGAATGCCTTTCCTAATAATTTACTCCTCTCTCACACCATGGTATAACAGTATCAGTGGTAACACTAAATATGCTTTTGAATGCTCAAAAAATTTAAGAATTGTACATGTAATCTTTATGCTATGCAAAAAGCAGATATTATAAGAAGTCCAATCTTACAGATCACTGAGATATACCAAGTTGAAACACCTGCTTAAAATTTCACAGATAGTAAGTGACAGAGTTGTAATCTGAACCCCGGCAAAACTCCCAAGCCCGCCGTCCTTATCACTGATCCCCTCTGTCATCCCCACCGTCCATTACTGAGTGATTCCTCCATACAGTCATCTTTTCACCCCTTCCCTTGTTAGTTCACTCAAATCCCTCATGTAAAAGTGAGTGAATGATAAATGCATATGAAATTTACACACTGGAAAACCATGTTCAGAGTCTATTTTTACTGACACTTTGTTGCAGTGGTTGGCGGGGAATTCTTTATTTTCTCATCTTTGAATGGCAGGAAGAAATCACATCACCTGTTTTCTTCACAAGAACACATCTGGTCTGATTTGGTTCTTGGTCATTCTGCACAAAAATAAGCAGAAACCTAAGCCAGTTTCAACTCTGGTGTTTTTTCCTAGGTCAGTGCTGACTTGGTCATGGAATCAAGGGCTTCATGAAACACATTTTCTGGAATTTTCCTGAACTATATATATCCTCAAAGTTAGTCAGTGGTCCCGCTAAAAAAATCTAACAATAATCATCATCAGAAGTATTATAAGTTTGTTTGAGAAAGTAAGCCTTGTAAGCCCCCCTTGATTTATAAAAAGAAAACTTGTGTCCCTCTCCTAACAGAGCAGGTGTGGGGGAGGGCAGGTACTGGATATGCTAGTAGTAGACATGAAACTGAACCTGACAGATATACCTGCCATATCTACAAACTGGTATGTCTACATCCATTATCTGAAAAAACATAAAACAGAAAATATTTAATTTGCTGGCAGCAGCAGATGAGAAAAAATTCTTACACATTTTTACCAAGACCAGTGATAACTTCTACTAGTAGGAAACTGAAGCAATTTTTGCCCAGCTTTTTGTTTGTTCTGAACCAACACAGCTGAGATTTCAGCTTTTCTCCCCCTGTGTTCATTAAGATAAACAACTTATAGCCAGTCCAGAGCAGAGGGAGCCCAGAGAGACAAATTTAGCATCTGACATTTCACAATGCTTTACCCTGGACTTCTGGTTCATCATAAAATAGCTTAAAAACGCTTTAAGCCCAGCTAGGCAGGCAGCTGAGTACCCTAGAAGAAAGCAAAACAGCCTTGCCGTAGGACCACATCCTGCTTTCAAGGTGGGTTTGCTTCCAGGCCACAGTCCCAAGAGGGACATTAATATGCAACTGTACTTTCTCATACTGGAGCCTGAATGCAAAATATGGCTTCATTACTACGTGCTGACTAACAGACCATCACATTTTGGCCAGAATGTTCATTATACTCCCCCTCCCACTCTGTTCCAATCTACAAGCTGATGAAAAAGTAGTTTGCATATGCAAACCTTTGTGAGTGTATTTTAGGGCTCAGCTGAACAGAAGCATCAGTATCTAAAAATATAAGATGAGCTGCGCTTGTGTTTATCATGCCAATCTGGACAAATTAACAAGAAACCAAAAATAGCATACCTTGTTGGGGGGGACGAGTTCACCGCGAGCCAGAAGTTTAACCTACTCCTTGGAAATAAAACAGCTTTGAAAAGGCTTTTTTTTTGAAAGAGGGTTCAATTTTAATCAGATGGGATATATATTAAGCTTCTATGTTCTTGCTTTTTTTTTTTTTTTTTGCGGTACTGGGGATCAAACTATGTTCTTGCTTTAAGAACATTCCAAAAACAGAAACATAGGAAAATGAATAAAGATAACACCCAAATATATATATATAAGATTTAGCCTATTTAATTTTAAGAATATCAAATACCTCCATATTCACTATGCCCAAATTATAAAAAAGAAAAAAAATCTATCCTAGCTAAACAGTGAACTCCAAATCTGAAATGACAAGAATACAAGCTTCAGACCTTGAACACACAGATTCCAGAAGCTTTAGGCAGAGCCAAGTATGCAAAGTCTCCCTGACTCCTAATATCACACCATCCCATCTTGTGCCATCTGCCGCTAACAAATGTCAGTGTGTTCTCAGGATGGAAATATGCCTCATTCCTGAATCATTTCTGCAAAGACTCCCCAAGATATGGACTCTGGAGCATGATTGCCCTGAAATCAGAGGAAAACACAATCTATAGTCTTGTTTCAGTAATCCAGAAGAATCAAAAATTCCAGTCTAAATGATCATAGTCTAGATTGGATGGAGCTAGGGCTTATGGATTCCTATCCATGACGTGCCCCATAAAGGGTTAAAAGGGAACTTTAAAACTCATCATCTAGGGCCAGCGATATAGCTCAGCAGCACAAGTGCTTGGCTGGTACAAGTGCATGGTCCTGAGTTCGATTTCCGGTACCAAAAAAACCCAAAACAAAACCCATAATCCACAAGAGAGTACTGAGGCTTCTAAGGATACATTAGAAAACAGAACATAAAACCACTTCCTCATTTGGGGTTTGACATGACATCTTCAAGCATGCAATTTCTGTCCTTGGTTTCTGGTGGATTTATGAGACTCTGAATGCAGGGCCCTTACTGCCATGTTACAACATCCTGTGTGATTAATTGATTGCAAATCACCACACAGGGTGCCAAGATCACTGGTAGGAAGCAGGTCATTAAATTAAATTAAAACTCTGCCAATGCTTGGCTTGTAATGTTTCTCATTTCTCCCAAGGCTTTATAGCCCCATTGCTTAAAAAAAAAAAAAAAGGACCTCAAACTCACCAGAGAAGTAGGATCTCCTACCTTATACTGGATGCCATGCAGTCTATATTTAATATGAACATCCAGCTTGTTATGTTTTAGGATGAAAAAGCTGTAGTGTAATAAAATTTGCACAGAGAGAATCAGGGAGAAAGAGTTGGCATGAACATAATTAGATTTCAACATCTTTACTGTGAAATTACTCCACAAAAGGCTCAGAGTCTTATGTAATGTAATACAAACCTTTGAAAGTCTACCTTTTCCTTTGGTAACTCTTAAAATCAAGCATTAACATTTCAAGTTAAATTGAATTAACATCTTACCCTCAAAGAGAGGCTCCTTATCTGTGTAAACTCTGTGGTGATTTGCCATTGCAAATTAACATCTCCATAGATCAAATATAAGGCCTACGCTTATTTACTCTCTGGACCAAGGTCTGATCAAGACAATTCCGCCTCTTTAGCCAGCTTTGTCTGAGAAATGAGGGACCAGGAACATAAGTGTGTTTCAGTCTATTAGTCTAGGGTAAAGTAAAGGATGTTATTTCTGAAGATATCACCATACTTAATTTTTAAATTGCTCTAATAAATACGTAATATTTCAGACAATAGTTTATGGCTGACAAGTAGGTCATGCCAAGGAAACTGGTTTACACTGTAGGACGATTTAACTAAACAAGTACTAATTGTTTTGCCTGGGGAGACACAGTGGACTGTAAAATAGGATTTAGCAGAAGAAAAAGGGTTTAAGAAAGCGTTTCATTGATGTCAAGCTAGCCACCCATTCTTAATTTACTGGTGTTAAGACAGTTTATGTTTAAAAAAATATCCCAGTGAACAGATAAGCTGACTAATTGTTATTGATATAACAATTACATGGTAAATCATGTATGTGTCTTCTCCCTAAAATGACAGTAATAGATTCATTTCTACAAGTTTAGGCTAACATAAAGCATTTTATAGAAAACACATTTTAACTTGTTTTCATTTGCTACACATGGCCATATGGTAGCTATGTGTTCAGTGTTCTAAACGGAAAAATAGATGCTCTCTAGAGTTGGACAAAGAATTTTTATACTAAACTGCTACACAGTCCCGTATGTAGATAAACAGGTTTATTTCAACATCAGTGAGGAGTATGTTATAATTTTAAAAAGAATAGAGCAAGAAATCAAAGGGAAGCAATCTTACAGTTATCTACACATTTTAAGAATGCCCTGGGATAAAGTAAATCTATCTTACAGTAAGTTCTGAAGCTCTAGGTCCAGTTAGTCCAAGACATCCATCTTTCCTGCCTGACTTAATCACGATCACTACTCCTCAGTTGTGAGATCTCAGCCTCTTTCAACGTGTGGCTCACGCTCACAGTTGCTTTTATTTCTGCCCAAGAATCTGGAACTTGATTCTTTCATTCATTTCATAAATACTTATCAGATGTGTGCTATAAGCCAGACACTGCACTTGGTGCCTGTGATAGAGGAATTAACAAGGAAGACACATGTAATACTCCACCCCTACCCCTGCCTTACCAGAGGCAGACAGCTATTACATACATTACTGTACATGTTGCTAATTCAAATTAAAAGAGCTAATAAGAGCTGCTTCCTGGCGCTTCTGAAGCTTATTTTTACCAGTGTATCCAGGACTAACAATAACAAATTATTATAATCAAACTCAAAGATAATAAAGACATGAACCAGAATGGAAATTTTAATTTAAAGGGAGAAATGGTTTATACCAGAATACTCCCGTTAGTGGTTCTTGATGTTTTCTTGCTATCAGAGAGCACTCAGGGAACCCAGTATTACAAGTTGCTCTCAGAGCATGCGCGTATCATGCAACCAGGAAGGCTGGGTGGACTATAGACACAGAAGCCTGTCAGTACTTCATGGCCTTTTAGGCTAAGACTGAGTGCATGGATATGGCTGCCTCCCAACCCAAGTCAGATGTGCAGTTTTGTCAGGGTAACCCACATTTCAGTATTTATGTGTGATTCTATCAATGGAGTTGACTTACTCCACCATGGAGGGAACAGAGGGAAGAATGCCCCACTTCGAGCGCTTCTTCCCAGGCAGAACCAGGTGGAATGACAACCACTTCCTCTGAGACCAGTACTGGGGATCCTTACCTGTTGTGCAGTACACTAATGTATTTTCATGCTTAATTAAAGTTTCACCACTTTATAGCTTGGGTTTTTTTAAACCACGTGTTAAGCTACTGGCTTTCTAATGATTTTTAGAAGACAATTTCAGGATGAATTACTTCCAGAATGTAGAAAGGAAGCTGATGTTCATCGGATCCCCAGGCACTGTTCTTACTCCTAGTAAATACTTCCCTTTTGTACAGATGAGGAAACTACGACTTAGGGATCCTGTGGCACTGAGGACCGAGGTCCTTAAATTCAACCCAGTGCTCCAAGTCAGCAGCACAAGGGCTTGTGTCAGCCTGACTGCTTCAGAATCAGCCAAGGAGAACGTGAGGGACACAGGTGTATGGGCTCTGGCCTACTCCTGATTTAAAGAAGTCTCTGAACAGAGGAATCTGGCCTTTTGTTCCATGACGTGTAATATCCTGATGCATAGCCAGCTACGGTAACCATGATTCTGGCAAAAAAAATCCCATCTACCCATGTTACTTCCATTAGGTTCACGGTTAGAAGTGGCCCCTCAGCACCACCACCACAGGATTTGGGGAGCAGAATTTGGGAGAAAGATCCCTGTAAGCATCAAATCACTGGCCTTAAACTCCATTTGATGCATCTAACTATATCTTTCTGAAATCATATTTTCACTGAACTTTTCAAAGTAAAAGAGAGGACGTTGCCTTGCATGAAAAAAGAAACAGTAACTGTGATCTCACAAGATTGTTGTGAAGAACTAATGAATCACAGATTCAAATGGGCTTTTGAATAGCATTAAGTGCCATATAATATTTAATTACTAATTTGCCACAAGGTGAACTAATTTGGATTAAACTTTCCAAACCAGGAGATATGTAACCTTCATCATCCTTCAACTTAAGAAAAGAAAAAGTATGGAAACTAATATCTAGGGTAGGTGAACTCATCACCTGTTTTTATAAATAAAGTTTTATTGAAACTTAGCAAAGCACATTCTTTATGTATTATCAATGGTTGCATTTAAGATATAAGAGCAGAATGGCAATGTTGACCAGTTGCCACAAAGATCTGATGGTTCACAAAAACTAAAATATTTCCTGAATAATCCTGTAAGGAAAAATTTACCAACTTCTGAACTAGAGGGGCATAGTCTCTGGCAAATAGAGAACAACCATCCTCACGCTGAATACTGCATGTTTTAAGAAAGTTCTAAAATAGCATCTTGATGGTGGGATAGGGATGGAGGAGAGAGGAGACAGTGCCCAGATGCTGATGCATGGGGGGGTGGTGCTTCCTGTGCTGGCGCTGGATCATCACCCTAGGAGTCATTGTGACTGCTGGGAGCTTGTTTTATCCTTCAGGCATGTTTGCTACATAAATGGTGATAAACATTGGGTGATAAACCCAACCCTTAGTCACACTGAGAATAAAGGCACTGTAGAGATCAAATGTGTCCTAGAGTCCACGTGTGTGTGTGTGTGTGTGTGTGTGTGTAGTGTGTATATTTAGTTTTTAAGCTAAGGATGACCACAGTCCAGACCTGGCCTCCGGAATTATTCATACTAAGTGGATCCCTACTTCACCAGCTTGTCCAAAGCAAATTGGAACCCAGAGCAGGATGAACAGGCAGACACATGGCTGGCTCATTGCCTGTGAATCCTCCCACCTGCCAGGCTCGTTCTCCTGCTGTGGACCGGGCCCCATGTGCTAAGGTGGGTGGCTCTGGCCCAGTTGGCTCACACAGCCACCCTGCCCCTGGAGAATGTGCAATCAGGAAGCTGGCAGCAAGCACGCGTGGCTCACCGAGCTCTATGAGCAAATGTCACGTTTCCTTTTCCTGGTACAAATTCTCTAAAAGGCTAAAGTCAAACAGCTACATTTGTCAATGAGGAAGACTAAAAGCAAGGCTTTGAACCTAATTCTTTATACTTTTGTCATGATGTAGATTGTCCAGAGAGAGCAATATTAGACTTCCTTTAAAATGTCTAAAGTGATAGTAAATGTCTAAAGTGATACTTGAAAGAACTAGAACTGCCCAGTGGTTTTTCAATTCTAACTTTTTCAAGCCCCTTCAGATATAACTGGATTATAATTTAATGTCCTGATGAATGTTCTCAACTCCTCAGTTTGTGTTTCATCTTACAAGTCCAAAACAGAGGTACCTAGTACTCCTCATAATCACAGAGCTCAAAATTTCCAAGGCCGACGGCAGGTTTAAGTCTCCCATCTAGGGCCTGTAAGTTGGAAATAAGTTTACAAAAATTTTCTGTCCTAACTTCTGTGTGTTGATATAGGCTTAATAACACAGACAACTGTAGCTGTAACCCTACAGATATATGTATCACAATTTTATAGCTATTCAACTTTTTAAAAACAATGTTCAAATAACTGCCCTAACCAAAGCAAAAAAACAAACAAGTAAATTATAGTCCAACTCTTGCACTTTAAAAAAATTAAGGCTTTCATGACACCTAAAACTATCACAGGGAGAAAAATAATCATTTTATTCCCTCTTAAGAGCAGGATCCTGTCCCCTGAAAGTTCACATGTTGAAGTCCTAACCCCAGTATCTCAGAATGTATTTGGTGCTGGACCTTTTCAAGAGGGAAGTTAAATGTGGTCATCGGCACAGGACCTGATGTGACAGGACTGGTTCCCTCATAAGAAGACTTGCCTAGGACGCAGAGGTAAGACTGTGATGACATAAGGAGAAGACAGTCTCTACAAGCCAAGGAGCGAGGTGCTCCAAAGAAACTAAGCATTGCAGCATTTCATCTCAGACTTCTGGCCTCAGGGTAGTACATTCTTGCTGTGTAAAACACCAGCCTGGGGCGCTCTGTCGCGGAGCCCCAGGAGGCTTCTACAACCCCCTCATCAGATACATCTTCATCACTGAAGTTTACAGAATCTCACCCTGACTTCATTTTACAGGACATTGCCTAAGAGACTTTGGCAAACCTTCTTTTCCCACACAAGTAAGTTGCCAATGTTTGAATTATGTACTATGTTTTAAAAACAGTAGAATTTACCATATTCTTGCTTCTTAAAGACTATATAAATACTAACTATAACATAGCTTTTAATTTGGAAATGTTCTCTGTAAAAGAAAGAAAGAAAGAAAGAAAGAAAGAAAGAGAAAGAAAGAAAGAAAGAAAGAAAGAAAGAAAGAAAGGAAGAAAGAAAAAGACTTTGTTATTGTAAGTTTAACACAGCTTTTAGTATTTGTTAAAAAAAAAATACCAAGAGGTCATATGCTGAGTACAATGTTTTGAACTGTGAAACTATTTTGCCAGGCACCAAATTCTAATTTGTAGTAAAACAAAACACTGTTTTGGAACCTAAAGTTAATAAAGTTATTCTCTTTCCTTCAGTATCTACATGATTACCACATAAGATGTAGCTCAATTTAAATTTTATCCTATGCATGGCAAAATCATAATTCTTTAACTGCACCAAAGAAAACATTTTAGGTAATCTGCAAATACAGTCCTGAAATACATATAGAAATATGACAGAGAACACTAAAGTGATTTTAGATTTTCACAGAATAAAAATGTAATCGTCACTAATGAAAACGGAAAATAACAAACGGATGCATTCAACATATAGTTCTAGAACATATAGTTTCCCCACTTGAAAGCTGGGGAAAAGTCACGGGGATGAAATGATTTTACCTCTTTTGCTTCAAGAGTAATTCAGTTCAGCATGTCATTGGGCCAATTACTTAGCAATTGTCCTACAGAGATTTTATTATTTAAAGAAATTCAAATACTTTGTGGACTTGGCTGGTATCCCTCATAAAAGAACAGAACAAGTCTTTTTAAATCAACTATCTCTTCCACTATAAATAAAAATCACATGATCATTTCAATAGATACAAAAAAAACTTTTGATAAAAGCCAACACTCATTCATGATAAAAACCCTACAGGAAATCAGAATAGATGGTCTTTACCTCAATCTGATAAAAGCCAGCTATGACAAACCAACAGCCAACATCATATTAAATGGACAACACCTAAAAGCTTTCATTCTAAAATCAAGAAAATGACAAGGATGTCCACTATAACCACTTGCATTCAATACAGTTCTGGAAACATTAGCCAGAGCAATTAGACAAGAGAGAGAAATAAAGGAACAAGGATAGGAAAGGAAGTAGTTAAATTATCATTATTCGCAGGTGACATGATACTCTACATAGAAGACCCCCAAAACTCCAGCAAAAGATTTGTAGATTTAATAACCAAATTCAGTAGCACAGCTCGATACAAAATCAACACTCAAAAATCAATAGCATTCCTGTACACAAACAACAAACTCACTGACAGAGAAATTAGGTTAATAGCACCTTTCAAAATAGCATCCAAAAAAATGAAATACTTAGGAAAAGGAGATGGAAGAAGATATTAGACAATGGAAAGATAAATCCTGCTCATGGATAGGAAGAACCAACATTGTGAAAATGGCCATATTCCCCAAACTGCTATTAGATTTAATTCAATCCTGATCAAAATACTATACCTCACAGATCTAGAGAAAACATTCCTAAAATTCATTCGTAAAAAAAGGGACCTAGATAGCAAAGGTAATCCTAGGCAACAAAGACAAAGCAGGAGGCATCATAATCCTTGATTTGAAACTATACTACAAAGCTACTGTGATAAAATTAGCATGGTTCTAGCAAAAAAACAGACCTGAGGACCAGTGAAACAGATTAGAAGATGAAGACACAACTACAAACACACTCAGCCACCTTATCTTTGACCAAGGGGCCAAATATGTTCATTGAAAGAAAGATAGTCTCTTTAATAAATGGTGCTGGAAAAACTGGCTTTCCACGTGTTGAAGACTAAAACTAGACCCATGTCTATCACCATGCACTAAAGTCAGAATGGATCAAAGATCTAAATATTAAAACAGAAACACTAAATCTGCTTGAAGAGAACATAGGTAGAAATCTTGTTGACATAGGGGTAGGCAGAGAGTTCATGAACAAAACTGCATGGGAAGTACTGCACGGGAAGTACTTCAAAGAATCAATAACTGGGATCTCATCCTATTAAAATGTTTTTGCACATCAAAAGAAATCACGAACAGAGTAAAAAGATAACCCACAGAGTGGGAAGAAATTTTAGCCAACTGTCCATCTGACAAAGAGCTTCTATCTAGAACACATAAAGAACTGAGAAAATCAGGTCCCCCAATCCAAAAATGGGCATTTGAGATGCATACACACTTCTCAGATGAAGAAATACAAATGGCCGATAAATATATGAAAAAATGTTCAACATCATTAGTCATTTGAGAGATGCAAATTAAAACAACAGTGAGATTCCCTCTCACCTCAGAAAGAATGGCTATCATCAAGAAATCAACAAAAACAAATGCTGACCAGTCTACAGTGAAAAATGAACCCTTCTCCATTGTTGGCGGGAGTGTAGACTGGAGCAACCACTGTGGAAATCAGTGTGAAGATTCCTCAAAAAACTAGGATTAGAGGTCCCTTTGACCCAGCTATTTCCTTTTGGGTATTTTCCCAGAAGAATTAAAAACATCACATCACAGCAATATATGTGCACCTATGTTTATAGCAGCACAATTTATAATAGCTAAATCTTGGAAACAGTCCAAATGCCCATTAACCAAGAAATAGATAAAAAAAGATGCAGTATTTTTATATAACGGAATATTACTCAGCTATAAAGAAAGACAAACTCAAGGCTTTTATAGGTAAATGGATGCAACTAGTGACCATACTTATAAGTAATATAAATCAGACTCACATGTGTAAACATCATTTTATGTGCTTAGTGTAAGAAACTGAAAGAATAAATATGATCCAAAATGTACAATAGATATTGTGAAATGGGAAAAAGCTGCTCAAAAGGAAACAACTGCGATGGGGGACAGGAAAAAGAAGGGAAAAGAAAAAATATGTATACAAGATAGCTAAGATCATTATACTGCTAATTTCTGTTCATTGAAAAGAAAGGTTTATGCTTACATTGCTTGATCATTTTTCATACCTACATCTTGTAATCTGAGCAATTAATTTGAAAATAACAATACATAATTAACTATTGCATATAAAATATGTATTAACCATTGTTAACCTCCTATTACTTTGTTTTGAAATTTTGTATCATTGCTTTTCTTGTTTTTTCTCTTTAAAATAAAAAATCAAATTCCAATTTGCATTTATTATTCAAATATCCCAGAATTTTAGAAATAATTTCCAAAACAAGAGAGTAAACTTCTTTAAAGTGCCAGCTTAAAATATTTACAAGTAACATGGGGTTATTATTAAAAGTTGGAGAAACAAAATATCCTTAGGCAAATGAGCCCTGTGGGGAATGTGCAGCCAAGGGGGGACTCGGGGTATCTGAGGATACTCAGCCCCACGCAGGACTTGCCCACAGCTCTCCAAAACATTCAGAAATAGTTTCCAAATGGTAATATTGAAAGGAAGGAGGGGTGGACCAAAAGCAAAACCTGGCCCTTAATTATGAACATTCTGCGAGACATTACAAAAGGATTCATTCTGTATCTCTTCCAATTTACTTAAAAGCATAAATCAACCCAGCTCTCTAGAAATTAGTAACTTACAATGCAAAGGTTGAGATCATGAGCTCCAGAGCCAGTCTCGAGTTTGATTCCTGGCTCTTCCATTTACTAGCTGTGTGCCTCAGACAAGTTGCTTAATTTTTCTGTATCCCAATTTCCCTTCTCAGATGGAGATAACGGAACCAGGACAGTGAGTTGTTGTATCACATCTGTTTCTCCATGTGAAACCTTTGCTTGGTGACTGAAATCTGATGTCATGTAATTGTTGGTGTTAGTGGTAGAACAATTTAAAAACTAATAAAATTCAGAACACAAAGAGCACATACAGTGTCTGGTAAGGTTAGTTTGGAAAATACAAATAAAAATTCCAAACTAGGTGACTTCTAAACACGCTCATGAATTTTGTTTATATACAACTCCCGCACCACCAAACCAGCCTTACTGTCCCAGAAATTCACATCTCCACTAATCTGAGCTGGGACCATCTGCATGGGACTAAACCAGGCAAGAGTGCAAACCATTCTAAAAGCAGTTGACCTTAGGGCCTAAAAATGAAATAGTCAGCACAGCTGTAATTAAGCCATGACTAACTGCATTAACCAAATCCTAGCCCAGAACATTACAGGCAAATGTTTTGGGCCAGAATACTGTGGCCCACATGAGTCCACGGTAGTAGTCACTGATGACCACTAACCCCAAGATTTAGGAGCAGATCCTGAAAGGAGAGGACCACCCTGCCTGGACTCCCACATCCTGCCTGCCTCCTCACCACCCAGCACACCTGTGGCTGCTTCTGCCAGCTGGGCTGGCTCCCTGTCCGCCCCTATCATAGGCGCGGTATGGCATGCACTCCTGGAACCCAGCTCCCCACTGCCTCCAGCGGCTGCAAATGTGCTGCTTCTCCAAAAAAAGCTGGCAAAGCTCTAGGATGGGCCGAACAACCCTCCTGGGCCCAACTCTCTTCTAAAAAATATATCCCATTTGATCCACTTCTCTAGTAGCCCTTCCTGGTCTTTGACTCTTTTCTCTCCTCCAGACATTGCTTATCATGCTTAAGTAAACAAACATAAAAAGGGTTTCTGACTAGTTGCAGAAGTCCAGTGGTTAACGGTGCACCAAGCTTTTCTGATCTGTTCCCTACTTAAAAACACCAAGGTGCTCCTGAGAGGTGTAGGCCAAAGTTGGTTTCCTCCCTCCTGTCACTGGCCTAGGTGCCCCTGGCCTGCATTGGACACACAATTTCTTAAGCATAAGTCCATTTTCTCAGCATTTCTCTTGGCTCTAACTCTTTACATGTGGATAGGATGGTTCTGCATATAGTCACTGTTTATTTCCTTAGTACTTTTTTTTATCTACTGCAAATGTGCTGCCAAATCTTTAAAAGCTTTCTACTCTGAAGCACAAGGCAATAGAGAAAGATGGCAGATACACAAAAAGAAAAAGAGAAATACTTCTTTTAAACAAAAGTCCAATGTGGTTTAACTCAAACTGAGTTTCTGAATTATACTGAAGCCAGTATGCAAAACCACATTCACAAAAACAAAGCCCTGTAAATAGCAAACTAATGAATCAACACAGCAAAGCAAAATGGGCCTAGCAACATGGTCTCCACAGTACTAAACTGCATGATATTATATTATAGGGGTTACTTTTTCTAAATTTTTGCTTGAGTATTTTTTTAATCCAAGTCATTTCATTGTATGTTTTATTTAAAGAACATTTAAAATGATGCTTAAAGAACTATTTCATTCTCTACTATATGCTGATGAGAACTAAGAACGTTACAACAGTCACTAAGAGGTGTACGCATGAGCCACTACTAAGACCAACCTCTTGCAGATCAGTAATAAATCAAGTCACAGGCAGTGTCAGAATTATTACTCCCTAATTGGAAGAAGCTGGAGACCTTCAAAACTTTTTGTTGCTGAAAAATTATCCCCCCAGCTGACAAATTAAGAATATATATTAGGCATAGAAACAAATCTGTGTCCAGCTCTGAAGATCTCTATTCTACTGCTTGTTTTATGTTTCTGAAAAATCGTGATGTTGGTGATTTATTTCACATCCATGTGGCCGGCCATTTGTTTATTCTATTGCATACCATCTGTTTCTCAGTAGAGAGGTTTCAAGTTTTTCTCATTCCCTCCCTCATATCCCACAGAAAACAATTTATAAAAGACAGATTTAAATCACTTGGATTCACGTGGAGCTGGAAACCTGAGCTTTCCTTCCTTCATATTTGGCAAATGCTCTAATGGGATTAGCAAATTGTGTTATTATGAAGTACTTATGGAGAGACAACACCTTTTTTTTACAGTAACAAATGATGTTAACAGTTTCATCTGGGGTGTTTAATAGCAGTACAGAAGATTTCACTAACGTGACAGGAAATTGACTTGATAGACAATAAAATCCTACCACAAATCCTGTTCATAGCTTTTATTTCTGAGAGTCATTGGATATGCGTTGTAAAGCCTACAGTGGGGAATAAATATCAAGTTGCTTCGCTTGTAAGGGGACATTAGCATGTTGGTTATATTCTCTGAGCTTATGATGAAGAACCTTTCAAGCTTCCCATGATAACAAACAGCTGGTTGTGGCACATGTGCCAGGAGTTTGCCATCACTACTCTAAGCCCTACAAACATGGTTCCCCTGGTCTAGATCCTGTCCAGTGAAGGCCATCCTCAGACTTCTGCACAAAACAAATTTATGCCTCTAATTCTTTCTCATAGCATCAATTTACTCCCACGGTAGGGCCAACTTTAATTTATTCTACAGAGGAGCCAGAGAAACAACTTCTTGTTGGAACCCTACAGGTGATGTGTAAAGTGTTAATTACCATTTTTACAAGAATCCTTGTTGCTGTCACGGAGAGGAGGTATCTGATGACAGGGCCCGGCGGCTGTCCATAGTTCATGGTTGACATCTGAAGGCTGACAACTGTCTGTCTTGAGGTCTACTTGATTTTCACTAGTCCTTACCAAGTCAGAGCTGGGAATTTGTGTAGAGCAGGTGACATCCTGGTAGATACCTGATCGATTCGGCTTACTGAAAGCATTAAGTGACATTTGTACTAAAGCTTCATTGACGAAGAATGAATTTTCATGACATAAACTCTCAGATCGATTCAGTTCTGTTACCTGTATAAAGAAATACAGAAAGAGTACAGTAATTTCTCCAGCAATGTACACAAGTTTTGTATTTATTTCTAATAGAATCTAGCAATTCAGATTTCAGTAAGATGGAGGTCAAGAAGAATATTACCATTTGCTCACCCTTCCCACCTCCTTTAAATGAACTAGAACCAAACACTTCGAGTCACTACGCACTATACCTTCCTTAAAAGGCATAGTGTGCTTGCCATTAAAGACTTCTTTAAATCAGAGCAAGTATCATGTCCACTTTTGCTAAATTAGAAAAGTTGAAAATATATCTATATAAAAATGAGGAATTTGTACTAAGTGTATTTAGTAAATTTAAAAGGAAACAATACAGCATGGCTCTTAATTAATAAGCCTATTAATTTTCATAACTTTATATACTACCAATAAGAAGCACACATGCAATGCACATAGTACAGGAAAATAAATGCTTAATGGGTAGCATGGTTGGAGAGGATGCAAGGGAAACACAGAATTCTCTGGAAGGTTTTATCCTATTCAGCCAGTAATCAGCACACCTCATAACTAGTACTAGCAAATGGAGTTTGAATTTACAATGTCCAGTTCACAAAGAGAGACTGACCCTGTTGTAACAGAGCAGTGTAATGTCTGCTCTGTTCAGCACTGATGGTAAACATTAATAGCTGATTCATCTACTAAAAGGCCCATGTATCATTGAGTATAGAAGACTGTCCTCTGTCAGTAAGAGCAGATCCTACACAGAAGGGCCTTCAAATAATGGAGACACGCCTGCTCACAATCCCTGTGGCTCCGGAACCAATCTGCCTGATCTTTCAGGTACAGCTCAGTCCTGCGTTCCTCCCTAGGTTAGGGTGTCTCAGAGTACAGCGGCCCATTAGAACCCAGGCCTTTCCATTTTCCACATTTCAGGTCAAGATGTTCCAGCATCATTTCTAAAAGTTCCCAGCTCTGACTGTCCACAGATTGAGACAGCCTTGAGCACCCCTGATGAGAACTGGCACCAGGGCGGCAGGCAGGGCCCAGCCTCATGGGATGCAGGGGCAGGGCCTACCTCCTTGCTCCCAGACGGGCAGGGAGGGAAGGCTGCTGGGAGGCTCCGCTGCCGACTGTGCCTCCAGGGGCCCAGCAGGCCCTGCTGCGCTCGCACCCTCTCCTTCTCCTGCTCCACCAGGCGCTGGCCCTCCCTCAGCCGCTCCAGGTTCTGCTGATACTCCTGCAGCTGGTGCTCCAGCTCGCCGCGGTTCTGCAGCAGCAGCGCCTCCTGCGACTGGCACTCCCGCTCCCGTGCCTGCAGCCAGCTCTCCTTGGCCTCCTGCTCGCGCTGCTGCTGGGCGCAGGTGCGCAGCCAGCGCCTCTGTTCCTGCTGCAGCTGGTGCTGGAGCTTGTGGACATCGGTCAGCTCTTCGCGCTGCTTCTCTGCACTGTGGGACTTCTCCTGGTCCTGGAAGGGGCCGCCCAGGAAAGAGTGGCCAGGGGCCAGGCTCTCCTGCTGCCGGAGGACCAGCTTGTGAATCTCAATATGGCTATCCTGGATGGTCAAGGCAGCCTGCAGGGTAGAGGGCGAATGGATGAAGTAAGGCCTTCTACCGTGTGCCCCTTGGGCTGAAATGCTTCTGAACTCAAAATGCACAGCACAGTGATTTCCTCTCAACACTCTGCCCTTTTCCTAAGATACATCCAAAGACAGACTTCAGCATTTTACATAGACTTGTCTGAACTTCCTAGTGGAAGGGCCTAGGAATTTATATAGAGAAGAAATAAAGCACAGTATCAATCCCATTATTCTTGGTATCTGAAAGGGAGTGCTTCCAGTTACTCATGGATACCAAAATCCAAGATACTAAACTATATAAAGTGGCCGAGTACTACAGTATGACCCAGGCACATTCCCTCATGTACTTTGAAGCATCTCTAGATCACTAGTGCCGCCCAAGACGGTTGCCTACACATCGCTTCATTCACAAAGACTCAGTGTAGTATCTGAAAAGACAGCAAGTCAAGTTTGGGTTTTTTGGACTTTTTCTTTACCAGGTTTGGTGGAATCAGAGGACAGAGGAGAGGTGTCTACAGAAAGCAGATTATACTCATTTCTTTTGGAAATCAGTCTACTGGTTGCTCGCTGTTGATTAATATTTCAGTAAGTTCTGAGTAAGAACTTGGAATGCAGAGTCACAAGACTCCATATTCTGTCCCACATCTCAATCTCTTCCTGAAGTCTCCCCAGTCAATAATTCATGGGAATTTATGAACCCGTACAAACCTAGAAACATCCTTTATCTGAGACCCAAAAGAGACATTACCAGAGCTACAAGTGTTGCTTTCATGAAGACAAAGAAATAAGTCAACTATCTGGAGACTTTGGTAAGTGATCTTTTTATACTACAATGCCAGAGAAGAGCAGGTAATGTTATTTCTAAGGGATACGTAAGTGGTTATCCTAGCCTCCTTGCTGACTTGGCATGTATAGCAGGAGGGCCATGCATTGAGAACTAAGCTGAAATTCATTCCTTTAATAGATTGCTAACAGGAGGCTTGGATGATTAAGGGAAAATAGATACTCTAATTCCCACAGGACATTACCAAGAGATTAAAAAACATTTTGAGTTATAGTATCTGCCCATGGAAAGTTTGGCAGCATCACAGGAAATAATTGCCAAGGTTTGGAAAGATGCCACTACAAAAAAAAAATCTCCTAGAACACCCTTGGAAACTTTTAATTTTAAAAGTCCCCATTTAAAATGCAAAGAAGTATAGAAAGGGCAAGCTGAAGTGGACATGTAATGGGTGTGTGCGCTGCAACACAGAATGAAAGACAGCTACTCTGCTAGGAATAAACTCACATTCTTCCTTGCTAAGGAGTTTTAAATTTTGTACATGTAACAGAGGTTGGTTGGGAAGATAAGGATTTCACTACCAATTATTTCTTGTAAGACCCCTCCCTACCTCTCCGAGGCACTAACTGCCACAGTATGGGTCATCCCAGTGCAGGCATTGAGGGAAACTCACACAAGGCAAAGGGGAGAGGAAGGGGTGTTACCTGGAGGCTATATAAGAGACGAGTTAAATTCTGTATGGCTTGTATAATCTGAAAAATAAGAGGACATGGGTCAAATTTTTACAACCACGCTCCTTAGCCACAAATTGAGAGAGAATGGTGGTATGTTTAAAGCAGGCGCTGCTCACCTCTGCCTGGGAAGACCCCGGGAAACTTCGACACTCCACCTACAATACACAAAAGCATGAGGAAATGAACGGCCGCTCTAGTTTTCAAAAGCTACACTGCAGAACTCGCCACGTGAGGCTCACTCTCTAAATTCGATGACCTCATCTAGAGCGACTCTATCCCCTCCCCGCAGGAGCAGCCTGCAAGATTCAATACCCACTTGACGTCAAGAACCGCCCTCATGCGAAGCTGGGGCTAGCAGTACAGGGAGGCCTTAGGGAGCCACCCTTCAACCCAGGAGGAAAGGTAACCAGGAAAATGTGCACGTTCTAGGTGATGGTGTTGGCGTGAGTGAACCGCACCATCAACGGAGCAGTCCATGCCCAGGCAGGGGCTGTCTCCCAGGCCTGGCCAACATCTTGTATCCTGAAGACCAGGCTTGGAAGCTAGGGAGCATCACACCAGCCCTCTGGCTCTCTGTCTCAGAGTTTGTGACTTATGATGACAACATAGCCTGTGCCCGAGAAAAGAAACCCGACCCAGAGGCAGCCCAAAGGGGTCCCTGAGCTGGTCCCCTCCGACCCTATGCCATTCCAGTTCACGGAGCATGCAACGCCTGCACCTGAGGGGGAGGGTCCGCCTGCTTCTTGAGGTGGGGCTAGCCTTAGTGTTTCGTCTCTCGAAGCACACATTAAAGGAACATGTGGATTCTGAGGGTTTCCAGTTTCCAGACTTGAACGAAACATTTGTTCAGTCATGTACTGTCTGTCATCTCCCACTCTGACATAAGCTAACGAGCAGCAAGACCTTATCTATGTAGTCAGTATTCTACCTGCAAAATGAAGGGATGCCTGGGGTGTGAGGGACACTTCACAGGTGAACGACAGTTGGACTCCGGCAGCACTCCTTCCGGTGCAGAAGTGCCGATCACCCCCATAAACTGCACGCTGTACGCTGCGGGACACCTCACAGCCCCGGCCCCCCAGTCTGTAGCCTCCACCGTGCTGCTGGCTTCTGTCTGAGCAGACCTCATTTTAAGCTGTAAAAGGCAATCGGCTACATACTGTTCTCAGGTAACTTCCAATGGAGGCTGCGTGCAACTAGCCCCGGCTGACAATGAGCCGCCTAACTTTCATCGTCCCTGTTCTGCCACAACTAAATATTTCATTCCGAAGAAGTCCGCCCCGATAGGGAGAGCACAAAGGCTGGAAAAGGAGAGAAGCTTAAAGGGATTAGATCTGTGTCCAACCCGGCAGGAGACGTCAGGACTGAGAGCCCCTGTCCTGCAGTGAGATTCGGAGTACTGAGTCTTTTTTCTGATTCCGTCCTTGCCCATCCATATACGTTTGCATTTGCAGTGAGACCATCTGGTATTAATTTTTATACTCCATAAAAATTAGACATGTAGCAATAAGCTGGATTGTGCTACATGGAGTTACTTGTACCAGGAACAAGAAGGTTTAACACAAGGCAGGATGCGCACATTCTTTTCAAACAGAGTTTGTCTGCCACCTGGTGGTCTAAGTGTGTAACTGCAGCGGATGACCTAGGCTTTCTCATGTTTGGGTTACACATTTAATTTTTCTTTAATTCTTTCAGAAATGAGCTTTAGTCTCACCTTATGAAGGGAGCTAATGACAAATATCCATGGCATACTTTTAGAAGTTTGATTTCAAGTGATCTTTTCCTATATCTGAGTTTATTTAGTTTCTCAAATGTCTGATTAATTAAGGGCCAAATTTTCCAGAGAGATTAATTCAAAGAAGAACCTGGACATTTAATGTCACGCAACCACCTGTGATTCAGTCAGGGAGTGGGTCCACCACAGCTCTCCATTCCAGATGGAGCTATTACTGAGCAGCTCACTTTCTTGGTCTCTCTTCTGGTAATATCAAAGAGGTTGAAAACTACAAACTTCAGACTTAAAAGTGAAGTCCGAACTTAAAAAAAAAAGCAGGAAGCACATAAGGCAAATAAGTGGGAAGACTCACAGTCTGAATAATCACAATAAAATACTGCATTCCCACGTTCACTTTTCAGCCTATGAAGTCTGAAGAAGAATGCCAAATGACAACATGTAAATCCTTGGACTTGGTTTCTCTGTTATGTGTAACATTTACAGAAAATAATATGAAAAGTATGTACATCTACAAGAGAAGATCTGACATACGTTGCATCCTATATATGTATATATTTATAATTGTATTTCTATGCTGATACATTTTAGTATTTGGTAACGGACTTAATTCAATTTTAGACAAAGGCAAACTCTCAAACCCCAGATAATCCTGAGGAGGCTGCCTTGCCCCCTCCCAGAATCACAGTTTAATTCTTCCCCTGTTTATGACACTTGACAGTTTCACTTGAAGTTACGGGGAAACTGTATGTGTTTAATTTTTAAAGTGAGGTATAAGCTACGCATACAGTGTGCCAGAAAAGCAGCAGGCTTTGGAACAATCTCATTTTTGAAAGCAAAAGATGGTTTCCCAAACTAAAAATGAACCAGAAGTAGTGAACATATGAATAGTGACAGGCAAGCCATTGAAACAAGAGTAGAAGGCAAGGAAGGAGACCAGAGACCCCCAGAGGTGTAACAATCTCCGCTACTCAGGGCCACGTGGCTATGCGAGGTCCCAGTGCCCAGGGCTCCTCGCAGCAGAGGCTCCAGGAGGACGTGTGGGCAGCGACACTGTGCTGAGGAAAGTGAAGCCCGGAAGCAGGGTCAGACAGAGGTACGTACATAAGGGTTTTCAAACTTTTAAAATGTAACTTTCCAATTGTTTTTGTCTACACCTGCACATGCAGGAAGAGCAAGAACATTTAAAGTAGAAATGTTGGAACACTTACAGTGAATGCTGAAAGAAACCAAGAACAGGTCAGGAAAGCACTGTCATACCACTCACTGCCATGGGCAGAGCAGGACCAGGGTGGTTTCATTACACAAAGAAACCAGTGGTGTTTACTAAGGAATGGTTAGCTGTACCTTCTCCCCCGCATCGGAGACTGCCAAGCCAGTTAGCACGCCCTGGATCCCGGGATCCACATCCCAACAGCCTCTTTCTTCCGTCCCTTCTGCGGCTGGTGCTGCATGCACGCCATCAAGACAGAGACAAAAAGGGCATTGTGAAATGTAAGCCAGCCAGCTGCCTCCCTCCGCACACAGCCAGCACATACTTCTCCGTGGGAGACACCACTAGGAGAATACACTGAACACTCATATCCGAGGCGTCAAGGAGCACCAGGCCCGCCATCCCTGCCCACATGGAGCTTGCACACCAATGGGCGCCACACTGAGAAGCAGCGTGAACGAACCCCCAGTCTTTCCCGTACCCCCACACTCGTTTGTGGGGTTCAGGGGCTGGATTCTACAGCTCATCTCCACTTCATAGGGAAGAGCTCCAGGGCAGGGTGTGGGTAAGACAGGCCCAGCTGAGGAGAACCAGGGTCTGTTGGCCGAACTGCACCATGGCCTGCACTCTGTGGGCAGCGCGAGAGAAACAGCAGCTGAACAGCGTCAGCAAGAAGGCAGGAGGGAACTGATGGACTTATGTACCATGTGAACCCGGGGAACATTTACAGTGTGCCACCCTGCACTGAGAAAACCAGCCATCTCATAGCTCTTGCACACTCTCTAACACCCTGAGGAGAAAGATACTTCATCAATTTATAAAAAATTTTATTCAGTGTCATCTTGAAACTTTATTTCTAATGGAGGAAATGGTTTTTCTCTTTGTTGAATAGAAATACTTCTGTCTTTGGAGAATGCGCATTGTCTAGGACTCTGAAGGCCTCTTCTAAAACAAAGCAGTGTTCTGTTGCAAAAACTGCTTCAAATGACATCAGCTGAAAGTCAAGTTCACTGTGTCCATGCCACTCACTGATAATGAAGGCACATTTCATAGAGATTTTTCTGCCACTTAAAAAGTGTCTCCACTTTTAGGTGCCACTCCTAAGTCTTAAAAGACACACCAAAAGCACTACCCCATAATGAGCCACTTCCTCCCCTCCCATGCCCCATAGAAGTGGGGACAGTTGAGTGTGCACAGGAACCAGTGCAGTGCTGACCCACACAAAGGCAGAAGAGTCCACGGGCCATCCCAGAGTGAGTGGGAGGGTCTCCAGCACACCGAACCTCAGGACGCTAGACTGCACAAGGCCACACAGTTAGGAGTCCAAGGACTGAAAACATCCCTCTGCCTTGCTGATGCACTCAGCCTCACTCAGGTGTCCTAGGGTAGGGCCCAGCCTTAAAGCCAGTTGCAGAACAGACCCATAAGTTACAGGTCTTCAATTAGGAGAATCTTGAGCCCTTAACAACTTTACAAACAGGATGAGCTTCTTGGGGCACCATGTTCCCATCCAGCCCAGAAGAGAGGGGCCTTTGCGGGACAGGAGGACCCTACCACTTGCCCTTGCAGCACCTCTACCTGGATCCTGCTGTGGAACCACTCTGGTTCTACTATACAGCATGAGTAGCCCCTGGCAGCTTTCCCAAAGGACAGGAGAACAGATGCGGACAGGAGAGCCCTCCTGACTGGCCTGGGGGGCGGAGGAGGGGTGGAGGGGAGGTGCCCTCACTCTGAGCAGCTGCAGGCTGAGGGGGGCCTGTCCAGCTGTCCTTGGGGTGAGGCAGAATGCACAGAGGCCTAAATTTATTTTTAGACAGAACTTCCTCAATGGCATAATGAGGTTCTTCTTGTAAAGGGAAATCACCCAGGGCACGATTCCCCTGATGAATCCAGTCTGTGCTGAAATGGAAAGCATATGTGCATATTCTGAAAATAGAAACCCCAGATTAGATAAAGCAGAAGTGAAGAGGGAAAAATAATTATTGCTGTTTGTGAGAAATGTATAGAAAAACTATACCACGTATAGACCAAAGAAATGCGAAAACCATACAATCCTCCAATTCCTAATTCCTAAAGACACTTTATTGTGTACATATAGGACCCTTTTGGAAGAAAAGTTTTTATCACCACTCCGTGAGAAAAATACCTTGTTATTATCTTAGAACCCTTTCTGGCCTCACACTATACATACAACAGTATACTTAGGTTTTAAGAAATTACCTGAACCAATTCTCTAGTCTTCCTGTATTTAAAATGTATTGAAATGGTGTTTTAATATAAATTTTGACCCGCATTAAAGTATATGGTAATGCATATCAAAACCTTGGTAATTCTGCCTTGGGCCACATAACCAAACCTGGTGGGGCAGGGAGAAGTGGGAAGGAGGCTGGTTCTAGTTTTCTGAGCTGTATTTTCCTCAGCTGATGCTCATGAGATTAAGTTAAAGGGCTTATTCTCTAGCGGACGACAGGGGCCCTTCTTTAAAAAAACGAATAACGTTTAAAGATCCTTTCAGAATTGTGTTCAATGTATCATATGGAAACAAAGCCAGGAAAGGTTTGGGGGAGAAGCAATGCTAGGCTGAGAAACAGAACTGGAGAACTGCAACCTCGGAGTCCATACCCTTGGGACGCCACACCAGTACTGTATGAGCACAGTGTTTATGGCTGGCCTAGCTCGCCTCAGTTTTTTCTAACTTAAAAAATACATTTATCCCGCAGCTGCACCGCAGTGGGCCCCGCGGCTGCCCCGCTGTGGGCCCCACGGCTGCTCTGCTGCTGCTCCACAGTGGGCCCGGTAGCTGCTCCGCTGAGGGCCCCGCTCAGGGCACCTCATGGACTGGACCCACCCCCACCCATAGCACAATGACAGGGTGGAGCCGGGCGGTCCGCTGTGAGCATATGTGCTTTCCCACCTCCAACCATGGCAGTTTGTATACACCCCTGTATGTTATAGTATAGTCTGAGGCAGCTATATCTCTTCCCAAGGCGAGAGTCCAAGGATATAGATAAACCCAGGAGTACAGTTATTATCACAGGGAAGATGACTGATTGAGTGGTAGGGCTATGGAGATGAGGGAGAAAACTGAATGATCAAATGGGCCATCATCTGTGTAACTGAGTAACAAAGGTGAAGGTAACATTATGTAGGACAGCATCCAGAGCTAATTCCCTTCTATGTTCTCTATAATTCTGTATTTCCTCAATTGTTTTTGTATTAACAGAAGTGAAGATAACTTTATATTATACAGCATCCAGTGCAAATTCCCTACTATCCTCTCTATAATTTGGTATTTCCTTTAATGTTTTTGTGTTAACTAATGTGAAGATAACTATGTAATACAACATCCAGTGCTAATTCCCTACTATATTCTGTATAACTTTGTATTTTCTGTATTGTTTATGGCTGTTCTAGTTCATATGTCTCCATTCTTTTGTCTTTAAAATAAAAAAAAAAATACATTTAGTCTGCTCCCAATAGGGACAGAGCTGGTGCTGTCATTTTAGGTAACCATGCCAGGCTCCAAGGACCATCTCCAAGCACTGTGTTTTCACTTACAGGCAGCAGGTGGGCTTGGGATGTCGTCAGAGCCCAGTGCGTCCCTTGAGACAGACCCTGCATCCGTGTCCTTGGATGAGTGACTCACACCATGCAGCTTCGAGGCCTTCACTGCAACACGCAGACTCTCCGCTACAAAGCAGAAAAATAAATAAGTTCACAGAATATACACATGCATATGACAAAGAGCACTGTTTTTATATGGCCCAGGAGCTAGACACTGATCTGCTGCTTTAGAAAGCTTGTCCGTGTAGGTGCTCTCGGGAATAGAACCCTGAGGCAGCACAGCCCAAGAAGCCTAAAACATGAGCAATCTGGCCTTTTACAGAAAATGTGTGAGCATCTGCAATCAAAATCAATACTGTCAGCATCATTTGGTAATAGAAAATTACCGCAACAACAAGGTAAAAAGCTCGTTGCAAAAAATATCCCAAAGGCAACTTTCAGTAAATTAGTACACTCAAAAATTCCTATGCTTGCACTAATGGAATTATGCTATCAGGCAACGTGATTCTTAAAGCTGTTATTCAGAAATATTAGCTGTTCTTCAAAAAGAGCATTTCTCCAAACTTGCCTTTAATAATAGGGATTCCCAGCTCTCTCTCCAGACCCCCAAGTCAAGTTCTCCAAAGATGAGATGTGTGTTCTAATCAAGCGCCCAGGACTGCTCAGGAAACACCACATCAAGAAGGGTTTCAGCTCGAATGTGGATGAACAGGATCATGAGCCCTTACACACATTTCTAAAACACTCTTTGCAACTGTTCAATTCATAAGACATTCTGTGAACATCATATGACTGCTCTTGGCCTAGGTTTTTGACAACTAGGAACTGGAGATCCATGAAAACATCACTGTTTCCTTAGTGAACGTGTGACAAATGCCAAGTAAACTAGTGATTCTGGCAGTGGCCCCGCGGCTGACATTGCTGTGTCCTCCTGAAGACCCCGCCTTCCCCCACTGTGGAATAAAGATAACAGACGAGATTTCTGAATTCTCTCCTGCAACAAATGCTTTGCGGTGCTACAGCAGCGTCGTTTCCACAGTTAGTGCTGCAGGTTTTGTGAGCCATGTGGACTCAGCACCGTTCACCTCTGCCATGCTGGGAAAGAGCCACCAGACACAGCCCACCGCGAGCAAGGGAGGCTGTGCTCCCACAGAACTCATTCACTGAAGCAGGCGGGGTGATGCAAGGGGCCCGAGGCCGCAACTTACCAGCCCTTGGTCTGAGCAACTGCACCGTCATCACTCAGGCAGTGGCTACCCCTTCATCACCACTGTCACTTCCAGGCCATTACCCTCATCTCTCCGGTCAGCCTCTAAGCCTCGCCGACCTGACCTCTGGCCTCCGCCTGCATCCTCTGCCACTCGCCTGGGTCTCTGTACAATCCCACGCCCGGCACACTTTCTGACCCCATCCTGGCTCATCCCCACTAGTTCTCAGCGATTCCAGCTCTGCTGCGTCCTTCCGCTACCACGACCTCTGGTCTCTTCAACTGTTTTGTTTCCGGAGGTCCCAGACTCTGTCACTACCAGGATCTGCATTTTGCCACCTCACGCTCTGTTCTCCACATCACAGTCACAGAGCTACTTTTACACAAGTTGGGTCTCTCCTCCACTGAAATCCATGATGCTTCCCATCTCCCGCGGCGTAAAATCCAAAGCCCTTTCTGGCTCCATGGAACCCAAGAGCTGGTAAACCCTTAACTCATCTCCTGCTACTCTCTACCTCCCAAACTCACTTTATCTGCACCGCCCTCCCTGCGATTCCTAAGGCAAGCCTGGCACTCGCCCGCCTCAAGGCCTTCACGCCTGCCACTTCCTGTGTCTGGGACATTCTTTCCCAGGGTCCCCTCGGTCCCCTCATTTCTTTCACATCTGCTTACACATCACCACATCACCCCATCTGCAACAGAGCCACCCAACTCTGTCACCCGCCAGCCCTTAACTTGCTCATCCATCTTCATATCCCTTAATATAGCCTGGCATACTTACTTCTCTACGTGTTGCTGGTTCTAGAACACAAGCTGTAGGGAAGTAAGGACCCTATCTTGTGCTGCTATACCCTCAGCGCAGAGACTCCAATGCGTGGCACGTGGTGGGTGCTGCATAAATATTTCCAGAAGTGGTCAAATCAAATCCCTTCCAAAGCAACTCACCTTCTTTCAGTGCTGCAGCCAGTAAGGAGGCGGCCTGGGGAGGCTCTCCCGGGTCAGGCTTAATGAGGAGGTGGGGCTCCAGGTGGACGTCCTCAAAGCCACTCAGTTCCCCAAGTTCTGCATAGAGATGCAGCTTTTCCTCCAGATACGTGCAGATCTGCTGGTCTTGGTTACTGAGTATTTCTAAGAAACAGTGTTTACCATAGAAGGTGATCACGCCTATGAATACAACTGACATGCACGTCCAAATTGCAAGCGCAAGCTGCCTGCTCTAAGGGTAAAGTACTATGGTTAGGTGGGGTAGACCCTGGCTCAAATCCTGACTCTTCCACTGTCTGCACCTCTGGCAAGGGACTTAGCAACCCTCCCACCTCCACCGCACTCAGAAAATGCTCGTTTTCTCTCCCAGTCCTCTAATTTCAGGAAACCTGGCCAAGCCATGCCTTATTTACGCAGGCTGGTCCCTATTAAGACTGAACACCCAGCTCAGGACTGAAAATTGGGGTAGCCCCATCCACAGTGAGGGAAGCCCACAGGGGACACAAGGCGAAGGCCTGAAATGCCTCGGGCTTTGGCCAGTCTTGGTCAAAACCAAACACACTGGCTTATGTTTTTGTTTCTAAACACCTAATTTCTTTGACCATGATTAGCTTCATATTACAACACGTTAGAGAATTCTTAAATCTCAGCGACCTTAACCAGCAAGGACTCCAGGGACATGCCGTCCTCTGAGCTCCTTGGAATCACATGGAGAGAGTTTAAAACACTTAGATCCACACCCCACACTGTGTAGATTCTGATTCAGATGTGCAAGGGGCCCAGGCATCAGTAACAAGCTCTCCGAACGAGTCTAACGTCAAGCCAGAACTGAAAGTAGAGCTAAGCTTCTTTCTTTCCTTCAAAGATTTGCACTCAATAGCCAGCCTATGTCTAGGCACAGTCATGTACAACTGTGACCAGACAGGGCTGCGACCTAAAATTAAATTAAACCGTCAGCCACCAATGCCCACGTTCCCATGCCCCAGCTTGCCCACAGCTCTCGCCTAGGGTCAGGTTTTCCTCTGGAGGGTGACCAGTCCAGGCCTTGGGTGCTTACAGCCACTCAGTCAGGACTTCCCTGCATGGCACCAGGGCTCTCCCAAACGCCAGGGCAGCACAGCGGGGTGAGGCGTGCCCAGCTGTACCTTGACACTGCTGGATTCTGGCCACTCTGGCTTCGGCCTTCCGCCTCTCTTCATCAGACTCACTCGTCCTTCCCCCTTCTTCTTCTGGGCAACTTTAAAAGACAGCAATCGAGAGACATAGCAGAAGCTAAATCCAAGGGTCTTCAGGCTCATTTAAAAAAGGGCAACTTGGTAACAGAGTTATTCATAAAGCTGAAAAATTCAGCAAAAAGAGAACCATCATGCCCCCAGGTCTGGCTACAACAGGGATCTCCTGGAGTATATAAAGGATCTTCCATAAAAAACATAACATGGCTCTCAAAGTCAGCAGTATAGGAGGAATTGAGCATTCCAGCACACACGCACACGCACACGCACACGCACACGCACACGCACACGCACACACGCACACGCACATGCACACTCATGACCCACGCTGGCATTAAGTACAACTAAGGTAATAATTCTTGCTTTTTACGATATTTGGGCACTTCTACTCTCAGTGGAGGAAAGCTAAGAGGGTTAAGGGATGGGAGTAGGGCACCACATTGGGTGGGTGCAGTGGAGGCAGAAGAATTCTGTACAATGTCCAGATCCAACTCACCAAATTACCTTAAGAATGATCACAGCCTCTCTCGCACCTTCATTTACAAAACCTGTCCTTGCACAAGTAATGAGGAATGGATTGACTTAGACATTTTTTATTAAATGATTCCTCAGTACTCAGCCAATAGGGTGACATATGGCCTAGTCCCTGCTCTCAAGGAGCTTCCAGTCTAAAGACATAAACACTCGTGTATGTATATGCACGAAGATAGCAGCTACAAGACAGTGTATTCCAAGCACCAAATCATTGCCTTAGGGAGCAGGAGGCAAAGCATTGCAGGTAAGGAAGAGGCCCTTGGACGGAAGAGGTCTTCGCGAAGCGGGGCAGGCAGGAGCTGCAGCAAAGGTCCAGGCAGTGGGGAGGGCACGGCGTTGCATGCGGGAAGGTGAGCGGAAGGCAGAGCTGCAGGTGCGGGGCTCCCGCAGGCAGGTGGGGGCAGGGGTGGGGAGCAGAGCACTCTGGCTGAGGCAATGTTTCACACAGGGGAGATGAGGTTAGAATATTTTCCCCACTGAACATGTCCATGCCATAGACACCCAGCAGAAAAAAGCTTACCTTTCCACAGCCTGCTGGATCTGCCTCATCCAGTTATTCCGTTCCTCCTTGGAGTTGGTGTGGATTTCGTACATCTCAGGACCAGCGGATGAAGCACTGATCAGAAACATTCCTCTCTCCTCATTAGCAACTTCTCTAGCAATGAGCTTCTGAAGGGAAATAACTGATGGCTTCTGATCCTACGGAGGAAAGGAAAATGTGCGGATGAAACAGCTTCTCCTAAAGTGAGTTATCCCAAACCCATGAGCCACAGAAAGCAACGGGGCTAGAGAAACCTTTACAGTGGACCCTTGACTTAGGAACTTGATGTGTTCCCAACTGATGGAACTCATGTGGTCAACTGAAGGCTCAAGCTCCTCTGCAGCCTTCAAAGTCTCTCTCCTGTGTATGGACAGATCACAGTGTCCTTCAAGAGACACTGGCCTGAGATTTCTCAACTAACCCCATCCAGGAAAGGGTGTTGTAATGTTCCTTCCAGAACTCCTTAAAGGTTAAATCTGATTCTGAGACCATCCGGAAGCACAAGCAGCCAGGATTCGGGTCATAACTCAGACTTTGGTCCTACGTTAAACTAAAATTCCAGGAATAACCCAAGTTGTTTGTGGTGCAGGCCAGTCATAGCTCAAGGGTCCACTGTACTTCATTTGGGACCTTTTCAAAAGAGCTGCAGAATTTGCTGGGATCTCCCTCAGAAAGGGTGGAGAGAAGATAGAACAGAAAGACGGGGTTAAGGGGAATATGGGTCCTTAAAGATAGTGGTTTAAAAGAACTGATTTTAAAAAGAAAATTCAGAGAGGTAGGAAAAAATATCAAAATGCTGTGGTCACAGGAGGAGGTATTTTTCTAGGAGGACTTGACAGGAAAACAGTCTATCAAATATTACAAAGAGATTGAGAGGATAAAGGACATAAAAATTAAATTTGGAAATTTATAGAACTTCAGTTTCAATTCAGTAATGGAAACAACTCCAGAAATTAAGGAGATGGACTGTAAGACAAAAAGTAAGAATAAAGAGGCAAGACCTGACCCCCCACTATCATCCTACAGACCTTGGCAGCAGAGCTACAGCACTCCTTGTCTCTTCTCACCAACCAGAGGAGCCCTTGGTGGGCAAGAGTGAGCCTAATTCATGTCTGTACACTGAGCACATTGTCTTGCAGAGCAGGCACTCAGTAATGTAGAACTAGACTTTACCACAATTCCCCCCAAGAGAAATAGGACGAAAGTCTAAAATTTGGTGTCCATGATTAAATCACCTTGTTTACCATTAGCCACGGTGGAGCTTCAGTGCCCCTTGCTAAGCACAACCAGATGCAGGGATGAGGACTCACAACACTGACTGGGATGTGGAACTGTAGCTGAAAGAATGGCCAAAGGAACGGCTGCAGAATGAGCGGCATGGGGGGTAGAGATAAGGAATCCGCTTTGGTTTGTGGCTTCCACCACTGTTTACAGAGTCAGCTGCAGAGTGTGGTTTTATGTCTCTCTCAGGGACGGAGTGACGCCTTCATCCAGAACATGGCACTCTGCTCCCCACCACTGACTCCTTGCAGCTAGCTTGACTGTCTTCCCAGCATTGCATAGCGGTGCCACATCTGGAGCTATATGCCAGGATGTGCCAGGGATACCTTCTTGATATTTCTTAGAGTGATACGAAAAATACGCATCATAAGGGGGCAAACTACTACCCAATTCCACACTACACTGCTGAAAGCGGAAGCAAAAGCAGTTTTGTGGCCAGCCTCCTGGAATGCCCCCCTCCGAGTGAGAGGTCCTCTGAGTACTATTAATGCTCCCGTCCCATAATGGATCTATTCTCCAAGATGCTACCTGCTTTCCTTGTTTCGGTGTAGCATTGCAGCCTCCTCAGCTTAGAAGGTAAACACCCTCCGTATGTAAAACAGGGCGCGTCTGAATTGGGATATGTGACAGTGACATTATTTGAACACGCTGGATGGTGTTGAGGAGGAGGGGAGAGGCATGGCAAGGTCTTTCCAAAGTGAAGAATAAATAAAGGGGTAGAAAATAGCACTTGTTAAATCATGATCAAACCAGGAGGCATGAGAGATGCATCCATCCCTAGTCACACCCTTCACACTTAAACACTAGCAGGGAGCAAGCACACTCCCAGGAGTGGAGGAAACACATCTGCTTTGGAGGCCAATAGCAAACACTGCACACACCAAGGCCTAACCCGGCCCGCATGTTTGGCTTGTGCCGTAGCACTTCACAACCATATATTATTTATTTATTTATTTAGTGGTACTGGGGATCGAACTCAGGACCTTGTACTTGCCAGGTAGGCGCTTATGCCACTGAGCTACATCTCCAGCAAAATCTATATATTAAAAAGTAAGTGGCCAATGTTTAAAAACTGGAAGATTGTAACTTTTAAAAATTTCTAGGTTGTTGGGTGCCTGAGAAAAAACAAGACTGGCAATCCTGGGTCCATACGGTCACTTTAAAACATTGTCCATGCAGCCGAGTAATCACTGTCCTCTCTGAGCTGGGACATGGACTCACGGGTTGACTACAATACCCCTCGCCCTCGCTTGTCTCACTGACACTGACTCCGTTTGGGTTTGAACATTTCTGCTTCTGCCCAATCCCTGCTGGTATTTGAAGCTAAAGGCCTCTACAGTCATGAAAGAGGGAAAGAAGCTGCCGTTCTTAACCTCTCTGCTACACCCTGTCCGTTCCGTGCTGATTCCAGCAGCGAGCGAGTCCACCATGATGAAAATACCTTTGGTTTGCTTCCTGTTTTGAACTTGACCTTGCAGAGCAGGCAGGGGAAACACTGCTTAGGCCTCTGCCCCCGGCAGTCCTATAGCTAGGCTTATGTGATTTGTTTTCTCTGAGCAGCAAAACAGAAACTTCATTACACTTTGAATTTTCTGCAGCCAGATGGAACTGATGCTATCTCCTTGCGCCCCCAAGTAGCCCATCACTCAGGGAACATAAATACTCCCACTCTACAGAGCTGAGATTATGCTCCCAGATGGGGACTGCGGCCCGCATCAGGGCCTGCTGCTCCATCAGGCCGACAAGGAGTGAACTGACCACATCTGTCTTCTCCGCACTGTTTTGGCCCACACAAATGCTGCATAAGAAATATTACAAAATCCTGGTTTTTACTGTTGGTCTAACTGTGTGCTGAGAAGACTAACCTAGACATCACAAAGTCAGGTGCTGTCTGAACAACCTTAGTCATCGGAAGTCATTATAGTAGAAAAAAAATTCTTCTTCTGATATCAGGATGGTGTTCTCTTGTTGGGTAGAAGATCACCATGAAAGTTGAGAGGGGTTCATAAGTGCTACACCAAGGGCAGCATCCAACAGGAACAGAGAGGGTAAGATGCTGGACACAGGGCCTAGCATTAGCATTTCAGTTGCTAAATCTGAGAGAAAGGGATGAGAAAAGGGGACTAGAGGAAAGTCTGGGGCAGCCACTAGCTGAGAAGACCACGGGGCTCAGGGCAATGCCTGTTCTCATTCAGTATTGAAGTACTTCAATGTTTGCACCACTGGTGATGCTCACTACTGCACCAGCTGTGAAATCACCAGCAACAGTGGGAACAGCACTGGCCCAGGTTCTTGCTGGTTTAGTGACCATTTTAGTTTACTAGGAATTTCAGGAATTTTTCAAGGAAATGTAGGATTAAGTCTGTTATTAAAAATATGCATCATATGATCACCTACTCACCACAGCTGCAAAGATGTATTTCTGGTCTTTTTCTTGTAAAAAGAGCAGCAAGTCAGTTAGAAGTAGAGCTAGGATATCTTCAAAGAAAAGATATTTCCAGTATTAGTGATGGAAACTATAGCTCAAATGATTAAATTCCCAAATTTCACATTTGAAATCTAAACACCATTTAATAAACATATGAGACTAACATTGAGCCTAAGTATGAAACTTTTATAAATCCTCTCCATTATAGCTGGAGACACACAGATAACTTAGGAGAAATCCATGTTTAGCTGTGTGTGTTTGTGTCTGACTATAGCTAGGGCCAATTTCCAGAAAAACGGAATGTTGCAGTTTTCAAAATGAAAGGAAAATATGTGATTTTTTAAAAGGGTCTAACAGAACCCTTACACTTAGGGGGAAAGGTGCTTCTCTAAATACGTATGAGGCAACGCACACACAAAAGCCTGCTCTTCTGTTCTCCTTGGACCCGGACAGGGTTTGAGACATTGTTTACAAGAACGATCTTCACTCCATCAGGGCAGCCCAAAGCTACTAAAACATTCATTCTACTAAATGGACCAAATGCATTAGAATCTAGCTGTTGTAGTTAAGTTTGTTTTCAACACAACGTTGTAAACTGTTGATAGCAAATCTGGTTCGGATATTAGTTGAACTTCCATCAAAACTGGATTGTCTGGGTAATGAGCCACTGAGCTAGAATTTAATGACTTCTGCTTCTCCTTGCACACCTGAGGAAGTTATTATGATGAAGTGTTAGGAAAAAAAATAAAAAGAAGAGAAGATCTGTGGTTCTTAGACCCGGCTCCAGAGCAGACTTCCCTAGAGAGCTTTCAAACATCCCTTGGTCTTGGGCTTGATCTCACGACCAAAACATCCAAATCTCAGAGAGGAGACGCGAGCAGGATTCATTCGTTAAGCTCCAGAGATGACTCTTAATGTGTCGCCAAGTTAAAAAACCCTGAGTCAGGCAAGGTACTAGCTATATGATTGGCCTTTAACATTGAAATAAATTGTTTTGGACTCTAAGCAGAATAACAGAGTTCAGCTAATACCCCTTAGTGAACAGAAGCATCAAGAAAGTGCTTATTCTAGTGCCAACAGGTATGTGAACATGTTACCTGACACGGCAACAAAGTCCATATTCCCAGTGGTTTCCTCTCTTTGCCCTGGTCTGAGGGCCCCAGGCTGACTTGGCACACAACAGAACCTGGCCGTGTAGGTGGACTGCTTTGCTTTCAACACACCACACTTGCCAGAATAACGTTTCCATGCCAACAATTAGCAGAACTCTCAGTGCCTTTGATTTAGACAGCAAACTTACAGATTTATAAAAATACATAGGAAGGTTTTGGCTTAGGGCAGTGAATTCCTTTCAAAGACCTGCACCACCAGCCACGTTTGCCTGGTGAACTTCACAATTTGACTATGGAACTTCACGATTTAAACTTTCACATGACAAGCCAAGGGTTTGTCTGTGTCGGCTTGCAAGTCTGACCCTCTTGTTTTTTAAAAAAAACCCATCCTCTGAGGAATGGATAAGGTGTACGAAAAGAGGAGAGCTGGCCCAGTTGGAACCACAGTACCTTTAAAACGGCCTGTAGCAGTTTTCCAGTAAACAAGGCTGTCATGTAGCAGTGTCCTTTCTTTACTGATCAGCGCCTGCTTTCTGAACACGTGGCCATTTTTGAGCTTTGTGTAGGTTTTGTTTTCAATCTTGTTCAGGATTTCAAGCCATTTCTTATTTTTCTCATACTGGCTGACTTTTAGATCCACTGCTGCAAGCATATCTTTAATTAAGCAAAGAGCTTTGCATAAGTCTTTATGTTCCTCAGTTTTTTCTGCACAGGAAGAAGACAGAGAGAACACCATGCAATAAGCCAGAGGCAAGAAAAGGAATTTCTTCTTTTGTTTTTAAGTATAGTGACATGTATCACCCAAACAGCAGAAATCCCGTGAGAAAAATGTTAAACTCAAACTTATATGATCGCTCTGCTTTCCCCACATGCCGAAGGAGAACCATTAAAATATTTATGACAGAAGATTTGCATTATTAGATGCAACTTAGTTAACAATAAGATATTGGAGCTATGAGGCTGAGTGTGCCATCTGCCCCGCAGCAGGGAACATGGAACGTCACAGACTATGTCGGGCCTTCCTCCCTAGACACAGGTTACCAAATGACCCCTGCGATGGGCTTCCAAGAACTGATCCCACAGTGCAGCTACAAGGCAATCTGAAGAAGCCCCAGACTTCCTGGATCCCTTCCTCCACGAAAACATTCAAAATCATACATTATAGCCATATTAGCAAAAACACACATATATTCATAATATACTTCAAACATTTATTTGATATAACATTTATTTTTCTCCCTTCTGATTGTGAAAAAATTGAAATATTTCCATGGGATCAAGACACTGTGCAAAATGGGTAAGTCAGCCACGCTGATGACAACCGAGTAAATAATGGCCAAGTCCAGTTGTCAGTCTTTAAAGTACTGGCCACTTGCTCTCACACCTGGATTACCTTAAGAAAACACCCTAGAGGAGTTTCAGCACCAGCCCCCTGACTCTCCAGATGCAAGCGAATTTAGCAAATTTTCTCTGTGTGCTGATGAAGAACACCTATTTGGCGTGGACTGAGACGATGGGAACAGAATGCACTAAAGGAAAGAAAAGAAAAACTGCTAGAGAGTCCAGGGGTTCTCCAGAGTCCAGAGTTCTAGAAATACATTCTTGGGAGGAGCAGCCCTGCCGAACAGGGATCTGTCCTCCAAGGGGTCTAAACAGTTCCAAGTCTGAATATCTTCACAGATTTGTGAGGCTTTTATTAGAAAACCGTAAGGAACCGATCGTGACCCCCATCTTTACAAGGAAGATTCTCCTCTACTTATTGAAGAATTTGCCTCACTACCTCACTTCATCTCCACAAAGCTGCTTGCCTCAAAAAGGGGCTCATTGCTGAAGAGCCTACTAGACAAGCCGGGGACAGAAAATGACACTGAGATCCAGGATGACATGGGGCAAAACCGGGAAAAGGCTGCACGGCTTTGGACAGTGTCCTTGGCTAGTGTCTTGCAATGCCTGGCCACTCAAAGCGCAGCAGCGTCAGCCTTCCCCGGCAGTCTTGTTGGAAATGCTGGCCTTGCTCCCCCGCCCCCTCACTCAGAGCTGGCATGTAGGCAAGATCTCCAGGAGAAGGGGGTGGTTAATAAAGCTTGAGGAGCACAGTCGTAAGCCAGTCATGTGACCCAATATCCTAGAAGTCCGAGTGTGACTGGACATTCACACGGGCTGCTCTGAGATGGGGTGTTCACTGGCCACCATGCCGACTATGTCGAGGGAACCGTAACTCACGTTTCCAGCTTCTGACGTAAGGGATTCTAAGGTTACCAATCCTCTTACCAGGAATTTGGCACAGAATGATCTTGAAGTAGCAAGGGTTGACTAATGCAATTTGACAGATTTCAGTCCTTGAGTTGTGATAAATTTCAGAGAGAGAATATAAACATGATACAAGCTACAAAGTCTTAACTTTGTTTTCATTCTTCTGCTGAGAAAAAAAACTGATGAAGCTTTCCTTTTTATATTATTTTTGTATTCTCTTATGCACTGAATTATTGACATGGGACCTAAGGAGTAGGTGCCACCATCCTTGCCTGGCCTTAATTCTAAATATGACTTTTAAAAAAATGGAAAGAATAAATTAGGCATGTTATCCAGACCCCCTCCAAGTAAAAGTATTAGGAGGTGAGTTGTGTTGAGTGGGGATTTAAGATCTCGGTGTCATTTTAATGAGCTTGAAATCAAGTGATAAAAAGAATGGCAACAACAACAACAAAAAAAACCCAGTGCCCACTTATAAACACTCTGTCCATAGCAGCTCTGTACTGGACACCTTCTAACACAATCCTTTAACTCTCACAACAATTCCGTAAGGCTAGGATTATTAATTCTACTTTGTAGTACAGAAAACTGAAGCTCAGTTAATTAATTTGCCCAACTACTGAAGAGCAGAGCCAAGTATATACAATGGCAATGCAAGTCTACACAACGCCAAATCCACTGCCCTTGTTAACATAACACCCTACCTCCTAATAGTAAGTTCTAATCAAGATCAGTAAGCTAGTTAGAGGATTAGGTATTTTAATTTATTCACCCATGGCAGCACTATCTACTCACTGACTAGTAGTCTAATTTGAACCAGTCATTGCACTAGGAATTGAAGATCTGCCTATGAAGCAGATAGGCACAGGCCTTCTAAACCTTCTAAATCCTACAAGGAGCTTATAGTCTAGTCATGTACATTAATAGTTTCTTAAAAGATGCTCAGATGTTACTCCTGGAACCTGATGAACTGATAGGATCAAAGTAGCTCTTTCACACAACATTCTCAGGCTGATAATTCACTGCTGGGAGAGCTGACATTTGGTGATGGCATCGATAGCATCACGTCTCATCAGACTGCCATGAAAGCACCAGGAAGAGGAGGTATTAAGAAGGTCCAGATGAGTGGAAAAGCAAGACCAAGGTATGAAGAAGCTTGCTTGGTTTGGCTGCTTATAAGAATTCAGACTACTTAGAAAGCTGCATTACAAAAGATAATTCCTCAAAGTGAATCCCAAATCTAGGGCTTTCCCAGTTTCCAAAGAGTGGAAATATTTACTAGTCAGAGGTTACAAATATTATTAGCTATTCAGCACACCTCGGCTAGGTTTAAAACTAACAAGAAAGGCAAATACTGTCCAGGAGGCCTCACTCACCCTTTGTGTACTGCAGCACCCTCTCCACCAAAACGGGGTATTTCGTGATGCGCTGGGTGACCAGAAGGATGCATTCTGGAATTCCTCGGCGTCGAGCCAAAAGATTACTATTTTGGAGCTTAAACGTAAACACATGTTTATATACACAGATTCTCAGCTGTATTTACTTTTTATCTGTAAATTTAGTAATACAAAAGATCTCTAGTGCAACAATTCTTTTCAGATCTAGTGCATTTATCATCATTAAAAGCTAATGCATCATCGCTAAATTTTATTTTTTTATCACTAAATTTTATACTTTGTCATTAATTTGAATATCCCAATACTCCAAGATCTCAAGAAATTTCAAGTTACTCTAATGGATGTGTAATTAACTCCAAAAGTGAGTAAATCATCAGAATTCATGAATAGCACTTTTTGGGAAAAATAATCAGAAATCAAAGCTAATTCTGAACATGAGTTTTCAGTTTGCTATATGTTTAGCCAATATGACTTCTGCCACATTTGTTATTATGCATTATAGCACTTAAACTTCCTGCCAGTCAGAGCAACTTTTTGTTGAACATTTCAAAATGTTCCTTAAGTTTTCAAATCCTCAGCAGACATATATATGCAGAGAGACAGAGAGAGAGAGAGAGAGAGAGAGAGAGAGAGAGAGAGAGAGAGAGAGAATATGGTAGTATTCTTTAAATGGTAGATAAGGGGCTGGGGATATAGCTCAGTGGAATAAGCGCTTGCCTAGCAAGCGCAGGGTCCTGAGTTCGATCCCCAGTACCACAAAAAAAAAAATAAATAAATAAAATAAAATAAAATAAATGGTAGATAAAATGTAGAATTCAAGAAGCATTACAGGTTAAATTTCTTCCACAAGTAAACTGGAAAGGGGTAAAAAGGGAAAGAGAATGTTTAATTTAAAGGAGATTTAAGAGATAATCACCATACATGCTATGTGAATCTTGTAAAAGCCTGATTGAAGGAATGCAATTTCATGAGATAAACACTGAAATTTGAAAATGTCGAAGAATTATTCCTAATTCATTTAGACATAAAAGACAGACTCTCTAGAGATATATATTACAGATGAAATTGTAAGATGCCACATATTTGCTTCTAATTTTGAAGCAAACTAATACCTGAAACTAATTTGAAAGAGGTTGGGAGGAATCTGTATTTGCTTTTGCTTTGGTTTCTCTGATATGTAACTTGTCAGGGAATGAAACAGCTTCCCAGAATACTGTAAATCTTCGCAGAAGTTTGGAGGACATGACCCCACAGATATGAGATACCAAAAGAAAAGACTCTAGAGAAACATGTAACACAGAAAAGAGATTTTCCACCTCTCCCACAAACTTACCACTTCCTTCTCTTTCCCTTGAAAACAAGAAGTTAGATATGAAACTTGTCTAAATCACACAAGACATGGGCATGAACGATTTCCCCATGCTGGTTTACCACTTTGTAATCAAATTTTAAAATACTTGCCTTGATAAAGTTCTGGAACTTTTTATTCTGCTGGAGTTCTTTAAAGAGGCTAACAGCTTCCTTATGATGGCTACAGAATTCACCATATATTGTTTTCATTTTACTTGCATTTTCTTCTGAAAACTGAGAATAATATTTCAGTAATTGTAAATTTAGCAGGTTTTAAACATAGAAAAGAACATGCAATTTTAATATATTTTAAAATATTTTTAGTAGATTTAGAACATTACATTTCTGATTACAGTTACTTCTTCCCTTCCCCAGGGAGTTTTAAAAAGAACATAGAAAAACTTGTTCAGTGATAAGAGTCAACTTAGTAAGATTATATTGTTATAATATAATATACTAATATACTAATCATCAAATAGCCCAATGAAAACCACTTCATGTCTTCTTTCTTGGGTTTGTATATAGCTTTATCCTTCCAATTTGTATTTTAAATATTTTTATGTATTGAATGTCCACACATCACAAGTAGATGAAGAGGCATGCCGCCATTGAGAATTATGAGTAACCAGAATGTTGATTTATTAACTGAAGAAGAGACAAAGCCTGAATGCTTCAGCAGGGCTGAGCTGAAGAAAAGTCTGTGTAGAAAAATCTGCACAGAAAAAAAGATCTAAGAGTTACAGAACGGTGATGAGAGAATTCGTGGAATTATTTGAATGTCAAATCTTTAGATTACGAACGCTCTATGTGCACACATTCATGTTGAAGATCACTGCAACAGAAACCAGAGCACATGCACCTCTCCTTGAAAAATTCACCATCACCTCTGATATTTTTATCTTTGCTTACAGTATTATCTATGTGTGAGGTCAATATGTCTCAAAAGACGACTCTTAAATCTCTTACAATTGCCTTTTAAAACTCTAACAAAACACATACAGGACTTATATGCTAAAAACTACACAATGACAATGAAAGACATCAAAGATCTAAATAAGTGGAGAGGTACATCACATCTGTGGATTGGAAAACTCAGTAGAGCAAAAGTATCAATTCTCTGCACTTTGACATATAGGTTTAATGTAATTTTTATCAGAATCCAAGCAATTCTTCATCAATATAGAAAAGGCTCTCCTAGAATGTATTTGAAATGGCAAAAGAAGTAGCTAAACAATTTTTAGAAAAAGAATAAAGAAGGACTCGTGTGTGTGTGTGTGTGTATGTGTGTGTATATAATATATTATATACAAAATTATTAAGATTACATAGAAACATTGACAATGGAACAGAACAGAACGAAAACCAAGAATGCTCACCTGACTTTTGGCAAAGATGAAAAAGCAACTCAATGGAGAATAATAGCCTTTCCAGTAAAATATGGTGTTGGAGCAACTGGACATCCATACACCAAAAATAGAAATTTAAAAAAAAACCCTAAATGTAAGTTTCCCAGCATTTTCTTTTATTAAAAAACATGCTCAAAGTGGAACACAGATTTAAATGCAAACCATAAAACTTTTAGAAAATAATGGAGAAAATCTTTGAGATCTATGGCTAGACCAAAAGCTCTCAGACTTAATACCAAAAGTCTTTTAAAGGAAAAACTGACAAATTGGAGTATGAGAAGGCACTGGAGGAAACAGCTACAAACCATGTAATCAACAAGGGCTAATATATAGACTATATAAAGAAATCCCAATGGTTCCATTGCCTAGACATGAATCCTAGAGTTCTAATGACAGCAAAGCTGCCTTCTTCTTCTTCAAGCCAGCATTTATCTGGGAGACATTGGTGAGACTGTCATAGCCCACTGGGGGATACATTACCCCCACCTCATCAAAGAGTCTAGGCAGAACATTCACAAGGGGATTCACTCATGATTGTGACTCCTGGTGGAGGCAGCAACAGTGCCAGATAATCCAGACTCCTGACACACACAGGAGTCTATTGTTGGCTCTTAGGAGCTCTCTGACATGGTTAATGCCAATCAACATCAACCAACATCAAATAAAACCAGCTAAGCCCATTGGATAATAATTTAATAAAATCTATTCTATTTCTTCATAGGTTTTTAGTACTATAAATTGTTACAAACTGTGATGGACTGTATCTAGATGTCCTTCCAAAGCCTCATGTGCTCATAGGTGAGCGTTCACAGGTGGCTGAATCTCAGGCCTGCGAATACGGGTGTGTGACAACTAAATTAGCCTATTATTGGTTTAGTACTGTTCTGGGTGTGGGTGATGGGAAGCCCCACCCTGGGTGTGGGTGGCAACAGTCTATCCACTTGTAGCCTGGGTGGATACACAGGGAAGGATGGAAGGCCGGCAGCTGCTGCTTTCCGCCAGCCCTGCCATGGACTGTCTCTCCTCTGTGGTGCTCCCTCTGCTGTGCCACCAGGCCTTGGAGCCCAACGATTATAGGCTGAAATTTCCACAAAGTGTGAGCCCAAATAAACCCTGCCTCCTCGAACTTGTAGGTGTCAGGTATTTTGTCTCAGCAATGAGCAAACTACCCAAGAAACAACCTTTGGGGTTGCTGAGGCCGGGGCCTTCAAAGCTGCCTCACCTGCTGTACCAGAATATCCCCAATCCGGTTGATCACAAAATTCCTGTCATTCCCAGCACAGGATTCCTGCTTGCGCTCCTTCATACTGTAGAAGAAATGCCTGTGGATTTCAAGTAATTCATCCAAACAGGGGAAAATCTTATCCACGGTGCTGTGGTCAAGCTGCAGCTCCTCCTTCATGCCTTTCCTGAAGATCTCAGACATGATGAACAGGGTCTGGATGTGATGCATTTCTGTCTGCATTAGCTCTGAAACATGTGAGCAGACACGTGTCACAAAGAAGCTTAAACACGAATGTCCCTATAGACCCAAATTAGCGGCTCACACTATGTTACAGAAATAAAAGAGACTGGACATGCAGGAATGACAGGAATATTTCTTCTAATATAAGAATCAGCATGGATTAAACATCTGAGCTCAAAGCAGGAAGCTATTTTCTTTTTCCCAGGTATTAAGAGAAGGTATACATATAGAAGTCATGTCTGAAACATAAGAATCAAATGTATCAGGAACGCAAACCAGCATCTTTAGGTCCTTCTGTTGGGGACTATGTCCCATTCTGACCAGACTGTCCTATAAAATATAATTTAGTTTGCTTCTCTTCTTCTCTCTGGATTTTGCACTGAGTAGAAGAATAATTAATTTGGTGAATTAACTTGATCTAAATATACAAAGTCCCTCAACACAGCCACTAAAGTTCTTTCTGTTGCAGAAACTGTCCCCAAATTCCATTTTCTCCAGAGATAAATGGTTAAATCACAATCACAGGTCACAAAAGAAAGTAAAACAGATGACACACAATAGGAGAGAGTATTTGCAAATCATTGCTCTGATAAGGGACTTATTAAAAAACATTAAAAGAGCATATTTTAAAAACTGACAGCTCACAAATTTTATAAAAACAATTTAGAAATGGGCAGAGGATTTGAACAGTTTTTTTCCTCCAGTGAGGTGCACTATCAGTGTCTGAAAACTACCTGACAGTGCTGGGGCGTGGCTGAGCAGAACAGTCTCCAGCACACGTAGGCCCTGGGGTGGGGCCTCAGCGCCACCACAGGATAACAGAAACGCTTCACGTACTCACACTAATGATTCTAAGTGGCACACACCAGTAATCATAAGAAAAAAATGGACAGTAGCAAGCATTGGTAAGGATGTAGAGAAACTGAAATCCTCATATATTGCTGGAAGGCTGTAAAACGGTATAGCTACTTTAGCAAACAGTCTGACAGGCCCTCAAAAGATTAAAAGTAAACTACTGTATGATTCAGAAAGTATAAATGGCCCCAAATATCCATCAAGTTATAATGAAGTATATAAAATGGAATATTATTCAGCCATAAAGAGGAATAGAGTATTGATATATTATTACAAATATGATGAAGCTCAAAAATATTATGCCAACGTGTAAGTCTGATTTATCTCACTTGTGAGTGTGTTCTCCAGTTGTATCCATTTACCTCTAAAAGGCTTGAGTTTATCCTTCTTTATAGCTGAGTAATACTCCACTGTATTAAAAATACCACATCTCTTTTACCCATTCCTCAGTGGATGGGCATTTGGATTATTTCCAAGATATAGCTATTACAAATTATGATGCTATAAATATGGGTGCACGTGTATCACTATGGTACGATATTTTTAATTCTTCTGGAAAAATACCCAGAAGAGGAATAGCTGGGTTGAAGAATAAATAAGATCTGAAAGGTACAATAAATATTGTGAAAGGGAAAGGAACTGCTCAAAAGGAAAGAACAACTGGAATGGGGGAAAGGAGAAAAGAAGGAAGGGATATATATATACACACCGCACACCACATACACATACACACACACACACAAGATAGCTAAGATAATAGTACTACTAATTTCTATTAGTTCACTGAAAATCACAGTTCATGCTTACACCGTTTGATCAATTTTGCATGCCTGTACCTGGTAATCTGAGCAACTACTTTGAAGATAACAATATACAACATAATAATCATCATTAATTTCCTATCTTCTTCTTTTGAAATTCTGTGTCATTTTTATTTTTTTCTCTTTAAAAAAAAGAAGGAAATAAAAAATATTATTCCAAGTGACAAGCATCAGTCACAAAACAGTACATATTGTACCATTTATGTAAAATATCCAAAATAGATCAGAGAATAGGTCAGAGGTTGCCAGAGACTGTTGGAAAGGGAAATGCTGAGGAAAGCTGCTGGGTCTAAGGTTTCTTTCTGAAATGACAGAAACATTCTAGAAGGACAGAATGTGTGATTGTTGTAGAAATTTGCAAATACATTAAAAGTTAGATTATCCACTGTGCAGAGCTGAATTTTATTATGTTAATTAACATTGTATTTTAATTATAGCTCAATTTTTCTAAATGCCTTAGAGAAAAAATAATAACAATGTGTAGAAATACTAGGAGTACAAATTCTACAAAGGTGAGCATTTCCCAGCTTGTATGTTTCAAGGAAGAACCTAGGATTTTAGCTGTGGGAAGTCAGTCAGCCCAAATGTAACTTTATTTGTTGATCAAAACCAAGAAAGTTTTTCACTGGCAACCCACAGAGCTTTATATAACTATTATTCCCTGACACAGTTGCAGTACCTCCTCTGTGCTACACACTTACCTATATGATTTCCCTTAATCTTTTAAATGGTTTACACACTTTGACCCCACAAGTGAGAAGGAGTCTCTTCATCTTACAAAAACAGTGAGAAAGAGGAGACGAAGGATTTGTGGGAACACAGGGCTTTCTGACACCAACAGCCATACACTGTGTGACAATCTCAATGAGTGAGATTATTTTAATAATATGTGCAGCTGAGAGATAACTGCAAATAACCGCATAACACAAAAGCTTGAGAAATACTAAAAGGGGCAGCAACTTCCCACAGAAGCTCAAGCCCACCGCCCCCGGCAGGCGCTTCTCCCCTGAGCTGTGTGGCCACCGCCCGATACAGGTGAGCAGGTGCCCTCCCCAGAGGCCTGCAAACACAAACAAAGCCATGGAGAACTAAAATCCTTTCTCATCTTCATAGTACACTGCTCCTTTTGCAGGAGGGAGGCCAGGCATTGAACCCAGGGCCTCACACACACTAGGCCAATGCTCTACCGATAAGCTACATCCTCAGCCCTAAAGTAGGGTATCTTCTTAAAGTTACTCTTTAGCATCTATTTTGAATTTGAATTTTCTTAAACTTCATTGTTCCTATTTAGTATAGAATTTTTCCTCCCCTATTTCAGATTGCCTCTATCCCAAAGAGCATGAAATAGTGCCATCTGTCCACAGTTCAATTCCATATTTGGGATGGCGGCACACCACCCAAGTTGTCCTAACCTGGATAGTGCATCTCACAGTGCAGTCTACACAGATGGCTCCCAGTAAATGCAGCCGAACTGTGGGGTCACACGCAACAGCCCTGTCTCCCCTCCGTGACACAGGTACGAATACTACACAAGAGAGGAGAAAGTATAGGCCAAGACCAAGTGTCATGGTTTGAATCTACAATATTCTGCAAAAATCTCCTATGTTTGGAAGGCGCTTGGCTCACAGGGCGCTGTGCTGATCAGTGGACGCCGGCTGAAGACTTCCTGCTGAAGGTGCGGTGAGGAGGCGGGTGGTTGGGGTGGGTCCCTGGGGCGTGGCGGCGGGGGGGGGGGGCGGTGCGCTCTTGTTCCTACCCTGCCCTTCACGCGCGGCTTCCTGGCTGCCATGGCTTGAGCTGGTGTCCTCTGCAGGCCCTTCCCCCTGCTCTTTCTATCTTGGGACCAATCTGGACAGAACCCACTGGAAACTGTAGGCCAAATAAACTCCTCCTTTGAGTTGTGGACATAGGGTTATTTTGTGATGGGAAAGAAACTAAGACACTATGTAACTTGAAAAGGCAGGAGAAGTAGAATTTGGCTTATACCAGATTCACGTAGCACTCTATTCAAACTCTGGAGCAACATTTCAAACCTGAGTGTCATGATCCCGGTTATACAGATGGAGAGACTGAGGTCAGGTGAGTCAGACAAAGTGTCTGTGACCAGGGCAACTAGCACAGAGCATGAACTTGGAAACCAGGTCCATGCAGCTTCACATGTCACCTTCTTTGCACTATAGCCGTCTTGGTTACTTTTCTCTTGTTGCTGAGACAAAATACCCAATACCCAAAATGAAGGAAGGAAAGGTTTATTTAGCTTACAGTTTGTGGAGGTTTCAGCCCATACTTGGCTGCTGCTGAGGCAGAGTGGCACATGGCAGAGGGCAAACAGTTCATGGCAGCAGAGCACAGCAAAACCAACCAGCCAAAGGGAGGAATGGCTGCAAGCAGCCTCTTTTCTTCCCTTACATTGTAAACAGCCTACCCCCACCCAGGGGGTGTGTAGCTCTCACACAGTCTCCATGCTCTCCTCTTCCACAGGCTCAGGATGTGCACAAAGTAAGCACCCCGGCTTCCTGCTGAATCACTGAGCCAAACCTCTAGACTGCCCAAGTTGACAAAATGTATCAACCATAACAACAGCATACTGCTTCAGCCCCAGGCCCATTTGAGATGCTCACCAAAAATGACATCTTGCCTTTTGATGACATCCTTCTCATGCTTACTGCAAAACGAGGGATCCACCACCATGCTCCATGACTCTGCCTCAAACTCCCGGGCCTCGCTGCTGAGGTCGCTCCACAGGGAAGAGTCCATGACATCTACCGCGTTTGGAAAAGGAGAGCAGATGGACAGTGACACAGAACACAGACCTTTCTAAGTACCATGTACACGGCCTCCACACACTCATCACACCTGGGGACAGGGGTGGCCCAGCCCACACACCCACTCTTGTGGAACTGGAATATCTGAAATGGTCCAGAAAGAATCATAGCAGCCTGTACGCCCATCAACAGATGAACAGATACAGAAAATGTGGTACATACCATGCTTCTCTGAAAATAAGACCTAACTGGAAAAATGGTCAGCTTTGAAAACTAGAGATCAAAGCTGCCAATCCCGACTGGCCTATCCTCGCTTTCCATGCCCTGCAGAGTAGCCTCTGGGCAAGAGAATAGTGATGGCAAACATCACCACATACTGCAAACATGTACTAATAAAACAGATGAAATATGTACTAATAAAAGCGAAAAGAAAGTGACTGTGTATATGGGGTTAAAAAAAGACCTTGAAGGGCATATAGCTCAGCAGCACAGCACCTGCCTGGCAAGCCTGAGGGCGTAAGTTTGACTCCCAGTACGAAAGAAAGAGAGAGAGAGAGAGAGAGAGAGAGAGAGAGAGAGAGAGAGAGGGGAAGGAAGGAAGGAAGGAAGGGACCTTAAGGTCTTGTCTTTGCTTTGGCTTCCCCTCCTGCACTTGAATTTCAGGGAACCTTCAGAGTCCACAGTGCACTCCTAGGATCTCGCTCCCACTGCTTCTTTGTCCCAGGCTGTGTTGTCTGTTTTCTCAAATCTAAACCTTGAAGTGGTCCCCTTGGTTTGTTCAGGACTTGGCAAAGCACGCAGCAAAATATAAGGATTTAAGTCACAAGTGGGTGCAGATTTTCCTGGCAGAATTAGACACAAGTATGCAAACACCCTTCAGGAAAACCAAATCCTATTTGCCCTAAGCAGCGCTTGTCAGCGGAAGTCCAGCTCACAGCACTGAAAGGATGACAGGCGACTGAGAGCAGCAGGTTTCCGAGACGAGGTCCTCCCCTTACTCTTCTTCCACTTGGTTTTCTTTCATTTATTGATGCAAGTTAGATGTGAAGAAGCAACTCCCCAAACTAAATTCCATCCCATGAAACACACTTTAAAAATGCTTTTATTCCCCTAAAAGTAGGAGGTAACAACTGGAGGGGACTACTGGACTCAGAACTCAAGGCAAGACCAATCTTCATTAATTAAAGTATCTGTTTTAACACAGGGTCCTACTCCAGTCCATCAATGGCTGTAAAACCTTTTCTCAATGACAAACACACAATGTACTTCATTCTTTTCACTGATCACAAGCCCATTCTCTTGGGAATATGACCATTTAAAACTTACATCCCAGCTCCCTGATTACTCTCTGCTTCTTTTAGGATAGAATTCTCTTTCTTTTTAAAAGTAGAACCTATGCCAAATGAACTTAATGAAACAGACTCCTTTTATACAGAACAAAAGAACATGCTTTGGTCTTGCTTCCTTTAGAAAATACTCCTTTCAGCTGATGCTCACAGAAACATAAGTAAATGCAAACACATCTTCTCCTCACCTTCCATTATGAAAGTCTCCATGGAGGAAGAAGAGCCTATGGACTGCAGCAGCTCATCGGAGTGAGACCTGCTTCGCCAGTTGTTCCCATCACCCTCAGACTCCAAGGATGTGACTGACCTCCTGAAGCTGGGAGGGAGAGAGGGAAGAGGGCTTAGCACCAGCAGCCTCTCTGAGCCATGAGGATCGAATAACACACTGATCCTTACCTTTCCAGGGTGGTACTTGGAACGCTTCTGGATAGCAGAGGGACCTGCCCTGAGGATTCCTTCTTCGGAGCTGGGAGTCCAACAGGCATGGAAGATGAAGAGTGCAAGGAGAGACCAGGCTGTGGGATGTCTCTAGCTGAAGAACCTGGAAATCAGAGTGGGGGCTGCATGTGGCTCTCACAGAGGACAGTGATTACAAGTGAGGAAAGTCACTTCAAAGCCAGACACTAAATCCTCAGACAGCCAATTCTAACACATCATACAACCAGCCTTGAAACTGGTCTCCCTGCCACAAGCTGATACTTGCTTCAAATGTCCCTACCTTTCGAACTGTCCTGACACCTGTGCGGCAGGCCTGCTTCCGCCTCTCTGCCTGGGGACTGCAGATGTTTGGGACGACAGGAGCAAACAAGAAAATGGAATGGGGAAACACTGGCCAGCTTTCCCATAAACCACTGCTTGTACTCTTTAGACCCAGCTTTAAATAGACACAAGGTGTCATTAGCACTGTTCCCGGAGAGCGCATGGCGAGTGTAAACAAGCAGGTGCGGGGAGAGCAAGTCAAGAGAATGGAATGGACTGATGCTGGGAGTCTCGGTGGTAATGGGACTGCGGGCCAAGGAGACCTGCAAGCTTGGCTGAGAACAGAACGGCGCTCCCATACTTTCCTGCCAGCTTGAAGAGTTCTGGGCATGGATATTTGATGCATAATATCAATGCCTCTCAGAGAGTATCTCAGTACCAGACTATTACAGCTATCGCATACACGTTCCCGAGCACAAGAGGGAAATTCGCATACAGATCCCGGGATAATGCAAAGGGTTTTTAAGTATGTGTGATTCGTTCCTAGGACTCCCAAGAGGAGACTTCCATGGTGTTTTATCTATTCTATGATGCTTTTCATTTTCACACTTAACCTTTTGAAACTCAGAGGTGCTTTATAACTGATGTCAAGAGACTTCTGAGGCCAAGATAAGGGAGTAAGAGACGCGATAGCTATTACTACCTGACAACTTAACCTTATATGTCCTCACACTCATTCGCGTGTTAGAGTGACTATGTATACCTAATTGCCCTGATTAAATATCTTTTAAAATATCAGTTGTGCTTGATTACAGCATTGAGATGAAGTTACCATGCACTTAAAATTCCTGCCCCATGTCATGCACTGTAACTGTAGGTAAAAAAATGATAAACTCTCAAAAAGGCAGAGGATTTTCACATGTGAGAAATGCTAGTGTTGCTCATTTTGGCATGGGATGCAAAGAACTGTCGAAGATCACCAGTTACAAGAGAAACTGTTTTTGATTTCAGCAATGTGTATATCAGGAAAAAGCAGAAGGACCAATTTAAAAAAAAAAAATTCCAGAAGCCCTTATAATTTCGCTGTCATCCTAAAAGTGCTAATAAGATCACAGGCTATCAAAGCACTGGGTGATCACACCAGGCACTAATAAGAATCTCAGGACTCCAAACGTGACTTGTTTCTACCAAACCTTGTGATTCTGAAGGAGAATGTGGTATTTATTTGTGTAGATAAATATGTGCTGGGAAAACATAGCATTATGTAGGTATCATGTAATATCTCTCTTTTTCCTCCAAGTTTTTTTTTTTTTTTGTGGTACTATGGATCGAACTCAGGACCTTGTGCTTGCCAGGCAAGCACTTATTCCACTGAGCTATATCCCCAGCCCTCAAAGGTTATTAAATCAATACAGAATACTCTACTAGCTAACACTTTAGAATTGAGGCAAAATGGTAACACTTTCTCCTATAACCCTCCCTGAAATAAAACATCACACAGTACATACGATGCAAAAGCTCTTAGGCTGGCATGGAAATTTATATCCTCTTGATCTCTTTCTATAACTAAAAATTATGCCAGGCCTATGCAATGAAAGAAGAAATAATTGGCAAATCAGAAAAGAGAAGCAGGAGATACTTTTTTACAATGGAAAATGTGTGATATGCATTAAAATTTTTAAAGTTCTTGTCATTTCTCCATATCACTTACTTCCAAGGATGGTCTGTGGTTTGTTCTTGTTGTATTTCTCTTGGAATTTCTGGGAAAGAACATTAGAAACACACCAAGTAAGATCAAAGTGCCACTACAAGAACGAACACATGGCTACACAGAACAGGGTGCTTATCTGTACCACTTTTTGTTATTTTATTCATTTGGAACAAAGAGCAGTTCCCACAGATGCCGCCTCTCTCTGTTCTACCTGATAACCCCTTCTCCCACAGAAGATGATGGACAGCGAGCACTGCACTGTCGCCTCCTAGGGCAGCTCTCAGCTGTGTAACCTGCCACAGTTAAGTGTTCAGTCAGTACAGAGCTTTGTGACTCCACATTTCCCTTTGAAGGAACATCCTGCCACACACATGCATTTCTGACATGACCAGAAGGAAACAGACACAGAGGCCTTCATCTATGCAGCCCAGCCCAAAGACAGGGCACATTTCTTCCGTCCCGTGGTCCCCAGGTGGGGTCTCAGCAGCAGCAGCAAACCCGGGGAACTTGTCAGAAACCTGGAGAGCGTGGCCCAGTGGTCTGGGCTATAACAGATCCTCCAGGCTGATTCTGGGGTTGGCTGATATTTGAGAACCATTGTTCTAATTTTCATTTAAAATATTCAAGGTTTGCACTGGTAAGGCAAGCGGGTCTCACCGAAAGCCTAACCCACTCATACAGTATAACCCAAATGGCCAGAGGAGGGCTTTTCTCCATTGCTGAAAGTGTACAGTTAAGTAAATAACCATACATTTTGAGCAGGTGTTATGTTATCACTATAGGATCACTTTATAAATTTAGGTGGCAATAAAAATGAGTTATATTACAAACAGAGAATATAAAGCAAACAAGACAGAAATAGACACATATATTCATCAATGCCCAGGAGATTACCTTGATACATGGAGGCAGGGAATCTTTACAACCCTTATGAACATTTGCATTACAGTCTGAAATAAAGAGAAAAGATTCAGAAGCATTCCTCTTATGTAAGTGAACCTGACATGAGCAAGACTAGACCCTGATTTTACTGGTCTTTAAAAAAATGCATAAATGTTACAAATATTTAGAAAACCTAAGGAAAGGGCTGGGGATATAGCTCAGTGGAATAAGCGCTTGCCTAGCAAGCGTAGGGTCCTGAGTTCGATCCCCAGTACCGCAAAAAAAAAAAAAAGACAAAAAAAAAAAAAAAAGAAAACCTAAGGAAAGACAAATACTTAAATCACATGTAGTTCCACCTGAGTGCAAGCACACTGTTGGAATTTTGATTTCCTTGGAGACATTTTTTATCACCTGAAATCATTTTACCAGTTATGAGCTCTGAGATCATACACAGTACACACCTCTGTCTCTGCCTGAGGACTCGCTTCTATTGTATATATTACACAGTGAGGGAGTTCTCACACCTTGCTGACTCCCACACCAGGTTAAAGGTTAGGACCACGGAAAGAAAGTAAGCTCACAAGGATTCTGGGGCGAAAATGAACCATCCAATTCCAACAGCAGACTCCTATTAAGTGGAAGTGTGAGGTAGCCAAATTCAGTGAGAAAAGTTAGCCACTTTCCATGCGTAATATCCTACAACAACATGGCTCCCTCTCACTGGAAGAAGGGAAGAGGAAGTTTCCTGTCTATCCCCCCTGGGGCAGAAGCCCAGGTTCTCCTCATGGAAGCCTATACCATGTGGGGACTGCTTTCTACCGGGCCCCGGTCTTGTCCTCTTTTCCCTTCCTGTCTCCACAACTTGCCCTCATTCTACCCACTCTGCATGCTGCACCCCAGCCAGAGGACCCTGTATCAGAAACTTCTTGAGGAGTCTTTCCCTGATGACGGAAGGCCACACCCTTGCCCATCAGCACGTGCTGAATAAAAGCCAGTGCTCTTCTGTGAATTGGCTGCAAGGCTGAGCCCCACTACTGCCCACCAGCTGCAGATCATTTCAGCCAACACCCAGTAGCTGAGGAGCAGGGTCAAGGCCACTGTTGAAATCCAACAACTCTCTCTACTCCAGAACAAGTAAATCAAAGGAAAATGAAAAACGTATTCTATGAGATTCCACAGAACAAAGTTACATTGGAAAATCACAGGAATTGTGAAGACCCAAAACAGAGAAAAAGAATGTAGATATTCAAACTATGTTTTCAATAAGAGACGGAAGATGGGACGTCAGCACAATAGAACCAAAGGCCACGAAGGGACAATGGGATATGAAATAGACCAACGGATGAGAGGAAAATGGAGCTCTGTGAGACAGCAGGGACTTCGAGGAAGGCAAAGGGGAAGAGCAGGCTTGAAGCCAAATTGAGACAGATCTGGGTGACAAGAATATCAAAGCGGTGCTGTGAAATTAAACTTGAAAGATTCCCTCCAGAATGTGGCAAGGGCAAAGGGTGTAATTATAAAACAGAAGATGCCACACAGAAAAGAGATACCAGAGATCACACTTCTCCAAAAAAAGAAAGCAGAAAAATTAGATCAGAAGTAAGAATAGTCAAAGGCACAATAGACAAAAATGTTGGACAGCTGGAAAAGCACCTCAAAGGACAGACCAAAAGGTCTCAGTGCTTTTTAAGAACAATAGCTAAATGACTCCTACTCTATAGGCAAAATCTTGACAAAATTCAGATGATTAAAAATTTTAAAGTTCCCAAGCATCCAATCAGCAAAAGGTTACCAACAAAGAAGTGACGCTAGACAAGCCCCAGACTCTCTTCCCACTGGGACAGTAGGTGCCCAACTATATTGGCGTAACGTGGACGGAGCACTGGAGAAGATTTTGGTCCACAATTTTATTTGGCTAGGTAAATTGTCCTCTGCGTGAAAGAAGCAAAAATATACCCTCTGTTACAAAAGGTTTCAGGAATTGGATCAATTCTATTCTAGACTATTCAAGCTAAATCAAAACTAAGGAATAGCTTGGCTGTAGTTTTTAAAAAGGAGCAAAAGTGCACAAGAAAGTAAAGATCTAAACATTGTATGCAGAGATACAGCTAAATAAAAGTATCATATTTTTCTTAAATATAAAATCAGTCTTAGAAGATTAAGCAAATACAGAAAAGTAATACAGCAATAATAATTAACAGAGGCTCAGGGGAAAATTGTAAACATAAGGAAAATGAAAGAGTATTAAATTATTAGCCTTCCACAGCCTGAAAACTATCATTAGTAGATATTAAAGGAGCCTATCTGACCAAATCCCATGAGAAGATAAAAGCAAACAACACATGGTTCAAATAGTTCAGCCAGACATCAAGGGAAACAGTGAGAAACTATAAAAGATAGTTGGAAGCAGTAAAATTAAAAGTAAATAAGGAAAACCCTTTGTTATGAAACAAGTTCTTTCAGTTACAATACAGATCACCTCTGGGTAAATTAAAGACATACGCCCCAAACTGAAACCACAGAAATAGTTAAGGGAAATACCAAGAAAAAAGAAAAGAAAAGGTAGAGTAAAATTCAGTGCAAAGGACATTTAATGACATTAAAAACGTAATTTTATCTTGGTCAAAGTTACATGTGCAATGAAGGTATAGTTCTTGTACGAGATAACGTAATTTCCAAATAACTAGTTGGAAACCTACTTAAAACTAAGAAGAATTTTATTCTTTTTTTTTTTTTTTTTTTTTTTCCGGGACCGGGGATCGAACTCAGGGCCCTAGTGCTCAGCGGCAAGCACTCAGCCCACTGAGCTGTACCTCCGGCCCAAGAATTTTATTCTTTAAAAAATTAGCAACACATGTTTACCAGAGGAAAAATGATGCCAGGAATTGGAATATTTATATTGTGTGTTGTTTTATATTTCATGTTATTAAGATTAGAATTTTAACATTCATAATTAAAAGTAATAATACACTGATGGAATATCATTATCAATCTAAAACAACAGAGACTTCCCATGTTACATCCCATTTATTCAATGTAAAAACTTAATCTTAATAAGCAAAGTTTAGATCACCAGCATATACCTAAAACAAAACAACCTGTAAATCTTAAAACTAATTATAAAAAATTGTGCATTAAAGAAAAACATCAAATGTATTCTTCCACCCACAAATACTGATACCGGAATTTAATGTAAAGGAAGAATCAAAGATGTGGACAGTGATACATAGATAGGAATACTCATTTATCTTGTAAGAATTCAGAAGGAAACTTAAATGTACAATAAGAAATAAACACATCTGAAATCACCATTAAATGAAACACTATCATTTTTTGTGTGTGTGTTTTTGAAACAGAGTCTCACTATGCAGTTCAGGCTGGTCTTGAGCTCACTTTGTAGCCCAGGCTGGTCTTGAACTCACAACAATCATCCTGCTTTAGTCTCCCGAGTGCTGGGACTACAGGCATGCACCACCACACCTGGCATGAAACACTAGCATTTTAAGTGGATATAATATTTTTATTATTAGAAAGGACTTTGTCAAAATATTAATGCAACTTTCTCCATGTGGTAAAATTTAAGATAAAGTTTTTCCTTAAGCCTTGTACTATGAATCATAATCCAGTTTTTAAAGTAACAACTGCTTTATCAGCTAAATATACCTTAGGTACTTTCAAGAATTTCCAATTTCTACTACAACCTTCATTACAGTCCACTTAACTCCATGTACTAGGCTAGGAGTGCCTGAGAGCCAGCTTCACAGTGGCTGCTGGAAGGGCTACACGGAGTCAGCACTCAGTGTCCTCCGTTCACTCCTTAAAGGATGTAGTCTGTTCCTCCTTAAAGGACCACCCTTAAAGGATGCAGTGTGTTCCAGTAGTTAAAACTCAGAGAGGTTATACATAACCCGATTAAACAGAATATAATAAACAGATCATAAAAGGAACAGGCAAGAATTTGACGACGGCAGTCAGGGAAGACCTCCAAAGAGGAGGCAGAAGATCCAGCTCCAGGGCAGGAACGGTGAAAACAGACAAAGGAGATTATTGGATGCTCAACAGCTGGCACAGAAAGAACAGGCAGTGACAGACCAGGACAACAGGACTGGCAGGACTCAGGCTGTCTGCTGTTGCCAAGGAGGTCAGTTAGTAGATCCCAGATGAGGGACCCCAATAAAGAGCTTGGGTGTGGCTCAGCCCAGCAGAGAAGTCCCTGAGACGAGTGGGCTGAAGCAAGTGGCCTTTCTCAGGTCAGTGGGGTGTAAGTCAGTCTCGTACATCATAATTCATATTGTCAAGACACAGAGGGAAGAAACTAGCACAATCCATGCTCAGCAGGCCAAGAGGTGGTGAGAGAGGGAGAAAGGGAGGAGGGAACAGAGGACACTGAGGGCAGGGACATGGGGAAGCAGACTCACAGGGACCAAGGTTTGGCTTGCATGCCACTGTCCTGGGTGCGCAGTGGGAAAGTAACATTCTGTGTATGGGTTCTGAGGCTGGCCTGAGACATGCTGGGTTGTGGAGACGATGAAGTCGCTAGATGAAGATGCCTGCACACAGGGTCACCAAGGAGCCAGTCTGCCTGTGGCAGTCTCGGTTCAGTGCTGTCATTACACCATCACTCTCAAAAGTGGCCCTAAATGACACAGTTCTCAGTCTCTAAGCAACCAGCAATGTGGAAGTTAAAGGAATACAGGCATTAACCCTAGAGGAAAGAGTATACACAGGGAAGAGTGTCCATGTTTTAAAATATCCTATGTAGACTTAGGTACTTAGAAACAGTAAGGGGAGAATTAATAAAAGCCCTAGAACTGAGCTTGGAAGGCACTTGGAATTAGAAAAAAAAGAGACCATACAGATGGTAACACAGAAGAGCCATGTGCCGTGCAGAGGAGGGAAAGGGTGAAGCAAGACCAGCTTGAGCAGGGAGAAAGGCTCTCTGGCTCAACCGGAAAGTGAACCCAAGCTTCCCCGAGCAGGATTTCAGTTGAGTAGGATAAAGGTCAAAGCACTGATGGTTAATGAAGGAGCGCCAGGGCGGGATAGCAAGCAGTGAATGGAGAATTGAGAGCTGGAAAATATGGGTGAGAAAGGCTGGGGGTAAAATTGAAGGGATCCAGTCCTATCAATAGCTATGCAATACACACCCGCCATGCAGATAACCTGATTACCAGAATGTGGGCCACAAGGAACCACCCATAAGCAATACTTACAACAAATCCCTAAAAATTTAGCAAATTGAGAACTAGTGGCTCAAGGGTAGAATGCTTGCATAGCATGCATGAGGCCCTGGGATTGATCCTCAGCGTACACACACACACACACACACACACACACACACACACACATGAAAATTAAATCATATCTGAATGGCATGGTGCTATTTCAGATCCCATGAAAGAAAAAAATCAAATCTTCAAGGGAGCCAAGTTCAAGCTTGCAATGAAATTGGCATCAATGCCAATTCGCTTTTAATGCCAGAAGAACAATCGATCTTTAATGCCATAGGCAGATAGTATTTTCATCAGATGTACAACTATAAGTACATTTAAATTCTTTAACTCTTTGAGTTAGGGGGTACTGTACATTTGTCTTCTGTTCTTCCCCCCCCTTCTGAGCCCATTCCGCCTCCCAAGTATTCCCCCCAAATACAGCTACCAACCAATGCCATGAAATGCATTTCACTTGCCTGGCATGAATTCTTTGTCTCCGAATTATTCTTTGATTCACCAAATATTTACTAAGTACTTGCTCCAAGGTATTGCTCTAGCTACTGTGAATACAGCAGAGAACAAGTCCAATAAACACAAATCCAGGCCCATAGAACAGATGACAGAGACAGCCAATAAAACTGTATGTAAAACGTGTAGTAAGTTAGAGGGTGATAAACACAATGGGGAGGAAATAAAGGGAGGAAGCAAAGGACGAGCCAGGAAAGGTGACGAGGAAAGCCTCACTCAGCAATCCATGCGGCTGGCTGTGCGAAGGAGCAAAGGGAATGGTCAGGGGAGGCCCTTGGACGGGAGCACACCCGATATGTCGGAGGGACAGCACAGACACCAGTGTGGCCAGAACAGAGGCAGCAAGGGGGAGGAGGTGACGGAGCAGTCCTCAGGGGCCTTGCAGCTACAGTAAAGCTTGGCCTCCCCTGGGAAGACACATGAAGCCACCAGAAGACTTGGAATTCGGGGATATGACTGAAGAAACTCTAGCAAGCTGATGCTTTGAGAATGAACTTCAGTGGGTCAAAGAGCAAGGACACTGATCGGAACAATGTAGAAACGGTAACTTTAGACTAGCCAGATGTAAGTGGTAGGTGGTAAGCAGATGGGTTCTGTATACATTTTGAAAATAGAGCCAAGGAGATTGCAAAAGGGTTGGGCGTGGAATGTGAGGGAAAGGAGGTGTAAACAAATACTCCGAAGTGTCTGGCGTGGCCACCGGGCTGCAAAGACAGAGCAGTCATTATCCGAGAGGATCGGCTCATAGGTGCCACAGAGGGGGTGATTAGGGGTTCAGTTTGAGATCTGTAAGAGTGGCGATGCTGTGAAGACGTCTAGTGGGTGTAACAGCGGTGAAACAGAGAGGCCTGGGCGCTAGGGACACTATGAATTGTGGACACAAAGTCCCAACTCTCTCCAGAATTAGCCACCGTGAGGTAAACTGCTCCAATGGCATGCAGCATTACACAAAGGGTCTGTGTAAATGTAGCTAGTAATAGCCCAGCCTCAGGTATCCTACTAGTCAGAGAAACAAAACACAAAGCCATCACGAGGCCCAAGAACTTACTAGAACACTGGAGTGACTCTTTCCCCAGGAGTGTCTTATCGCACGCCACACACTGCAGAGCCCCGGAGAGCGTTCCTGGAACAAACTGATGTCGACTGAGTTTCTCTTTGTCTTTGGCATCCTTGTTTTTCATCTTCAGAAACAGCAGCAGCAGCAGCGGCAGCAGCAGCAGAGACGTAGGGGGAAATAGGAAAAAGGAAACACGTGAGCCAACCTTCATACAGAAGCCGTAAGGCCCAACAAATTATCTGCAGAAATATCAGGACTGCACATCAAGCAGCAAGGAAACTGCAAGGCAATGTGCTAGTGCCCAAGTGGTGGCTGTCTTACGATTTCCAACGAGTTGGGCAATATTCCACAAAAACGTTGTGTTGCATCTAAGGTAAGATACAATCTAAGGTATAAATACAATCTAAGGTAAGTGATTTTAAGGAAAGTGGAAATCATACAGATTTCTATGAAATGAAACTATCTATGCTTAATAGAAAATGGATTCAGCATCTTAAGTACCTTGGATTTGTTCCGAGGGCTAGTCATCCTATTCATGAGGAAGCTGAAAGTTCGGCTCACTTTATACTTTTCAGACTCTGACTTGGCAGGGATGATGAATTTATCCCATTCCTCTTCCTCAATTCTGTAAAAAAGAATCTGTTATCACAGCTCACTGGAAGGAAGAAAAAAATAGTGTACACATACATAATTATGTGTGTATATGTACATATATATGTATCAATGTGTGTTTTATTCAGGTTTTAATGACTGCTCTAAATAGACAGACACTACAAAGATGTATCTCATACATTATAGATGAGTAGGCAGACATATATCCGTGACCAAGCAATTATTTCACAATATTAACTACTGTAGAATCAAGGTGGTAGAAATGGGGATTCAGCACAGCATTCTTTCAACTTTTTCTGTATTCCTGAAAATTTTTCATACTAAAATATTAATGAAATGAAAACACACACATAATTTTACTCTGGAAACATCTCTCTGTTTACTCCGCTAATAGAAATTTCCCAGGACACACAGCAGTCAAATAACCAACCATTTGAAACTAGACTTTATTGATTTTGGGAACACAAGGATAATACTCAGTAGACACATTTCCTTTGTTGATACAGCTCAAGAAACAGTCTGATACTGTCTAGGCTGAAGGGCAGAGAAATTAGCTAGTGAAATTTTTCACAGTAAGAAGCAGACCAGAGGTGACTCTATCCAATCAGGGAACACACTGAACATTATTACTTTCCTCTAATTCATATAACTATTCAGTGAGGAAAAAACCCAGGCTATGAAAAGTTAATTCCCCCCTATAAGATCCTCTAATAATCTTGTTTCTAATATTATTTTTCAGAAAGAAGAGAGAGCATATTAAAAATCAAATTAAGTATCATGTCAGACCAGATAACACAGCTTATGATCAACATTTCTGGACTAAAGTCCCCTCTACCCTTTAAATCTTTCATTTTTCTAGTGGCTTATATATTTAGAAACAATCATATTATTCAGATACACTAAATATATAAGATTACATTTCTTGAAAATGTTGCTTTCAATAACAACATTTTAGGACTTCAGTTTTTCACATCTGATTTAGGCTCAGACTAAATTAATTCTAAGACCCATCCCACACTTTAATGTACACCTCCCTGGTATGAAACAAAACTAACTTATTTAAGCTTTGTCTTAGTTACTTCAGGCTTCAAATCTATGACTGCATTTGGAAAAAGAAATCACTGGCCATGGAGCTCTGTGTGTCCTACTCCTCAAATCCTGCACCGTAAATGAAATGGGGTTTGTCACTGAGAGAACATTTGAGGGGCCTGGGAGGGAAGGGGAGGTGAATTGGGCCAGGCACTTACTGAGCACAACAAAGGATCTCAGATCTTCTTACAACCCCTCTACTGCTGCAGCCACCTCTAGTCATTTTGGTCTTAGGAAGCCGTTTCATTAACGTACTCAGAAGTTTTCCACAACCTCTGGTGTTCTGGCATTCTGATTTGCAAAATGCATGTCCTAATATTCCACAGGCCATTGGTATTTGGGGAGGGGCACATTTGAGACCTTCGAAAGGATCCTCTCTTGGATCACATTTTGGGACCCACTAAATGGGTCTCAGAGTTCAAAACTCCAGTGTCTAAGAAGAGAGTGGTGTGATGAAAAGGCCTAAATCCAAGAGTTAAAGAATGATCCATTCACTATGTGTTTTGAGGTCAAGAAGTCTGCACCCCTATCTCCAGAGGAATGGAACTAAACTCCCACAAATAGTAGGAAATAAATTCCTGGGAGCCGAGCCCTACTGGCTATTCTCCATGTTATAGAAAATCCAATCGATAAAGACTTTATTTTTGATTAAAGATCTTTAAGTACACCACAGTATACCACAGGCCTTGTATAGGGCTACAAAATGATATAAAACCATGCTGCTTAATTTTTTAGGCTCAATGATTTATAAGACAAAGACAAAGCAAACACACAAATGTCAAAATACTCAGTATTAAAAACTTAGGATCACCACTCAACCTGGTAGGAACATGAATACCATAGACATAATCCACTGTCAAATTATGAGAATGGATATGACTGTGTTATCACTAGGCAAATTTAAGAGGTTGGTTGATTTAAATAATTCAGCCCTAATTTAATTACGGGGCATTCACCTGTACTTCATTCAGGTACTTTAGACAAAGACTGAGAAGAGAAAACCCTCAACTAGTTTCACATACATTAAATATATTTAAATATATAAGAATTTGAGGGGCCAGGGATACAGCTCAGCCTCACAAGTGCCTGCCTGGCAAGCATAAGGTCCTGAATTTGATTTCCAGTACCAATAAATAAATAAATAAAGTAAAAAGAATTCAAGAAAAAAAATAAGTCCCACATGCCAAAACAAGGATGTCTGGCTTCCTTATCAGTTTGATGATCAATAGAATCACTCAAAATAAAGTTTCACAAGCTTCATTCTTCAGGCGCTCTCACGGTACTGCCTTTTTAACAGGCAAACATACTTACAACATACTAAGAATGTAGATCCTCAATATCTGACCCTTAATGAATTACACCTTCCATTTTTTAAGGATCTGGGCATCTACAATGTCAAAAGAAGTTCCTACTCTACAAACTGAAAACTGATACAGTGGCACTTCCTGTAACCCTCAAATATCTGAAGTTTTTTAAAAGTAGGCAATGAATATAAAATAGATGCTAAGTAATGCTTTTTTATTTTTAGGAACCGGGGTAGATGGAGTATCCACTTCCAAGACCCTGCAAGGCCTGGCATGAGGTCCTTTTATGTGGATGTATTCTTTCCCAAATATTGTGATTAGTATAAATAAAAGAACTGCACAGTAGGAAGTTTCTCAGCATGATGAAAACAAAGCATAGGCATGGCTGGGGGGGCTTCCTGGGGTCTCCAGCAGGATATCAGGACCAGCACAGATGAGAAGGAAGATCTGCCCTACTATGCACGCCAAGGGATACGGCCAAAGAAACAGGCTTTCAGGATATAGACCAAGAGGAATGGAAGAAGATGGAAAACAAACAAACAAAACAAAAAACAGGCATGAGGGAGAACTCAGAAAGGGTCTCTCCGCCCAAGGTCAACTTATGAGTTACTGTTTAACCAGGTGTGACTTTGGCTTTCCCAGTCTTAAGTCTGCCTTGTAATGGAAAATAAACGTTTTTATTTTCTTCCATGATTAAAAAGATAACAGAAGACTGCTAATCAAAATGATAAGAATTGCAAAATAAACTGCTTCAATAAAGGAAAACATATAAGCTGCTTAAAACAGCACAAGGCGTAAAGAAACACCCAGCAACTGTGGTCACTGTCGCCAGTGTCCCTGCCATGATGCCATTTTCACTGTCATCCTACCCCTGGAGGACAGTGTCAGTCTTCTTCTGTTTTTGTTACCGGAAAGGTTACATTCTAGCATACAAAGCATAAAAATGACACAAAGGAGGCTTTTGCTTTTATTCTAAGATTTAAAACAAAATAGTCCATGACCTACATATTAAAAAGCTGCAGAGCATTAGCATTAATAGACCAAAACTAAAACCATTTTACTGCTTCTCAGATGGCTTCTCAAAGCCAAACATTTATACGATTTCTGGCACTGGTTCTGCATGTAGCACACAATCTCAGGGCTATTTCACAGCGTGACTCACAAGCAGCTAGTCATTCAAGACCAACAGAACTCAGTAACCACGCTTGAATCCCAGTCTGCTTTCCAAGCTTGGCTCCAGCTAGATTTTTTTTTTTTTTTTACTTTCTAGGAAAAATCTCAGGGTTAAAGTTTTAAAAATCCATATATCAGTCAGAAAGGTAGTAATGCTAAAGATAATTTTTGCATCATTTAGTTTTTGTATCACACATAACAGTGCTTAGAAAAATCCAAAATGGAGATAACAGGGAAGTTGGGTCCCTTTGTGTAACGATCCCCTAGGGGCCTGTTACTAGAGAAGTCTTCTGGTCCTGACAGAGCAGACCTCGGGCTTGCCCACTGCTTCTCTGAAGTGCCCTCTTGAGAAGGTGTTTGCCTTCAAAAATAACCAGGACCAGAACATCCTGTTCGCAGTTCTGAGGCCTGCACATCTGAGGACTGAAAGGCGACAGTGGGCCCTTCCACTGTGATACAGATACAGAGGAATCAGAAGTCTTAGGCAGGTTCACTACCCAGAAACCTCTCCCAACTAGTCAACAGAATCAGCAGCGATGTGTAAAATACTTCCAAAGGTGGATCGAGAGGTCCTTTAAGAAAACAGGAGCAGTTAACATACCTTTTCTCTTCGGGTGGCTCTGATAGGCTGTAAGTTCTTTGCCCTACAAGACACAGAATGAGAAAATGAGAACCAAGGCAGACAAACGTGCAGTCATGTGTGAGCTGAAATGCACACTCACCATATTTTATCACTATCTATCCTACCAGATAGAAAATAACGGGAAAACAAGTTACACAATGTAAGTATGGCCTTGCTCGGATATCTTTATTGCTTTCTTTAGTCTGGAGAGGGGAGAGAGGGGACCAAATTTATAACTTCACAAATGAGGTTAGCCTCTGCAAGAGGAAACAGATTTTCAGAAGTGCTGAACATTAGTCCTATATACCTGGATTCTATACACCAGAGTACCCCCTATTCATAATGCTAATTCCCCAACATAGAGAATCAATAAAGGACTTAGCTACTACTTTAGCAAAGCTCAAAGGAAATGTCTTGATGGCCAGCATGAGAATCAATCTTAGTACAGCTGAAGTGTCTTTAGAAAAATCCCAGCAACAGCCCATTCAGAGTGGACTTTGGTTTGTGGTTCTTGGGAAAGGAGAACCACGCTTCCCATTGGGCATGTGGGGGGAAGGCAGGCCCAGGCAAGCATGGTGCCCTCTTATTTCTGGAGCTGGAGTACAGTACTAAATACGAGAGTGAAACAGAGACACTGAATCAGACAGAGAGAGAGGCCGAAGGAAGGCATGGCCAGTGGGTGCACACCCCATACAACGCAGGACACACCCGTACCATCCAATCCGCGAGAGTGAAGAGACAAAGTTGCAAAGGGAAGTGGATCAGATACACAGGGAGAATGAATAAATACCCCTGAAATGTCTAAATATCAGTGGGGCATCTGGTATGATCTTGTATACAGTGGAAAACCTATTCTGAGGAAGTTCAAGGTTTTGTAAAATGTTCCTCAAATTAAGTCACACACAGAGTCATGATCCATCTTGTAAACAGAGTAAAGTTATAAGAATTTGAGATATCCCAGCTATAAGGTAATAACCCAGATGCAGGCAATTGGACACAATCTAGTAGGAATCCATCCATTAGTAACTTCCAGAAGTCACAGTAACTTCCAAAAGTAGCTTGAGTTCACACCTCAAATTCTTAAATATAGAATGCTTTTTGTCTATGCTGGTGAGGTTATAATTATTTTTCCAATACTAACAATGCTCCTTTTTATCTAAACATACAATGTAGCAAAGGGAGTTATAAAATACACTCTGTTTTATGTATACAAACACTGAATAATAAAGTTGCTCCCACTGCACTCTGGGTCTCAAAATTAAAGTCAATAGAAGCAATGGTAACAATTTGTAAGTGACATGGAAGAGAATATGCAAAATGAGAATAAAAAGCTGTAAGAAAAAGCATCCTATCTTTGTATATCCTCAGTACACCTCATCTATGGGAGCTTTCCCCTGGGAAGAAAGAAGATACGAACTCTCTTCAAATACAGACAAATTTTAGAACTATCCTAAATTTATCAAAAGAAAAACATGTATAGCAACACAAATGTAAATTTACTTTTGACTAATCTAAACAAACTAAATAAGAACACATTAGAGTATACCTGTGATCAAGGCCAGCTTTCACACTTGTGCTTGGATTACAACACAGGTAAAACTACTCCTTCTTCATGTGGAGGTAATTTATTCTTCATAGCCGTGTGGGTCTGACTGACCCAAATGGTATCAGTGCCAAAGTCTGCACCCTACACATCTAGCCATTAGAATGTGTGTGCAGTATATGGCTTCAACTAAGTCACCTGGTTACAATTCTTGCCCTGTGGTTAGTATCAGACTTCTTTTGAATAGCCTTGTCTTTAAATTGAACAGCCTTGTCTTTAAATATACTGGTTAAAGGCAAGGCTTTATTTGCAGGGGGGAAAATACTGATTTTTTTATTCTTTCTCACTCAAATACGAAGATTAAAGGATTGTGTGTAAGGCAAAGATACCTTTCCTTACTCACTAAAATGTAACAAGTTCCAGGTATTTTTCCCTTAGCAATCAGGTTCCTTTCAGTCATCTAGTGTATAATTTCAAACTTCAGAATCACAGCTTACAAGTCACACACTATGTGAAAGGTGAGGTCACCATGACACACACTATGTGAAAGACATGGGCCCTTTACAAAGAGTGAGAATGCCACGCTAGCAATTCAAGATGCCTTTATAAAAAACTCAAATGAAGGCTGGGGAGGCCCGGCCTTAGAAAGATCCATTTAACTAAAGAAACAAAACAAAACAGAGCAAATTCAATCTGCTGTCTTTGTCCCATCCTTGCAAGGTAGTTCTGTCCTCTCTTCTTCCGCGAACTTCCTTTTAGAATCTGCCCATTCAGGGCACCTCATTGGCACAGGAGGTAAAGTCCACCACTTTCAGAGAATCTGCCTATTCTGGAAATAAAAACTGGTGTTTATTATCAGTCTTCCTTTCTTCTCTTCTAACAATACAGCCCAGCAAGGGGAGGGGCATACACAAAGCAGCGCTTGTTTTTCACTGCATCTCTCCTGTCTGTCATATTCACTCAAATATTTACTGAACAGCTATCCTCTATGTCATTATTTCAGAATAGCCATTCAAAGCACAAAGATTACATTTTCAGTATTATTCCTTATACCATCAAAATGCAAAGTCATACTAAAAATGTAAGAAGAAAAAAGGAAAAGAGGGAAAGAGTGAATAAATCCTCCATGAAATATTGTAAATAATCACATCTCTTACTTTCTGAATGTTTTATGACTCTTAAGGATAAGATATAAGAAAGGTACTATTTCCTGTATTGAAATCAATTTTGTTAAAATGTATTTTGCATTTGCATGAATAATTCCAAATATGCCTTTACCTATAATTATGACATATCACATTGTTCACAGAAAGTAAGGAAGTTAAAATTTAAAATAAAATTTAAAATGGGAGCAGTGGCTGAGAACAGCTCTACGGGGACCCTAAGTTGCACATAATTATTCTATATAGAGATCTGAATTTACTTTTGAAAACTCATTGAGTTACAGACTTATAATTTGCACCATCTTTGCAATTATACTATGTCATCTAAAATTGTCCTGTACAAATATTATGTGTCTGATGTCTTACACTGCCACCCAAAACAGAACAAATGCTGACATACACGTATTCACGTTGTGACCATGTTGTTATTTCAATTCTCTGAAGTCTCAGTTAACAAAGAAGGAAAAAATCTATTTTGCAATGCTTTGGCTCTGAGGAGTTAAATTATTTTGCTGCTTTACAGACAAAAGTAATTTTTACAATTCTCCTAAATAAAATCCAAATTCCAGTTTATACTATACTTGAGAGAAATACTTTATTTAAAGAGTAAAGCAACAGAGAGGTGTGCATGGATGTGCAATTTCATCAAAATTAATTCCATAACTTGACTGATATCCAGCAAGAAAAGGGATATAAGCTTAGAAAAATCAATCGTGGAAGTGGCATTGAAACTGGCATTGAACTTCTGAAGTATTCTGTGCACTTAACCTAACTGAAAATCTGTTCTGGAACAGAATGCTTTCAAGGCCAAGTGGTAGTAAGACATACCTTCCCCTGAATTGCACACTGTAAAATCTCGTCCTAGCCGCGTTTTTCTCAAAGAAATTTTAGGAGATGAGCATGAATAAGAACGTGAGCGAATTCCAGAAAGCAACGATTCCTAAAAGAGAACATAATGAAGTTTTTTAAAAGGCCTGCATGATATTTGAAAGTACGTGCTCACCGGGAAGGCTACTAATTCAGTATCTTTGGGAAAAAGCGTCACCCTGAACACTAGTTTGACTTATTGTTCTTACCTGAATTCTCAGCTATTTTATATTTTGTACTGTAGCATTCAAACAAAATTCAACGCTGATGTCTCTATAGTGAAGGATTATTAGAAAGGAGAAGAATTGTCACTTATAACAGTTTTTTAAGCTTCCAAATACCTATTTACACTTACAGTGTAAGCTGCAGCCTCTAGGGAAAAATATACCAGGTCAATATACAAATCCTTCTGATCTACGCTCATTTTTCAATACATCTTCCATCCAGCATGTCTTGAATACCTTTAATATTATTTCTCTTTAATGCTCTGCCATTTTTACTCCTGTTTTCTCAATTATGTATTATTTCTATTATTATATTGGCAGCAATCATGAAAAGCCAAAATGACAAAATAATTAAACATGGTTTTCTTCTGTGTTCCAGAAAATTTAGAGGAATCTGCAACAGAACTTCATTAAAGTCGATTATGATCTCCAACTCCTATTCCACAGAGGCCTTAGGACTGATTCTGCCCAGGCATTTTTAGGGTATCACTTAAGAAAGATATCACTAAAAGAAAGTAATGCAAAATGCTTGACTAAAATGAAGCCGTCAGAAACGGTCCTTCCCAGGTACCATTCTCCTCTTTTCCTCCTAAGTGAAAGCATAGGGTTATTCTGAGTATACTGGTTCAAGAGCCTAGAGGGAAGGTAAAACCAGAAGGCTATTCTTGCACCAAAGGGTCCTGGGCTGTGGCTCCCTGACTGTGCTATCAGGTGGCCCCACCAAGGCCTGGACACGAGGATGGGGTACAAAATGGGAAGCTGCCCGGAAACCCTAATAGTAAACTGACCATTCAAGGCCTTAGCAAAATGCTACCTCTTCACTTAAAACATGTACAGTAATCATTTCCCCTGACAGTGGAGCTTTGTTTTTTTTTTTCCGGGACCGGCGATCGAACTCAGGGCCTTAGTGCTTAGCGGCAAGCACTTACCCCACTGAGCTGTACCTCCAGCCCTGACAGTGGAGCTTTGAAAATTGTCCAAGATCCCATGGTAAAAAAAATTATACTGAATAATTACAGAGGCAAATTCCTCTTAATAAGGAACAACATAAAAGTGCTTCACAAAGACCGAATTATTTTTCATTCTAGGCAATGATGAGTTTTTCAAGATTCCATTCAGAATGCAAAACTCATTAGTATCTATGTTAACAACCATACTGATGTCTAATTATCCAGAAATAGCACACGACATTCAGGTTCACAATTCAGAGATAATGAGAGCTCCACAGGGCTCAGAGGTGCGGGGGAAGAATGGAGCGTCCGAGCTCAAAAGAGCTTGATTTGGTTAATAATTCCATCACCGAGCTGGGGCTCCCTGGACAAAACACCAACTCCCTCCAGGAGTTCATCTGCTCAAAAAAGAAAATTATATAGTTTGCACATACTTAAAATACATTTTATAGATTCAGGGCATGCTACAAAAATAAGGTATTACCCTAATGGCCAAAATGGCCAGGTGTGGTGGCGCACACCTAGAATCCCAGCACTCGCGAGGCAGAGACAGGAGGATCGTTGTGAGTTCGAGACCAGCCTGGGATACAAAGTGAGCTCAAGGCCAGTCTAAACTGCATAGCAAGACCCTGTCTCAAAAAGACAAAAAAACAACAACAACAACAAAAAAACCCAAAATGTTCTTGGTAAGATAATTTTGGCTTTGCACACGTTGTTTTACAAAGAAAGCAAGTGCACAAGAATAAAAATTAAACAGGAAAAAACCATACATTTAAACACAAAAGAGCTTTCTTTGAAAGACTGAAAGAAGAGAGTTCTTTTTTTTTCTTTGTAACAACCACAAGAAGATGAAACTCTCATGTAAAATTGCCAACAAAAGGAAACTGGTTCCCATGGCAAATCTGACAAAGTTTAGCATGTTCTAGATTAGTTCACAGAGCCATGAACGCTCCGCTTTACTAACATCTTTTACCTCACCCCCTACTCCATGTAAAAATGTATGTGAGCAAAACAAGTTTCATCATTTAAACTGATTTAATACCACCCATTTTTCTCCCTTTGCTTAAGGGATAATGGTAGAAGTAATTGCATGAAATGTAAAAATTTTCCAAGTATGTGAAAAATCCTTGTAAATTAATGGAACCACACATCTGCCACTGCAAGGACTATAAAAAGTAAGAGAGCTGCGGAGAGAAACAAGACTCAAGTGGACATCCTAGTCACTAGAGCTGTTTTGTGTAAGAAAGATTTTGTCTTTCAACTAGAGGTGGGCAGATGTAGATAACATTCTTCACATTTACAGTAAGCTGAATTTATAGCAACCAGAGTACCTTCAGTTGCAGATTACTTGACAGAGAAAGCGATTCTGTCCTGGAGATATTAAAATATGGTTCCATGTTGCTCTCGAAAGAGTCCAATTCATCCCCACTGGGGAGCCCAGTCCCTGAGGGGCTCTGTGGCGCTGGGCTAGAGCAAGTGTGCAGCTGCTCAGAACATCCTTCCTCTTTACTGTTGGCAACCAGGGCATCAAGGCTGGAACTAAAAGTGCAGAGAAAGTAAGTGGTTCAGTAAGCAGACAGACAGACAGATGGACTGATATTACTTCCCCTTTAAGTTCACATACGTTCCCTGTTGTGAGGTACAATGGGTATCCATTTAATTTCCTACCAATAGTTTTTTATTATTTTTCTGTTGCAATAGTTTTTTATTATTTTTCTTCTTAAACAAAATTTTATGTTTCCCCAAATGTGTGGAGGACCTAGAAACTCTCTTTGGAGGAAGCGCAATCATCTCCATTTTGGCGAAACCTGGCTCTACCTCCCTGTATTGATAGGTACAGAGCTAGTTAGGACATTTCCTTATCCCTTTAGTTGGCTTTAAGCAATGCAAACGGGTCTAGCCTGGGTGCTGATGTACAGTCTTTGAAGCAATGAGACAAGTCAGTGATAACCTGCCTACAGTTTCCACATAACATGTGTGAGCTAGGTCAAGTGAAGCCATGCTGTGGGCTGAGAATAAGCCTCAGGAAAAGAGGCTGTGACTTCTCCAGACATGGATTACACATCAAAACTGAAACTCCCACACCAAAACACTGGATACTACTGCCCCATTCTGTGATATGCAGATTACTCTTTTTGTATATCTCTATCTCTGCGTATTGCAGAGATGATTTCAGGCCTAGGCTCACAGCACTCAGACGTACCTCCCGCCACTCTCAAGTCACTCATCCTCGAGCCACTGCCCTCTTCACAAATTAACAAAACCTAGGTTTGGCCCCGAGTCAAGGCCTTTGTTCCAGTCAGCCATCCTTCTAGCTGGACTTAGGACTCCCTTGGTTCCCCACAACTACAAATACACCCTAGTGTCTTCATTCTTACCGTAGGTTGCACTGGAAGTGGTAGATTAGAATTAACTTAGTAGAATTCCAATAACTTTCATGGGATTACAAATGTGGACTTTTCTGGACCAAGACAAGGTCCAGAAGAGCTTTCTATGCAAATGAACATTTCTACCTGGGGAAACTGTTCCAATTTTCTTACAAAACAAAAGCTGGTTGGAGTTAGTACTAACCTATTCTTGTTTGTAAATGTAATTATTCCAAGTCTCACATAGTAACCCTTCAAATGTTGACACTGCAGACAACATAGTCACTGGGCCTGTGGGCACAGCTGCTGGGGTGCTAATATGTGAGGTGGCCTCTTCTCAGCAGGTCTCAGCGGGGAGTTCAGGAGGCCAGAGCAGAAGGAAGGAGGGATGTGTGAAGCTCTCATCTCGTAGATGAGTCAAAACGCGCAGATCAAAATAAGTCAAACACACAAGCTTAAATGTTACATGGTTTTTCTTATGTGAGACACTCAAGATATATATGCCTGGGGGGGTAAAATGCAAGGCAAATACAAGTGAGAAATTTGAGAGTTCTCCAAATTACATTTTCCACTGTTTCAAAAATATTTTAATATATATGCTAGTTTGTTTCATTTATAGTACTAGTTTCGCTTAGTTCACTACAAAGAAATTGTTGTGCTAATATGTTTCTTTGTAAGAATCTTTGTGTCTATGTCTTATACTCTAATTACTTCGAAGATAATCATACAGTGTATAAACTATTGTCATTCTCTTTTTTGTTATGAAATTTTGTTTTGCTGTATCATAAAATAAAGAATATTCAAAAAATAACACACGAGGTCCCCCAAAATACTATAATAAATTATCATTTTTAGACATTTTTAAAAAAATGACTCCATCTCAGAACCAGGTAGGGATTCTGATTAATTAAAACTTTTTTCCTCATTAACTTTCATAACCATGAAAATAAAAGAAAAGAACTTGACTGCCCACATTCTAGGTTCATTCCAGAACAGTTGCAGTTTAAACCATTCAAGCCCCAAGGCTACCTGTATTTACACAGGGTGCATTTAAAAAATTTTTTTTCTTCTGGTTGTTTTAGTTCTGGGGTTAAGATTTTAATAATTATTGTGCATGCCTGTAGTCCTGGCACTCAAGAGGCTGAAGCAGGAGGATCATCACTAGTTCAAGGCCACTAGTTACACAGTGAGTTCAAGGTCAGCCTGAACTACATAGCAAGACCCTGTCTCAAAAGATTAATTGGAATTATTTTTCTTTTATCAACCATAGGTCATAGAATATCAATTTCAAAAATTATGTGACTCTTAGAAGACAGGTCTTTCTCTGCATGCTTCTAAAGCAAATCCCAAATCGATTTCTAACCCTTGAACTATTTTATGGGCCCTAGGAGCACCAGGACACCGGGCAGTAAGCACAGGCACCAACCCGCTCCACTGGAGATTTCCAGAGTGGGCTTTCTCCTTTAGTGAGCCACTGAAGGTCTTCCCCTTGGCATGGAGCAGAAGACGACAAATTAGAGGTGATCGTTAAACTTAACTTCACATCCAAATGTCTTGCAGTCCATTATATCATTTATCATTTTAAAAATAAACTGAAAATTAGGAAAATCTTCCCAGCAAACGTCGGTGGTTTGAAGTTAGGTAAATTGCAGGTAAATTCCTAACATCAGAAAGCCTGAATGGAGGGAGACGCAAACATTCGAAGTCTGCAGATGTCTTGTGCCTCTGCATCGGTCTTTTCACATGTGGCTTCTCTACTAATGAAAACCAGCCCTTTACATAGCGATCCCCAAGGTTGTGTCCAGTTGGGAACCAGGTCGCACCACACCAGGAGGGGAGCAGTGGGCAGGTGAACAGGGAAGCTTCGGTTTTTATAGCCATTCTGCACTGAGTTATCACGTGAGCTCCGCCGCAGCAGGCTCAAGAGAGAAATTGATTGTGTAGGCACGTGTGCGTAAGGGGGCGGGGACCTGCTGTGAACTGCACATGCGCATGTGAGGGTTCTAGGTTGCGACTTCCTATGACTCCTCAGCTGTATCTGTGGAAAAACTTACCTTCCACAAAACTAGTCCCTGGGGCACCAGGAAGTTTGGAGACCTTTGCTTTCAATGACTGGGAGCTTGCAATAGTATCCTGTTTTAAAACAAGCTTTTCCAGTCATAGACATTTCTCCATCATCATGAATATACCTGAAATACTCCAGTATTATTTTACTTTCCTTCCAAAAACCATTTCTGTTTCTGTTAACTCAAATTGGCCTATTTTTTTTGTTGTTTTGTTGGTAAGCTGCTAACCTAAGATATTGCTAGCATAGATAATACTGCTCAAAATTACTTATAGATTCATGTTTATGATCACGTTTCCCTGAATTCCACTAGTGGGGTATAAAATCAATTCATTAGGTTGTGACCAGAATTTAATTTTAAAGTGAAATAGGATGGAAAATATAAGAATACATTTCGCTTGTTATTTGATAAAACTTCACTTAAATTTTGTGTGGGGTGATAATATTGTGACATTATTTAACAAAAATGTTTGAAAAAACCTTGTTTAGAATAAAACAAATACTTGTTTTCTTTTGCTTAATTTTTTTTTAGATTTTTTTTTTTTTTTTTGGTGGTACTGGGGATCGAACTCAGGACCCTGCACTTGCTAGGCGGGCGCTTATTCCACTGAGCTATATCCCCAGCCCCAAGCTTAATTTTTTTGTCTAGATTTTAAAATAGATATTTTGATGCTTATTTTTCCCTTGTAGTATCTCCAAGGAACCTATTAAGTCTGAATAACACAATGGTTACATATCATGCATATTTCACTAAAATAATGTTTTAAGGCTCCAAAAACTTAGGACTTAGTTCCCAGTCAGACTTCTCCCTATATTAACCAGTTTTTACTATGTGCACAAGTCTCTTCATTAGAATTTCTCTTTCATTAGAAGTTCCCTGCCCTTCAGGCCATTGGTCACTCATTAATGAATTCAGTGCATTTCACATGCATGGTGGACTGACAACTGGTGCTCAATTTATAACCCCCAGACGAACTGAGTTGGTGTGGTGCTGGATGTGGGAGGCCCACCTGGGGACTGTTGCCAGCAGCATAAGAGGCAGAACTGGAGAAGGAAAAGTTAGGGTGTTGGGAGCTGAGAGAGGCTGTTGGAGCTGGTGGAAGCTGTAAGGAGCTGTAAGGAGCTGTTGGTTCCTTTGTCGTGCTGGCTTTCCTGATGAACTCGGCTGTTTTCACCCTCCAAGGAGCTCAGGACCTTGTTGGCACTGAGGATTTCTTTGGTTCACTTTGGGGGAGCTCTGGTCCTCACTTTGAGCATTGCTTCCTGGCTCCAGAGGGGAAGATGGAGAAGCTTGCTGCATTGGCTTTCCTGATGGGAACTCAGCTGTCTTCCACTGGAGGAGCTCAGGACCTCACTGTTGCTGAGGATGGGTGTGGTACTTCCAGGGGAGCTCTCATTTTTACTTTGCACGTTGCTTCCTCCTTAGCTCTAGTATAGATACCTCAGCCTGATAGCACAGATCCTTCATCCCGCTGGCACAGACTTCCTAGATTCTACCACTGACCTTTGGGCCTTCCCAGTGCAGATCCATGAAATAGTCCTGCATGAGATATTGTTATGGGCTCTAGACCTCCAGTTGAACTTATGGGAGGCACTGTTACGAGGTCTAAGTCTTCATCTGGACTCATGCAGGACATTTCTGTGGGATGCAGCCCTTGGCTAGTTTCTTTGTTCTTAGTGTGTGGACAGATTTCCTGCACTTGTTTGTATAGCATTCTTTCGGTGACTATTATAAATAATCTTATAAAATATGTTCCCTGTATTATATTGTTCCCCTTGCAAAATACACCCCAAACCAACACAACTTCCTATTCACTGTTTACTGTGGTATACATCCCTATCATGACATCCACTGAAAGGAGGGACCAATGGCTATGCCGGGGGCAAACAAGTTTTCTGAGGTCTCCAGTCCTCTCCTCATTCCTACATTTTTTCAAATGAGAGGAAGTACACAGGAGATAGCAGCATGTGGAAGCTGGAGGGTTTTTTAGTAGAATGATTTCTTTCTGCCCCATGACCTGGGTCATCTTTACAGAGGTTACTAATTACTTTTACTCAGGGTAGATCATTTCTATCATAGAAAAGAAAAACTGTCTCTGAAGCAGTGCAATGCTTAAACTTCCCAGAGTAGGACATGATCAGAAAACATAATATATACTTTGTAATATTTGTAAATACAAAAGAAAGTGAATGATAATCTGTGCCTTTTCTTCCTTATATACGTAGAATATCTCCTCAAACACCTTTTTATTTCTCAGGTTCTGAGGTAACATGCTCAACAGATCTTAAAGATTCTACCAGAATGCACTAATCATGCATGGCTCAATCTATGTTTGCATAATGACAGAGAATCTTATTTGGACTGGCAGTCTCTTATCCCAAGAAGAGAGTTCCAAATTATCTAAGCATTAAGTGTAAAATAATGACCACTCTCTAGCATATACAAAAGTTTTTTTATAATTATATGTCAGACATAACTTTGTCACCTCGAGTTTTATAACCATAAGTTGTGCATCCATGCAAAATACAGTCAAGTAGACCTCACTGATTGCTAGGTCCCCTCCTTTTCCATCCTTCCTGATCAATTAAGTCACTGTTAAATATTTACTTACCTATATGGATGGCCATCCACAGGTAAATATTATGTATGCACTCGCATGTGTGTATTTTATGACCATTTTGATTCATGATTTTAGGTGTGAAATGAACATATAATTGTGGAGTTAGAACATAAAGTGAAATAAATATCTAAGGTAAGTGGAAGTTGGGTTATTCTCTAAAGAAAATAGACAAGAAGATGGATGGACATATACAGGCACATATGCAAATATATACAATAATGCATACAATGAAGTGCTTGCTTAAATGCATTTTTATATGTATGAGAAAATACATGTAACTGGAAGTTACAGAGGGTGAAAAAACAAGCTCTCCAGAGTCCACCAACTTGTAACGTGAATGTTCACCACCCTCAGGCCAAACTCTCACAGGCCAGTCCACTGTCATCGCCCCACTTCTCTCCCTTCTTGCTATTTTGTTTCTCTTACTCATTGACATGTGTATGTGCCCTGTTATAAACTGTTTGATATTGCATTCCAAGAGTACAAAATCTAACCAAAACATTTTGTGGCTTACTTTCTGTTCATGCTTCTGAAACACATGGTATTATACATGCGGATGCCAAGTATCTATTTCCATTGCTGTATAGTATTCTATATATAGAATTTAAAACTACAGGATTACCTATCACCTCATGGAGACCACTACAAAGCAGGCCTGAGCAGGACTTAAATTAACCAATGGGCTTTTCATGTTTACTTGTGAATTTGACCATGGTCTAGGCTACTTGTCTGGAGATGGGCAGTGGACTCATAGTAAGAGAACCTCTGTGAGTCACTGATCTCTACTGAGGCCTGTAATGGTGGGTGAAGCCAGAAAGCCTCAAAGGGTAATAAAAGATCACAGCCAAGGACACCTGGATCTAACCTCAACTAGACAAATACTATTGCCTCAGGCATCTTACTCCTGGGTAGATTAACTTAATACCTTACTTAGAGACGTTCTCGAGTGGTTCTGCCCTTCTTGAGTACTCTCCTCCCTTCTTCTGATTACTGCAGGCCACCCAGGGAAGGTCTCGATCTTAGCCCTGAGAGAATCTCGAATTCTGTGAGAGGGCTTTGACCCTCCTAGAGCCCTGAAATCATTCCATTTGCCTCTTTTATTTAGCCTTCGCTGTACACTCACTTGGGAGATTGCAGACCTGATCAGTCCACATAACTAAGGGGTATTATTAAGCTGACAACCCCCCATGTGGGTTATTTCTTGCTGTCATAACTGATGTCTCTGTGTCTACTAGTGTCTACTAGCACACGGTATGGAGATGCATACTTGACATCACAAGATGATGTCAAGCTCTTTTCCTAAGCTGCCACACAATTTGCATTCCTTTCTGAGTTTCCCTTTTATGCACACTCACCAAAACCTGGTATGAGACTTTTTAACCTCTGTCAACATACTAAGTGTAAAGTGGTGTCTCCTTGTGGTTTTCCTTGTGGTGACTTAGTTAAAAGTCACCATTTATAGGAAACAAAAGGGGAAAACATTTTGATGTAGAGATAACAGTACGGGAGACGATAAATAATCAAAAATATAATTTTCCCAATCTAGGTACAAAGTTCTTTGATTTTTCCACAATTCTCCACTAGAATATGGCATCTTACCTTCTCTTCTTCAGAGGATTTTGTTCCATTACAAAGTCATGAAGACCAAAGGGAAGATTCAAGTTGCAAGGGCCTGCACCAGTGGGTGAGGGGATGCACTGCGGGGCTTCAGCGTGCAGGGCCAGGTTGCCATTTTCCCTGAGTGAGCACATGATGGCACGGGTGTGAGCAGGAACCAGGTTCTCCAGGTGCTCACAGCTGTGGGAGCCCAGATTCGAACCCATGGAGTCGGGGCCAGCATGGGCTGAGAGTCCTTCGATGTTAATATAGTTGATATCCAAATCGCCAACCTGGAAGTGGAGAAAGAGAAGTTTGCTGAAGAAAAGCAGGAAACAGTGACTTGGCTAAGAATTAATTAAAAATCTACTCATTTAAAATCCATCCACCTCATTTATCTTACTTTGTTTTGTTTGTCCTTGTTTTTATTTTGTTTTCTATGAACAGAGAATTCTTTCATGATCTATTTTTGTCCATGTGACTGCTAGCCTCTACTTCACAAAAAGGAAGACTGTTTCATAAACTTGTTCCATATCACAAAACAAGAAACTGGTTATGATTTTAACATTTTATGAACTACTTACTCAAAATGAGGGGAAAATACTTGAAATAGTTGAGCAAAAGAAAGTACACAGGTTTTTTGCAAAAAGTAGTTCATCAGTATCTGGGTAACCCAGGTGATGGCGGCCACACAAATCTGAGTCTCCCCAGTATCACCACAAAAAAGTAAATAAGTAAATAAAACTATACAGTGTACATCCAAATTTCAGAGTGAGAAGACAGGAAATGCCCTAATCTTTAAATGACAAATAAATACTAAAATAAGCATCAAGTCCAGCAAACAGCCTCTCATATTCCCACTGCAAAGAGTAAAAGCAGTCTCACAACAGTAAGTGGAGAAGGGGGAGCTAGTGAAAGACCTAAAACGTAACTAAAACTCACCAGGAGAAAGAAACCTGCACACAGAAAAGAGTCCTGATTGATCAAAGCACTTGCTCAGAAAAGAGACTGAAGAGCGCTTGTGATTTCAGGTGGTGGTCATCAAAACACAGCATTCCTGGGGAATCGGACTGTAATAAGAAACTATGACACCAGGTAAAGATAGGGCAGGGGTGCAGGTGGAGCACAGCAGAAGGGCATGCACTTGGCCCTGGGAGAGAGAGAGATCACAGAGACAGGGTGTGAAGGGAGCAAAGGGGGTCATTTTAACATTGCTGTGAACATTTGCTTAAGGCAAAAGCTATCAAGGCATGCTAAAACTAGTAGATAAAAGTCTGATGAATAAGAGGCTGTTTGCAGAGATTCAAAATATATTTCAACAAAGTTTTAATAATTTAAAGAAAGCCAAAACTTTATGGAAGGGACACTCGGCAGGTCAAAGATAAAATCATCAGTAAAGGAACAGACTGATGTCCCCATGCCTCATGGCAAAATTCACTGAGAAGAACACGACAGCATTTCTGCAGTATTCCTCCCAAATGCGGGATCCAGTTGTAAGGAGGCACTATGAGACACAACACTGGAGGACATCCTAGCAAAGCACAAACACAAACAAAGATGGGCCCTATTCTTCAAAAATATCAATGTCATAAAAAAACTGTTCGATGTGGTGCTATTCCACATCGAATGAGACTGAAGAGAAGGGACAACTACGCGTAATAGATATTGTGGAATTTTCTTTCACTACAAAGAACATTATTGGGACACCTGGCTAAAACTGAATAAGGTCTGGAAAGAGATAACAGTATTTTATCAGTGCCAGTTCCTGGTTTCCTTAGCTACATTGTGCTTATATCAGACTATAACCATAGTTTATAGTTTTTAGGGAAATGCAACATGAACAGTTAAGGAATAAAGGGTCACCTTATTTTCACCTTATTCTCAGATGCTTAAAAAATTTACATACATATTTTAGCCATTTGCATACACACATACATATACAGATATATATAAAGAGTAATAAAATACAATATGGTAAAATATTAACTTTGGAGGAACTAGAATAAAATGCATGCAGGGATTCTCGTCCTGAAACTAGGTCTGAAAGTATATCCAAATAAAATGTTTGAAAGTAGTTTATATGACAAAATATTTGAATTAGTTTTTACCACAGAAATATCCTCACTGAGTAGACTAATAACCTTAAAAATTAATGGGAGACAGCAGACATAAACTAAAAATGATTTTAGGTTTCTGTGTCAGGTTGAGAGAGGCAAAGGCAGTTAGATAAAATTCTTTTAAAGTGCTGTAAAACTTCTACAAAATAAGCAGAACTGGACTCTTCACATTTCTGTTGCTGTTCAAGTGGACACAGGAACAGTGGTACACGCTGCACAGATAGAACAGATTTTGTAATTTATGGATAGATGTAGTTTTATTCCTCAGTTTTAACTGCACAAGTTTAGCAATCTTCTCTATGCCTCATTTCATTTAACTAGGCCGTTTACAGTATTAAATATATATTACAAATAAACATTGTAAAGTATATTACAAAACTGTAGATAATCAGAGTAGTATGGGTCTTTAAGTATCTCAAATTTGTTTGTTTCACATTATAAAGCAATATTTTTCTCACTCCAAATATTCTCAAAAAGGAATTATATCCTAATCATTTTTTATTTGGAAAGTGTTTCATTTTTAATACATCTTGAGACACATAAAAACCCTTTTCCCTACATGGTACTGTTATGACAAACTGTCAATGACAATTTTAGCTAATTGAGGTAAATGGATAAATTATAGTATTCCCTTATGGCTAAGCAAAATAAGGACCCAAGACATCTTTCATTTGAACTATTTTGAGACAATTTGACAAGATAACAAACCCATTAATATCAGAATATGGCAAAAATCTGCACACTAAAAACTATAAAACACTGATGAAAGAATTTTAAGATGACACCAAATAAATGGAAAGATATACTTGTGTTAATACATTAGAAGAAGTAGTATTGTCAAAATGTCCATGATATCCCAGATCTACACATGCAGTGTCAAAATTTCAATGGCTTTTTCCATAGGAATTAAAACCTAAAGTCTGTGTGGAACCAAAAAGATCCACAAAATTTGAAGCATTCTTGAGCAAGAAGAACAAGGTCAAAGGCATCACACTTCCTGATTTCAAAATATATTACAAAGCTACAATAATCAAAAGAGTATGGGTCTCTCATAGACAAAGGGAACAGAATAGAAAGTCCAGAAATAAACCCACATATATGCAGTTAACTAACTTTCAACAAAGCTGCAAAAACAATACGATGGGGAAAACAATATGATGGGGAAAGAACAATCTTTTCAATAAAATGATTCTGGGAAAAGTAGACATCCACAGAAGGCAGGCAGGAAGGAAGGAGGGAAGGAAAAGAAAGAAGGAGGCAGGCAGGTAAGAAAGGAGGGAGAGAGGGAAGGAAGGAAGGAAGGAAGGAAGGAAGGGAGGGAGGGAGGAGGGAATTGGATCCCCATTTCTTAGATCTCTTTCTAATACTAATAAAAATCAATTCAATATCCATGAAAGATTTAAATATAAAACCTAAAACCATAAAATTCATAAAAGCACAGGAGAAAAGCCCTATGACATTGGTCTTGGCAGCTATATAAAACAATGCAAAAAAGTAGGTTAATAAGAGCAAAATAAATAAAAGGACTATATCAGACAAATGTCTGCACAGCAAAGAAAATGCTTGGCGAAATGAAAGAGATTCCTCTTGGATAGGAGAGAAGATTTACAAACCATTTTTCTGGTAAGGGGTTGATAGCCAAAACCTACAAAGAACTTGTACAACTCAGTAGTAAACTTATACAACTCAAAGCAAAGTTATTTGGCTAAAAGTTGAAATTGAGATCTACTAGAAAATAGAAAAAAGTTTCTGAAGCTTTCCCTCTTTTGATTTAATAATTTATCTGATTTAATAGATGTACTGTCTTTCATGTGATCTCACATTTAAAGTTATGAAAATGTAAAACTGCCTTACAACTTTGACGATATATCTTTCCTTGGCTACCAAATATTTTTAAAATGTGACACCTTTTAACTTTTATATATTTTAAAGTTGAAGGTGATTTTTTTGTATGCATGATGAAACTCATGTCAGCTGAAGTGTGATCTTAGATGTTAAAATTATTATACATATTTTTAAGTCATACTGTAGAAATAACACTTGTATTTTGTCATTTTTCAGATTTACCATTTTTACTTTTAATTTTTAGCATAACATAAAAAATAAAATTGGGAGCACTGAAAAAAATATATAGGTGTGTTAACAACAAAAAGATAAAACACCTTTTGCCCAGTTAGAATTTCTCATGTATCTTATACAGAGATTAAATTTTTAAGTTAGTGGATAAGGCAAAAATCATGTGTCAAAATCATCTATGAAAAACTGTCATACATTAGATAGAGCAGAGATCTTCAGATCTGTATTTTACTTTTTACAAATACAAAAATTTGAATAACAATGAGAGAAAAGAACAAAGCTAAGTAGATGCTGGTACCCACAAACTCTCTCTGCCCCTATGAGGTTTAACTCACAGGTTTCTCTACCAGGGGGCAAGCAGAACATTCTAGAAGGTTCCAGCTTCCCCAGAATGATGCGCTTCTGCTGTAACATTAAAGTGCCATAGCTTGGTATTTGTTTACAGATGTATCACAAAGGGGAAGTAACTTGTGATGCATCCGCTCCCACCTGGGAACAGGCACGCTCTGGTTACTGTTTGCTGCATCTGAGTAACAATGCTGCCGATCAAGTTACACAGACACAGTTCCTTGAAAAGCCAGGGACAAGATACTGGTCCTGAGTTGTCACTTCCTACTTTGTTGCCACGAAAGGGCTTTTGGCATCCTCTCCTCTGTCAGCGTCACAGGACCCAGCCCTTACGCCGCTTCTTAGTGGGGCAAGGTGTGTTCTGACATAAGGACAGAAGTTTCAAGCTGGTGAGCAGGGACTGCTAGGCGGCACAGCATGCATCGCTCACACACTTTTAGAAGGAGCCAGAGGGCAGCAGTGCCTCACCTGATCTACCACCATGCAGTTGGCATAGACCTCTTCGCCCCCATTCAGGATGTTGGAGAGTTGGCCTGCAGCGGGGAACACTGCAGGAGGTGTGGGCTTCCTGAGGACATCACAGGAGTGACCTTGAGGAAAATGGAAACAAGATAAATAAAACTGAAGGAACTTATTTCACAGTGAAGCCCTAAGGAAAAAAAATCAAGTGCATTTTTAAAGTTGGCCAGCCCAGGCTGGCCTCAGACTCACAGTGATACTCCTGCCTCAGCCTCCTGAGTGCTGGAAGGGAGAAAGGAAGGAAGGAAAATAATTTTTTTAAAGGAGAAAAGAGGGAAAAAATGAAAACAAAGCTTTTGTAAGTAAGGAGGGGAGGGTAAGGAATGGGGAAAAAGAATCAAATTGCTGTATATCATGTACAGGTACAAATTCCCTATGATGAATGTGATCATTATGAATACCTAAAATGTATCAATAAAAATCATTTTCTTTGGCAAAAAAAAAAACGCTGGCATTTTGCTGTCTTCATGTTTTAAGATATCATGCAAGTCTTCTCTACCTCCAACACTTCTCAGTTGTCTCAGCATTATGTTGCATAATTCTAGAGAGATAAATATAAGCCCACTTTCCCTGCCATTAGGGATCTGTGTACCATGTTAGATCTTCTCCTTAGATTTCCAACAGATTAAATCAATTTTATGTCTCTTCATCCACCACACAGAAGCATCAAAGCTTGTGCTGGGGCTCTTGGACTACAGTAGCTTCACACTCAAGGACTCTTTACTGTAAGTCCAAAGACAGTGGATGCCTAGCAGACCTGGCTCTGCGGTGCCTGTGGGATGCAAGCGGTCCTGTGTGCGGAGTTTTCTTCTGTCTTAATTATGCAAATGTGTGGCCTGCTGCCACTTTCTCAGCTTTGCTCCACATAGATGGAGCTGCTTAAAACTGAGTCCTGGAAAGTAGAGTTGTTTTATTTGTAGGGAACAAAGAAGAGTTGAAGGCAGTAAAACCTACTCACTCCAGAAGGCCTTGCTTCCTGTGCCTTTGCCTCATTTGTTCAGCCTCCAGACATGCAGAGTTTCTTCACCCAAAGAAGTGGGTTATTAGTGTGCTTTTCTCAGAGCACAGTTATGAGGAGGGAGGGAGTTCCAACGCATACAGCAAGGGACACTCGGTGCTTGATGTTTGTGTCATCATCACTTTTAAGCATGTTCTATCAGAGGTACGAGATTTTGATACTAATCAGAGTGTGCTGTAATATGAGACCATCAGTAGCTGTAAATGACTTTCATAGGGTAAATTCAGGGTCACTTCTCAAGCATCCTCACATCCCAGGAAGTTTTCTGAAGCAGGTACAAAAGGGACAGTGTTGTCTCTGTGCCATGAGAAATGACCCACACTCCACTGCCTCTTGCCCATAGCATACATTCCGGGTGAGCCCGTGGGGTGAATCAGAAAATGAAAAAGAGTACTGTTGTACAATAATTACAAATTCTATTCCTTCCTAGAAAGTCCTGGCTGATATAAGTTTGCACAGACTGTACAGGCCATATGGCCCTGGCTTCAGATCCTAAACCTACTTTTTCCTCCAGAAATGAGATTTTATTAAGCTTCTTGAAAACATACACAAAATAAGTGAAAATGTTTTCTTATTATATCATGAGGTATTGTTTTATTAACTTATTTAAATAGCTAGCAAGATAATACACAAAGTCCACAAATACTTCCCAAAGGTAAACTTTAGGACCAATGACTATACATCTTCATTCTAATTATGCAAAAGAAAAGCAAGGTTCCAAAGGCTATAAATCAAGAACGTGATGAAATGCTTTCAGTGTGTTCTGAAGTAAGAAATACTTGCTCATTTGTCATTTTACAGAATGTTTTTAAAACAACCATCAGTGAGTCAGCATGGGTCCCTGAAGTGTAATTAATCCAGCTGAACTGCACTCTGGTGTCCCATTTTCAGAGACTGTAAAACACCTGGCATTTCAGCCATCACATCTAGAGAGCTGTTCCTGCTTCTCTTTAATCACTGCCAAATTAGGACTTCATTGATAACTACAGTGGACTAAGAGATAACAAGATATTCAGCCAAGTCTCTGCAAGCAACAGATGGACTTCATTTTTAAAATAGAGTCAAATTAAGTATTCCCCAGATTGAGCAGTCCCAGGGGATGCACTGTCCAGTCACCAATGGTCATGTTCTTAATGACCATAGAACACTGACCACTTGCTTTAGAGATGAGCAAAACCAGAAATTCCTGATGTTTTAATATATGCAGGTGAAAGGCTTGGATTTGACTTTCCTTCCCAGGAAAGTCTACCTACCCTGGAAGGTAGATCAGAATCTATGCAAAGATCATGTCCAACCAGTAAAATAAACTGTAAGAGGACAGAGTTTGGGTACTTTGTGCAAGTTGGAGCGTAATTTGTTTTCTCCATGATTTGATTAGAGGTTTAAAAATACGATGTGATTGAGTTATCAAGACAGGTACACAAACTCTTAGCTAAAACTCTGAAATCTAGAAAACTCTGAAAAACCAACTTGTCCTCATTTTTGGTTCAAAAGCATACTCGGTGAAAGCGTCAGAGCTGAGCTCACACACACAGACTGTGTTTACCCCACTCAGGGTAGGCATTCATACATTTGCTGCAGAAATAACACCCTGCTTGAGGCGACACTGCCCAGTGTTTCCATATGCAAAGACCATGCCAAAAAGATCTGAAAATGCTGAATCTCAAAACAAATCTGGTCCTAAGAGTTTCAAAGAAGAGATCATTAATCTATTAAAAAATTAGCTGTATCTGGCATTAGACCAACACTTTCAAGCTTCTGCCATTCCTGTACCAAATTCACAATTTTCCATAGCTACATATCACCTGTATTATTATGTTCTTAAATACTTTCTTTGGAGAGACTCATCTTTTTTTCTTTAAATAAAATTTTGTTTTAAAGAAATAGCACATCATTGTAAGCAGCCAAGATTCCCCATCAAAAGTAGAAGGGAAACCTGGGATGTAGTGCAGTGTAGAGAGCTTATCCAGCATGAGTACAGTCCTGGGTTCAATCTCTAGTACCACGCACGAAAAAAAGGAAAGAAGGAAGAAAGGGAGGGAGCAAGGGAGAAAGGAAGGGAGGGAGGACAGAAGGAAGGAAGGAAGGAAAAGAAAGAAAAAGAGAGAGAAAAAGAGAGAGCAAAGCAATGAAACTAAACTCTAACTGCACTTACCTATCAAAGCTGGGAGTGTGAGAGGCCCGTCCCATGTGTTGTAAAAGAGACTATGAAGGATTTGAGAAGAGTTAAATATGTAAGATCCTAAACTGAGATGTTCATCTTTCATTGAGAGAAAGATGGAAGGAAAACAGAAGAGGAAATACCCACCTTACTACATAATTCAGGGTCACCTAGTGTTGGCTGGCCATCTCCAAGTGGACCGAGTGCTTCGGGAGCTTCACTTACACTTTGGAAAACTGGCCTAGACTATGTCACGGCCGTGCCATTCAGGACATGATTGCACTCCAGGAAGCCTCAAGGGGGCAGGAGGGGGTGGTCCTACGAGAGCACAATGCAGCGGTGCCACGGGAAATCCCATTCTTCTCTAGCTCTGTGACTCATATATGACCTGCCACCCAGACTTATGCAGGCTACTTGCTGCAACAACTTACACAATGTGAAAATATCTCTCTGGAGCACGCAGAGCCTCTGCCTCTCAAAGGACACCTTAAAATAAAAAGGTCCCCAAGAATGACAACCAGAAAACCGCAGACTAACAGGACAGCCACATCTGCACTAGCTGGGATGCCGCTCCCACAAATGATGCTCTTCTGTCCACAGGGTGAGACTGAATATGTACATGGCTAATGGCTCCGCCATGCTTCAGTGTATTCATAGAGAAAGCTTCACTGGTTTTGCTTTTTCTTAACAAAGACTAATCTTTCAAGACTTTCAAGAAATATAATTCTTTATTACTTTCATATGTAACTACTTTCATAGCAAATTAAGAAAAAACTTGACCTTCCCCAATGTCCTTCAAGTCATTTGGCAATGAACGTACAAAAATAATTTGCAATAAAAACACCAGCTGTTTGTTTTAAATGACTACTGAAATGTAAACAATTTTCCTTTGCAAAAAGTTAACTTTACAGTTTTGCTGATAGCATTAATTTCTAGTAGTTGGTAATATTGCATTCCAGAGACATTATAAAAACTAAAGTTCAGTGCCCACCCAAGGGCTGCAAATTCTAAATTAGTAAGGGATGGAACTTAATAGTAATGAAAGCATGGGCTCTGGAGCCAGAAAGCCTGGTTCAAGTCTCAGCTCTCCCATTAGCTGTGTGACCTTGAACAAGTTACTCAGCCTCTCTGTGCTTTCATTTCTGTAAAATAAGATTGATATCTCATGAAACAATGTGGAAATTCTGCTATCTATCGTCTCACTGTATTTCTCTCCTTGCTGCCTTATGATAAATGCCCTGAACACAGTGAGATGGTGAGGTGAGGTCATCAGAAGCCCCTCCATTTCCTTTGGAGCTAGTTTCAAATAGATCCATTTTCCCTTTTCAACAAAATACATGACCTTGGGAAGGAGCAAGCATTGCAGACATACGTGGCCCATAACATGAGCATTAAGAATTAATATTTTTTTAATTGACTAGAACAGAATCTGACACAGAGTAAGCACCATATAAATGTTTGTTGATATTATCATACAAGTAAATGAGGTTATACATGGTGATTCTTTTACGTACTTTTGATTCTTTAAAAAAATTTCATCTTTGGCTATAACTTTACATGTTTAAAAAGAACCCAAAGCAAAACTAAATATTTGAAGAGTTAACCTGACCAAGGAAGTTAGATGCCTACAACAAAACTACACAACCGTGGAAAAGGAGATCGAGGAGGACAGCAAACAATGGAAAGGCATCCCCCCGTCCTGGGGTGGGCAGAGCGAATAGAGTCAAGCGGCTGTGGCCACACATCCAAAACTGAGGCAGAGCTTTAAGGCAGTGCCAATCCAAACACCAACAGTACTCCTCACAGAACTGGTGAGATCAAGCCTGAAATTATATGGAACCGGAAGAGATCCAGCATAGCAAAAGCAACCTGTGCAACAAGAGCAAAGCAGATAGCATCATGATCCCAGATTTTAAATTACATTACAAAGCTGTATTAATACAAATAGCACAGTACTGGGAAAACAACAACAACTCATGGATCAATGGAACAGAATAAAGGTTGCGGAAGAATTCCAGCCACACTGTTATTCCATCCATGCCAAAGAGGCCAAAAACATACGTTTGAAGACAGATGGCCTCTTTAATAGATGATGCTGAGAAAACTGGCTTTCCACAAGCAAAGATTGAGTCTGGGCTCATATTTCTCATCAAGTCCTAAACTAAAATCAAAATGGATCAAAGATTTAAATGTTAAAACAGAAACAATCTGTTAGAGGATAAAATAGGTAAAACTCTTGAAGACATAGGCATAGGCAAGGACTTTGTGAATGAACCCCAATGGCACAAGAAAAAGTACTATGAATTAACAAATGGGATCATATCAAATTAAAAATTTTCTGCCCAGAAAAGGAAAAACAAACATAGTGAAGAGACAACCTAGGAAAGGGGGATTTTTTTTTTTTTTTTGCCAGCTGTTCCTCACACAGAGGACTAATATCTAACATATATGAAGAATTCAAAAAATTTAGATTCCCCTCCCCCAGAGTAAAAGATAAAAAATGGGCCACTGAAATGAACAGACACTTCTCAGAAGAAATACAAATGGCCAGCCAATAAGTGTATGAAAAAACATTCCATATCACTGGCCACTGGAGAACTGCAAATTAAAACTACACTGAGATTCCATGTTACTCTACATGGACCTCTACATTGTTGGTGGGAGTGTAAACTAGTTTAACCACTATGGAAATCAGTATGGAGATTCCCAAATAAACTAAAACTAAAAATTCCATTCAACCCAGATATTTCTCTTCTATGTACCTTCCCCAAGGAATTAAAAACATTATACAACAGCAATGTAAATGTACTCATGTTTATAGAAGCACAATTCATAGCAGCTAAATCTTGAAGTGGCCTATATGTATGTCAACAAATTAATGAATAAAGAAAATTTGGATATACATATTATATATATTAACATATAGTATGTGTATGTATATATATCTTAGAGTACTACCCTGCCACAAAGAAGGATAAACTTGAGTCATTTACAAGAAAATGGATGCACCTTGAGACCACAGTGTTGTGAAATAAATCAGACACACAAGCTTAAATATTATTATAGTTCTAGTCTATAAGAAGCCCAAAATATATGTAAGAGCAAAATAAAAGGCAGACAGTAGAAAATAGGGAAAAAGAGCTTTTGCAAATGGGAAGGAAACCAAGATGGAGGGAGGGAGAGGGAGAGGAAGGGAAGGGGATGAAAAAAGGACGGAGATGTGTCATGCACACACAGTAACTCCACACAAGGAATCTAATCATTATGTACTCTGAACTCATACTAACAAACAATAAAAACTGAATGAATAAATAAACATAAATAAATAAATGAAAACAACTTAAGGTGACTGGAATGCACCACACAGTCCACACTCTACACAGAGGGCATTAAAATATTGCTACTCTTACCAAACTCATGTTAAAAAAAAAATTAGCCAAAGTCCATTCTGGACAAAGTAACTGAGAAGCACAGAATGCAAAGAACAAAAACAGGCGGCCCCACTGCCTGCTGAATTTATCTCCGGGGACTCACTGGTGAGTCCTTGTGAGATGGTTAGAGTCCACAGGACAAACAAAGGATAAAGTCAGACAGCCAGGGCCAGAGTCTCTCAGAACACAGGGTGGATCACAGGGCAAGACGTCCTGGCATGATGAGGCAGGGCCCCAGGCTGGCCGCTCCCTCAGAGCACCCAGATGGTGCCAGGCACTCCCAGGGAATCCCCAGCTCTCCCACAATTCTCCTGGCTTTGTAACACAGTCTTGGTAACTAGTGCAGGGATCCCCAAAGTAGACACCTTCACCAGCACCTTCTTGCTGTGTTAGCTACTCCAGCTGAGGAACATGTGAGGTGCCAGAAGTGACTACATTCCAGCCATCGGAAGCACAACACATTACCCCGAATCTGGCAGGAGACAGTGAACAGCACAGACCAGCCTGGGACCTCTGCCACCTGATTCCTGATGAAATCCAACACTGCCTCAAGAGTCTGCAGGCCTGGCACCAAAGGAAAATGTGGCCTATGTGAAGGGCTATGTAAGGACCCACGCCCAGACATAAACAAAGCCACTGCTGCTCGCCTGGCTCAGCCCACTCTCAGCACAAAACTCTGCCAGGCCTGTGAACAACAGGTGAGAATGCACCGCCAGAAACCTCTTAACCATGGCGGGGCAGAAAGGGTTCGTTCATTCACCTACTCATTCATTCATGCATTCGCGTTAGGTGTAGGGCCACACGAGCACAGCAGAGGACTGATTGAGCAGGACTAACCATGACCAGATGGGAAGACTTAGAGGTCAGTTGCCAGCACTCTATTGAAACATCACCATCACAGGCGCCAACGGTCTTCCCCCGACACTTAGCACTTAGGTCAGTCCTGTTGCACCGCGTGACACGCAGCAGCATTTGCATAGTCACTCGCTCCCCTTTGACACCCCCTCCAGGTTTCCCACTCCTGTGAGAGTGACTTTTCTTCTCAGTTCCCTTCTTACCCTGTGGGCGGGGCGGGTCACACTACTCCTAAACTTCTCCCCCTCCCCACTCCCCAGCATCTGCCCACCCAGGGTCACATACCAGCTCCTGGTGAGGAGTCCGCCACAGCCCTCTCCCAAATGACAGCATCTCCCTCATGTCTACACGGAGCTGTCTGCCAGCCATGCCCAGCAAGACAGACCCTTACCGGGACTCCCCACCCCCTCCGACACGCGCCTGCTTCTCCCGGTAAATAGCCGCGCTGGCTTTCCTCAGAGTCACCTTTGCTATTCTCTTTCACTCCCCACAACTAAGATTCAGAAGCCAACTTCTTCTCTGCCAGCCCAGGGCAAGCCACCACCATCTTGCCCTTAGGTTTTGGCTTCTGTCTTCTAATTGGTTCCCCTGCTTTTTCTACTCTTGACCATCTATGGCCTATTCTCCCTGAAAAAGACAATTTCTGAGGCAATCTCAGCATGACATGGCTCTGCAGAATTCTCCAACATCTTGCCATCTCATGATGGGGAAAGCCAGAGTTTTCAGGACCTACCAAGCCTCAACTATCTGCCCTTCCCCCACCCACGTCCAACTCCTGAGAGGCCCTGCCCACTGCTCTACTTGCCGGCAAACGGGCCTCCTCGCTGTCCTGCACCTTGGACCATTTGCATTTGCTGGTCCTCTGCCAAGCACTGCTCCTCCCCCTGGATAGCTAGATGCCGTGTTTGCTCATTTCCTTAAATTCCAGTATTACTGTATCAAAAAGGCAACTTACGAATGATTATAAAATGCTAACCTTTTAAGGCTTGCTTGAATTTCTCTTATATCACATATATATTGTCCACTTCCTTCCACTAGAAGGAAGCCCCATGAGCCCCATAAGATAATGATGTTGACTGCTTTGCTATTACCAGTGCTAGAAGCATGTCAGGTACATAGTATTCAATAAATATTCATGGAAGGAATGAATAATTTCTCCTTAGAAGTAGAAACTTGTACCAGGCACCACTTAGAGGGTATTCTCTTCAGACATACGATATTTTCTCAGACCCTGGAGGTTTGGCCCAGCTGTTCTTGCTCTCTTCCAGGTGTGACAGGAGTAGTACTTTCTTACTTCATCCATTCACCTATTCATTCTTTCTTTTCTCACTGTTTACCCGGTAGCTACTGGTTGCCAAGCAGCATGTGACTTGCTGGTCCATACCCAGGTACTCAGTCTGTGTCAGTGACTCTAACATATCCTGAAAGCCTCTATTCCCCAGAACAAGTCTGAGTACGGTTAAGAGGCTTTCCCTCTCCTCTGAGCATCTTCCCCTTACCCTGTGTTTTGCCTGGATCAGCCAACAAACTCCAGCAATAACAGAGTTTTATTTTGCTCCTCCTGGAAGAATAAGTAACTTCCAGGTTGGATCTGACCTACAAACAGATTGCACAGAACAGCACAGATCCCATGCGCTTCCTGCGTCCTCTCGCACTGGCAACCCAAGAACGTTAGTATTTTACCCCTTTCTTAAAATAGCAGATAAGTATCCTTTTGCTAAGGGAATGCCAATGTCAGGCAGATTTGTAAAGTGAGAGCAGTGGGGAAAAGATGAAAGGAAAAAAAATCCAAAGAGAAGAAGCAGAAGAAAAATATAAGATCCTATAAAAGTCAGTGCCTATTGAGCATCTGCTCCATATTGGACAATATACTGGAAACTACTATGAGGATAGCTACCATAGCACAGAAATATGCTTCCCATGTAATAGGCACTTTGATGTTATATATTGTGTATATTATACATATCCTGTCATATGCAGATATGAACTTATTTGATCCCCCCAACAACCCTTTGGAGCTGTATTGTTTACTGTTTCCACTGTACAGATGAGGACACTTCCCTGGTGGCGCTGAAGACACTTCCCAAGGATGGTTCCTATGTAGCCTAGTAATTGGTAACTCTATACAGGACCCTCCTAAGTGGTTCTGAGCACTTTATTTAATAGTTAGGGTTGCTCATTGTCCTATTTTGAAACAAAGAACATGGTATTTGAGCAATGCCTGGTATTTTCCCATTGAGACCATTCATTAATATCCTATAGTGTGACTTGTACCTAGCTACATTTGCCTACTTCCTGGTGACCTGCTGCCAGGATATGACAGCATAAGTCTTGCTGAGAAAACATTCACAAAACAGCAAACGTATGATTTATTTTTGTTTAATAACACAACATTCAAATGGAAAGATAAGTTAAGATGCCAACTGATAGCTCCATGTTTTAACAGAATACATGTGGTTTTTATGTTCAACTCTTTACTATCTGTATTTTCCAGACCTTTTAGAGTAACCATTTTTACTCCTAAAATAAGTCAAAGAAAAAAAAACACATTTAAAAAATATGTCTCCTGTGTAAAAGAACATCTGTGTCATTTGATGCAAAATAGGATATCAGGAAGTTGACAGCATCTGATAATGTGTGTGCGAATGTATTAACTGGAAATGTTTTCCCCAAGAGTCCACGGTGTTGTTTTTAACCACCTGCCAACTGCATTATCCATAATCATATGAAATATTACCATATTCATTTTGAAGACAAGAAAGTTGAACCAGGCTGGGGCGTAGCTCAGTGGCAGGGCACTTTCCTAACATGCACAAGGACCTGTACTTGATCCCTATCACTAGGAAAGGGAGAGAGCGAGAAAGTGAGTTGAGGCCCAGGAGGAGGGCTTATCTTGCCCAGGATGTGAGGCGAGCGCACCAGGACGCAAGCCCAGTGCTGTCGAGGACCAAACCCTACCCTCTGTCACTGCAGTACACTATTTCCCAGATTTCTTGACTTAAATGGACCTGCGCCCATATCTGAAATGAACAAAAGGCCCTTTTTATCAGTGGTCTTAGTGTGACCCAGAAGGAAAAACATATTCCCATCCGCACAAAAACTGTGAGTATTTCCAGAGGCAAACTGTCATTTATTCTTGGCCATTCTGCCTCTAATGGTCTGTTAGCATTTTTCAGTATGAGCATTGGCCTAGAAAATCTTCTAGCCTCAATCTACTGAGTTGGAGTTGAGGTTACAAAGAGGATCTATCCAAATTCCAAAGTTAGCCCTGGAATTTCCTGTGGGTCACATGTAAGCAAAGTTACTCCGTAGATATCAGTCTGCACTAAGCATTGCTTAGGAAGAACCAGAAACCTCTCTCCACAACCTAGAGTGTCTCATCTCCATCCAAATGCCCGGTGTGCCCTCAGTCCTTCTCACTCCTGGGATCCTGTTGGGGGGTGAGGAGCCCTGGGACCAGGCCAGGCCAATCAGACCAGTTCTGTTATCAACAAAGCCGATGGGTTCCAGAAGTGAGAGCCATTTCTCCAGTGCTCTCCATGGTGCAACAGTTAAAGTCCCTTTCTCCCCCAAAGTACTACCTGGTTCTCTAAAATCTGACCATTTAAAAGTCCTACTCTGCTGCTTTTGAAAACCCAATTATCCAAGTTACTAAAGAAGAAAGCAAGCCTTTTCCCTTACAGCACACGAGAGGCAGAGAGGGAAGGGGAGAAGAGAGGGTCTGCCAAGGGCAATAACAAAAATCTCCCCCAAATCTTTCCAAGCCTTTGCTTCTAATTACAGCAGCACAGAGCAGTGTTCAAGGGTGCGTATGTTTACATTTGAGCAAGGACTCTCAAGTGTGTGAAAAACTCGTTTCTGCCCCTGCTTTCCCTGAGCAATCAAGTGGTTACTTAGTCACGTGTGCTGCACGGACTTTGGCGTGATTAAGTCAACAGTTCCTTTCCTTCTTGAAGCAATTCTCCAAAGTCTAAAGCAAATTACTCTACATAAAGGAAAAACTGGCAAAGTGAGGGAAAAAAACAAGCACATCATAGACACACGAGGAGAGAATCGAAAGACCGTAAGCAGAAAGTGCAGGACTTTGTCCGGGCCACGTCCAGTCACTCTAAAAACATAAATAAACTGATGAAAAGATGCCCCCAGAGGTCATCACCAAAAGGAACCTGGTGAAAAACTCAAATCCTACGTGATCTATGGACAGATGCACTGAAATGAGTGTTTTCATTTCAAAAGTCACGAGCTTCTATTAACCAGTGCCTATGGCTAGAGCTGGTAAGGGTTCTTGCTCCCACCCACACATCCTCAGTGCTCTACTACAGACAAAACCACATGCTAGAAACATAGAGATTCATCCACGGAAATGTAAATTCTGTCATTAAGTTTTATGGCCACAAGAACACTTTGAATTAATTAATCAATTAATTAAAGATGAAAGCAAAGGATAGTACGGCATTCCTCCAAACTGTTCCGAGTTTCTTCTGGTTGAGAAACTCTACTGAACTGGATCCTGTTCCTTTACTCTGAGCGGCTCTGTGTGGGCAGGCAAGAAAGAGAGTGGGATGTGGGGTTTGCCCCAAAGTCCTAACCAGGACTTTCCATCGCCAGGGATGATGGTGATCAAAGAGTGATCTCCCTGCCAAGCAGTTTCTTTCCATTCGGGGAACAGCAAGAACTTGGGACCACTCTCAGAAGAGGAGGGCTCTTCCTGTCTCCACCTGGAGCTCTGAAGGAGATTATCCTGCAGGCTGCCCCTCCCACCAGCACCACCACCAGCACCAAGCACACGGGGTCAGAGGACAAGGCCAGGCAGCAGGGCCAGGCTCAGCCTCCGTGGGCTACTCTCAGTTGCCAAAGTGGTGGGGACAGAATTCCCAAAGTTCCAAAGGCCTCAGCGAGGATCAAGAAATGGCTGAGCTGACACCCACTGCCCACTTGGGATCCACCATGGCACAAAGGAAAAGACCCTATACTTGGTGTTTCTGGGAAGTGTCTGGGCCCGTAGGCAGGGAAAGAGGTTCAAATGATCTACAGCGTGAGACCCAAAGTGATGCCAAGTCAGACCAAGGCCAAGAAAGAGAATTAGAGTCCTTACCAACACCAAGGAGAAGGGTCCAGCTCTAGACTTCACTCACAGATGCGGAACAGCAAGTAAAATAAGCCATTATTCCTTGAGAAAGAGGCCAGGCCAATTGATCCCTGGAGAACCCCAGAAGACCTGGGAGGCACTGTGTGGATTCAAGAACAGGGCCCCTCCCAGCACCAACCGTCCTCAGCAGGAAAGCACCTTCAATGTCAGCTTGACAAGGAACAGGAGAGAGGTGGTGGAATCAGAGATGCTAAGTGTTTTACTTAAAGATGCTGAACAGGTAACAAAAATGAGCTATACCATTGCATCTGACTGACTTCCTTTATTGGACTAAATAATGCTCCTCCCCTATCCCACTGTCTACTGAGTAAGAGTTTGCAAAGATAAAATCAATTACTGATGGAGAGTATCTGGGTCAACTCACAACTCAAACCTCTTTCCCTGTCCATGGGCCCAGACACTTCCCAGAAACACCAACTATAGGGTCTCTTCCTTTGTGCCACAGCGGATCCCAAGTGGGCACCACACTCACACCAACACTTTCAATACTCATTACCTGCTTCTCTCACCAATTAGTAGAAGGTCTTTTTGCTCTATGTAGATGGAAATCTCCAGACAAAGTGCAGCTCCGCTAATGCTCTAGGCTTTGAGTGCTGGGGTCTCAGCCCTTAGTGTTACAGCGCTGGGCTCTCACCCACCATGGCTAAGCCCTGTAGCTATCCAGAGTTCCAAGCACCTTCCACTGGTCTCTGCTGATCTCCATTACCACTTGCTGCTGGGTTTTGCTTCCAGTTAAACCCACTGCTGACAACAGTCACTGCTGTTGATCTCTGCTGCTGCCAGATGTCTAAGGATGCTATCTGTCATTAGCTTCTGGAGCTCTTCAGGGTAGCAGCCCCTGGTGTTTACAGCACTCTTCAAATGACTCACTCTGCCCACCCTGCCTAGGGTAAGAATTCTGAGTGGATTTATAGGACTTCTGGAACAAGGATTTATTTAGATAAGACCTGTGCTGCAGCACAGGAAGGACAGGTGTGTCAATGTACTTGCTGCTTGTACAGAGGAGCAACTGTCTTGTGATTGGTCCAAATTTGAGCTTGCTAATTGGTCTAAATTCCAGCCTGCTGACTGACCCAAGCTCAAGCCTGCTGATTAAAGGCTACTGATTGGTTCAAACTCAATTCTGCTGCATGGTTAAAATTTAACCCTGCTGTGGTTATAGCAGACTTCCTAGCACAGGTTGGGGTCTACAGGACAGCTACACTGCAGCTGCCAATCTATATGCGCCTCCTCCGGCTGTCAGAGGGAAAAGGGAAGAGTTGGCAGCTCCTGATGTGTCTCACTGTTAGTGATTCAGGGGCTGGAAACATACTAAAGGGCAGCCATCCTCCACCTTCAAGGGGTTCAGTGGCTGAAGGTATAAGTAGATGTTAAATCACAGCTGGGATACAGAATGAGAAGAACTATCACAAAAGCATACACCAGGCAGAAAGCCACAAAGTACCTGATGCTGACATTGGTGGGAATTCAGGGAAGATTTCAGGACTGTCCTGAAGAGCAAGCTGGACATTTTTAATTACAGTTTGGACAAACATTCATCTGAATTTGCTAAAAACAGAAATAAGAGGGAGAAAGGAGATTAGCAAGTACATGAGGGCAGCTCACAGAACTAAAAGATTTGACTTCCAATGCCTGAGAAGTAGGAACCTGGCAGCCATAGGGTCAGAGGCTGGAACAAAGGCCTGGGACCCAATGACCTATCACCCATTTTTTTCAGCACTGCTTCCAACTACACGCTGGTTTCTTCCAGTTACCAGTTTCCATTTCTAGCTTTCTAGCTCTGCTGCCCAAGGAGAAAGACATTTCCCTTCAAGCTTCAGTTTGAAAAATCCCAAGGAAGATCTCTGATTGGCTATGCTTGGGTCATGTACCCATCCTAGGCCAATCACTGTGGCCGGGCAGCCATGCTGAGTGGGATACCCATCTGCTCTACCTGGGAAGGGACAGTCACACGAGAGGGTGGCAGCATCATGTGGACCTGTGGCCAAAGCACTGGATGAGGCACCCGCTAAAGAACGTATGCTAGGCTGACCAAACCAACCTTCCAGACTAAGGCAGTATTTGCCACCACACCACATTTCCATATCCCATGAATCAGCAGGCTGTTTCCCATTACTCTGATATCCTCCATGCATGCCTGATGCCCGTTTGCTGAGAGGGACCACCCTGCCTGTTCACCACGGGGTAGTACATTGACTTCTGTTCTGTGGTGCCCTCCATTTGAACTGGCTTCCTTACCTCAAAATTCGGCTGTCCCTTGTCTTAATCTCTCCTGTGAGATTTAGTCTCTTTCTACCTTTTTAAATTAATGTATCTGAATAAGCAACCATTGGCCCTTCCTCTAAATCAGAAGTAGTGGGACAAAGTCCCCTGATCATGGGGCTGATAAATTCTAATTCTGTCTCTTGGCCTCCTACAGAGATTAATGAACACAGATACCTTGCCCAAGAATTTGGGCTATCCAGAAATAAAGGGTAAAAAAAATCACTTTCAAGAATTTGGTAAAGTATTGCTTAACTAAAGTGAGCCAGGAGAGGTATGCAGCCATGTTATCTAGCAAAGGCCTTGAAATGGCTCTCTGCTGACAAAGGAGGGCCTCTAGGCGCAGTCTGGAGATTGAACACTATCTTCATGGAGAGCCATGGAGAGCTTTACCGGTTATGTCACATTTAGGAAAATGTTTCTTTCTTAAATAAAGATTTCTGACATGACTTATTTCTCCAACTTATTTCTGAGTTGAACACACACACACACACACACACACACACACACACACCTGTGTGCATGTGTACTTTCCATGAAACTTCATGAAAGGGAGGAAGGGAAAGAGGAAAACAACAAGTAAACCCATGAGAAACAAGAAATTCATCTATAAAAATTATTATGAAAACTTCTGAAATGTCAGCATTTCAGAACACTGTGTCAAGGGCTACTTCTCAGATTAGGAACCTACTCTCCAAACATCAAATGAGCTTCATTTTTAAAAAGCCAAACAAGCCAGGCATGGTGACACATGTCTATAGTTCCAGTCCTCCAGAAGCTGAGACAGGAGGGTGCCTTGAGCCACCCAAGAGTTACTAAACAGCCTGGGCAACGTGGCCAGAACCTGTCTCAAAAGAAAAGCCAGCACAGAGAGTAGCCCCACCACGCGGATCTGCATTCCCAGTACACTCAGTCTTGAACACCCCTGCGGAATTGCCAGCACGCACTGGAAGCATTCGGACCCTACCCTTTTCTCAATCTGTTCTCTCTCTAAGCATCTTCCAGCTGCTCCCAGCCTCAGACCAGTGATGTGTGAAAGAATCAGAGGCATCCAGGTCTCAAAACAGCCCTCTCCTTTTGCTCCCCTCAAGTTCCCTCTGCCACCTCTTTTCCTATTCAAAAACTCACAAAGGAGAGCGGTGGGTATAAGGTGTGACACAATGGTAACTTCTGACCCCAAGCTGGCATCTTATTGAAGTTCAACATCATTTCCCTCTACTAAGAGGCAGGAAGAACAAAGTCTCGTGTCTTAGGTCCTGGTTCTAGGCCTGGTTCCGTTATCTACTGGTTCTGGCACTGGGCAACTCACTTTTCCTCTTTGGTCAGAGTTCCCAGCTAATAAGTGAAGACAACAACAACAGCAAACACGCAGGTCTTTTACACAATCGCACATGTGATAAGCAGTTTATTTCTATGGCATTCCTTCCTTCATTCTCCTTCCTCATTGTGTTTCCTGGTCTGGCCTTAGGAATAACTACAACACTCAGCATTAGTCCATTTCCTGTTGCTATCACAAAAATCCTGAGGATGAGTGACTTATAAAGATAAGAGATTCATTTAACTCCCATGTTTGGAGGCTCAAAGACCAAAGGGCATGGCACAGACTCTGGTAAGGGCCCCCTGGCTGCACCACACCAAGGTGATTCCTGCCAAATCATGGCAGGAATGTGTGCAAGAAGGGGAGACTTCACATGAGGGAGGAAGCCAGAGAGCAGAGAGGGGTCAGCCTTTCTCTTTCTCAGTAACACTCGATAACTAACCAGAGCTCCACGGCTATACCTTAGTCCTTCCCAGCGGCATGTCTCCAGTGACCTAATGATGCCCACTAGGTTCTAACTCTTAAAGATCCCAGGACCATCTCGTGGCTCCAAGTAGGGACCAAATGTCCAAGCAAGAACCCTTGGGGAACACACATAAGCCGAAGCCACAGCACTCTGAGCTTCAGTATCTTCATTACAAAGCAGAGAACACATCCATACTACAGAGTTATTCTGAAAATTAGACACCATATATGTCAGGTGCCCACTGCAGCTTAGTAAACAGTACTCATTAGGACTGAATAAAGTGTCACCTAATATTCGTTATTTTTACTATGACTACAGAAAGTTTCGTGCTACCTCAGCTTTCCAAGGCTTTCAAATGTTCTGATCTACATGGCCTCTCTGGGCAACCTTAGGCTGGTTTTGCACCAGCAAAATGCAAAGGGGAGGGAGAAGGACTTCTTGACACTTCATGCCATTAGCACAACCTATGAAACTGGAGGAGGAGAAAATGGGAGAAGTTATAGAACTAGATGACAGGGACAAAAGCATTTCTGGGCACCTGGCAACTTACACTGAAGTGTGCATTTTAGGGTTAGATCATAATTCCAGGAGCTTTTGGTGAGGTTCAGTCCATATATTTTTAAAATTTTTGATGAATAAACACTAAATGTCTTGGTTGAATCTCCTAATGAAACAAAAAAAAACAAAAACCCAGACATTCCCAGAGCCCTTGAAGCAGAACAGTTTGTGGATTCTGGCCTGCTCCAATCATTAACCACTGGGCTCCCGAAACAACCTGTCCTAAGGCTGCCCACAAAATGACAAAGGGCAACTTCTGAGAACCCAGGAATGTACTTGGCTAAGGTTGCTTTAGACCACTTTCATCATAGTCTTCTCAATATTCCAGTCATTCCAAAGAAACTGATACGAAATGTACATCCTTTTCTCTTTTCCTCTAAAGGCAAGCAGGTAAGAAGGTACTATGGTGGCACACACCTATGCTCCTAGCACTCTGGGAGGCTGAAGCAGGAGGAAGCAAATTCCAGCCCAGCCTAGAAACTTAGTAAGACCTTGTCTCAAAATGAAAATAAACAAATAAGAAGGCTAGAGATGTAGCTGAATGCAAAGGCCTGGTTCAATCCCCAGTACTGGAAAAAAATAAAAAGTACTAGCTGTATTTTCTTGATATTTGCTTTAGCGGGTTTCGGTTCATTTTCCTCTTGTTACCAAAACATCTCTCTCAATTTTCACATCACTCTCTAAACCAGTACTGTGGGTGTGTCTGGGTGTCTCTCAAAGAACAAGGATGGGGAGTGGTCCAAAACAAAGGGAATACTAGCAAGACAGTCAGAAAAGGGGACAAACAACTAAGAATAAAAGGGCATGTTTCTGCCAAACACAAGAGAGATTTGCTAATCAGCCAAAAATTCCAACTCCCAAACATCCTTCATCATTTCCCAGGTGAGAGGAACCTACATCTGAGGATGACGTTGGGGATAATTAGAAAGGAGAGGACGAAGGAAGAAGTGCCAGCTACCTTATTTTTGAAGATCCTGCCAAAGACCAGACGATGTGGTCCATCACAAACTGGTCATCAGGCCAAAAACTCAGAGTTCCAGTGCTTCCCCTGGATGAAGGTGACAGGTCTGGTTGGGGGAGACTTGGGATCCACTCCCCATGCTAAAATCCCTGTAAGCAGCTTCAGCATCTCTAAGGGTCACCACTTTAGTACACTTTCCCCACTCTGGACATGGTTGTTAAACAGAAGGACAGTTCCCTCACTTCACCTCTTTGAACCCAGAGTCTTTATTTAGAACATGAGGCAGTCAGGGCAGCTCATCTCTACAGCTCCTTTGGCCCTAAAGACTTCTGCTCCTGGGGCTCTGTCCAGCTGACAACACAGCGTGGCCAACCCCTCTCTTCAGAACCAGGTCACCATCATTTAATCAAGCAAGTAAATGTGATACACGGTTTAACGATCTCCAACTCTCTGCCAAAGCTACAACCTCCCTTATACTTGTCTTCTGTTTCTTAGTGGCAAAGAGCTAATCATTTTCATAGCCCAGGTACCTGATTTCACTTGAATCAGCTTTAACTTATACGTAGCAGTGCTATGACTTTCCGCTGTAGCTCAAACTGGCCGCATGCCACGTCTGCATTTAAAGTGAGAGAGTGTGTAATGTGTCCCCCACTGCTTCACTGCACTTGGGCTCAGTGGTCTCCTAATCAGGAATCCTCATCCCTCCAAACATTTGGGCCACCCCAACTCCCAACAACACAGGCATCTAGTAAGTCAGCTGGACAATATAAATACAAAACTGAATAAGGCAGATGAGACCCCAGTATAACTATAGCTGAGTGTGATTCAACCCAGAGATGTGGTTGTCCCAGAGGACAGTTTCCTGCCCTGGGCGCTCTCAGTGCACATAAGTACCATGCGTTCTCAAGCACTGGAGATTGTGTATCCCCTCTCTTACAAGTCACTTAGAAGGTATCTTAAAAATTTATTTCCTATGTGGCAACACTTTCAAATTTATAGAAAATCTGAAAAAAAAAAGACTACCATAAAGAATTTCATATACTCTTTGCCTGTTGTTAACATTTTACTAAACTTCCCATTAGTATACAAGCTCGCTTTCACAAGTACATGGTTGTACTCTTTTTTTTTTTAACAGAGGGAAAAAAAAACAATAAAAATGATATAGAATTTTGAAACAAGATGACAGAAAATTAACAATGGTTATTATATTGCATAGTAACCTTCAAAGTAATTGCTCAGATGATCAGATACAGGCATGCAAAACTGATACAAAATATAAGCATTGTTCCTTTCAATGAACTAATAGAAATTAGTAGTAAAATTCTTAGCTATCTTGTGTATATATGCATTGCATTTTTCTTCTTCCTTCTTTTCTCGTTTCCCCATCCCAGTTGTTCTCTCCTTTTGAGCAGTTTCTTTCCCTTTCACTATAGCAATTGTACCTTTTGGATCTTATTTACTCTTTCAGTTTCTTACACTAGGGAGACAATACAATGTTTACACATGTGAGTCTGATTTATTTCACTATGAACATGATCTCTAGTTGCATCCATTTACCTATAAAAGCCTTGAGTTTATCTTTCTTTATATCTGAGTAATATTCCATTGTATAAAAATACCACATCTTTTTTATCCATTTCTCGGTTAATGGACATTTGGGTTGTTTCCAGGATTTACCTATTACAAATTGTGCTGCTATAAACACAGGTGCACATATCACTGTGGTATAGTGTTTTTAATTCTTCTGGGAAGATACCCAGAAGGGGAATAGCTGGGTCATACCTCTAATGGGAATAGCTCTAATCCTACTTTTTGGAGGAATCTTCACACTGATTTCCATAGTGGTTGTTATATATATATATATATATATATATATATATATTTTTTTTTTTTCCTAGAATCATTTCATGGAAACTTGCATGTATCATGGCCCTTTAATATAGGACTGTATCCTCTAGAGATAAAAAGGCTTTTATGCTGAAATTTTCAATCCTTTTCTAGTAGCATATATAAAACCAATAAAATAGAACCCTTTCCTTAGGTACAAAATAAAAAGAAGTTGATTTTTAAATCAAAGTAGCAAGGAGTAGGTTGATAAATGCAAACTATTAAGGTCCCCAGGGGTAGCACTGCGAGGACAGCAGACAGCCGCCTGGCAAGGATGATCAGATTAGGGCTCCCCATCCCCGGACCATCATCTCATCTCATTCCTGGAATTGGCCTTGATTCCACCCAAAAAGCAAATGAGAAAGCAAACACCGTATTTCAGTTTAGAAGGAGAGAGGGAGATCCTCGAAGCCAACCAGAAGTGTTGACAACTGCCAGAGTCCCTCCTCCTCTGTGCCTAGCACAGGTGAGCTATGACATCATTCTCCCTATAGAGTAGAATGCAGAATGGCTGCGCTCCCAGAACACAGAGCTGGGGAGACCACTTGCTTTCAGGGACAGCTCTCCTCTGCTCATAAGTTCATGAAAACGTTCCTTTTCCCCTTGACTTAAAAAGATAACCGTACCAGTTCCAGCTGAAAGACAGAAAAGGTTACTCTCTACCTTCTTGCTTTAAACCTCAGAAGGCACCGGTTCCACCTGCTAAGCCCAGCCAGGATGGGGTGCAGCTACCCCGGGCAGGCCCGTAGGACCCCAAACAACACCTGAGGTCCAAGACCCATGCTAGGACGGGCTCCCACGTAAGAGGGAATCAACTATATAAACCCCCTCTGTTCTTAATCATGCTCCCCACAAATGGCTCATCTTCTTTTGGCCATAAAAGATTTTTCTTACTTTGCCATTATTCTTAGTGAACTAGTTTAATATGTGACTGTGTTACCTGGAGAGATACAGGAATTTTCACTGAAATTATTTTTTTCCCAAATCCCTTTCTTATAACTTCTACAAAAATCAATAAAATAATCTTTCTGAGGCATACTTTGTAAAATTAACATGCACTTAAAAAAGAAAACAAAGAGCAGAAAGTAGTGTCAAATGCACACGTAGTTTTCTTCCAATTTCACAAAGGCTGGACAGGTTTAAATCAACATGACTCTTTTATTGCCAAGATAACTCCAAGGTAACTCTATTAAATGAATCCCAAACATTCACCTCGCGCTAAACGTCCATGTTTCACAAAGAGAGTTGCCTAAAAATAATAACACAAAAGTAGATTTAAATTGAAAGGAACACAGGCAGAATGAGCAGGTTTGCCCAGAAGTCTGGATGTAAAGTAATTCTATAGTGAGAGTTTTATAGAGACATGTATAAACATGAACTTCCTCTAAAAACAGGCTGGCACAGAAATGAGGAAAAGAAAAACAAGACTATGAAGATGTCCGGTTTGGCTCCGGAGGAAACAAAAAGATCCTGTGATCTACCTTGTTTGGACGCCCTTCGTCGAATCTTCATTTTGGGGAAGGAAGGCCAGGAGTAGTTAAAAGGTGAGTCTGAGTCAGAATCCATCCTTTTGTTTTGGTGAAATGAACAAATGAATAGTGAAGACTCAGGAAGAACTGTGCCCAGCCAAAAGGCGAGTCTGCCGAGTGATGTAAAAGGAAGGAATGAGCTGGATGAAATAGCTCCCAAACACGGGGAGGGAGAGGCAATAAATGTTTTGCTTCCTTCGGGCGTTCAGACACGCAGACCAGCAAGGAGGCTGTAAATATTAAAGCCAAACCAGGGGAGCAGGAGGGGGAGAGCAGGAAAAGCTAAGAGCCTGGCTGATACATCGCAGTCCAGTTATTTGAAAGGTCACTGGGAGCAAATGAATCATTAACTCCCCTCTTCTTGTTGCTGGAAATGGAAATGAATAAGAAAGGTAACTGGGGGTGAAAGAAAGCTGCCTGTGATTCAGGAAAAGCCTCCAGCGCAGGCACTTGTTTTGCTCGGGAGCTAGAGCATTTCTCAGAAAAGCCACCCTGTGTGGTGTGAGATAAAGGTTGAGGTTTATATGTGTGGACAGCCAGAAAGCGCAATTCACAGGCACAGGAAGGCCAGCAGGCTCCAGGGAGGGCTCCTTCCAGAGCAAACCATTCTTTCCCACCGTGCCAGCTCAGGCAGCTTTTGGGATGGAAGAGCCAAAACGGCTCTGATACTTCATTTAACAATCAGTATCCCAGGTCCTTTTAATCCTGAAGTGGCCAGATGCTTAATGTACAACTGGACTCATCTTGTTAGATTCATACAAAGTTATCTACAACTATTTAGTGGAACTGGGATATTTTTCTGAATTGCTGTTAAATGTGGCTGTCAGTAATGATTTTGGTGTCTTTATAGTTCCAGTTCAAACTTTCTGTCCATCTCAGTAGAGCCAGTAACTAACTTGCTGCAAACCAACAATTCTTGCCTGGTCTCTCTGCACGCTTTCAAGCGATTAGCATTCAGTGAAACCCTGTACTCCCTTTGCATAAATCACGGCAGTGCTCAAACTTACTTCTCTAAGTCTGCAGGCACACAAATACAAGTGCCCCAAATAAGAACAAGCATAGCACTGAAATCTGCAAAGAAAAAATTATCCTAAGTTTCACAGGAGAATCTATTAAGCATTTCAGTATAAGTAACAGCAAGAAATATTGTGTTTTGTTATATTTTATGAGGCCATGTAATGTCCAAATTAACTAAAGGACATTGGAAACAATAAGAGGGTCCATTTGATTATGCAGATTTGGAACATAACAGTGTATATCTTAATTAATACTCATCTTTTTTCTTCAGTTATTTTCCAAATGGTTGACACTATCATGCTATGCTGTATAAAAATAGCTGAATGTTCTGCTTACTGGTAGCTAATTCTGTCTGATTGGATAGGGGTACATGAGGGGTAAAAAAAGAACAGGGAGGGGACAGGCCATTAAAGTTCAAGTTCAAGTCAAAATCAGAATTACATGTATCACTCCTGTGATTTTCTATTGCTATATAATCCAATAACTAGGGCAAAATGCAAACACCACAGCTGCAAACATTGCAACTAAATGAAAAGAAATTTCAAATAACTTTCTATTTTGTCACCTTCAATTTGAAAAATAATTATACATTTTTCTTATTCTCTGGGTACAATTTTGTAAGGATAAATTACTCCTGATTCTTATATCAGCCAAGAGATATAATCCACATAGATCTTTAATGAGAAAATATACCATGAATTATGAATTTTTACAATAGGTTTCAGTTTTAGAGCTTGTGTAATGCTGAGGCTGTGTAGGTATTTGTTGAATTAATGAATAATTCACAGTAGTCAGTTACAGTCTTTACATGACAGCTGTAGTATTTGTAGTATATGCTCATGACAAATACCTATCTTAGCTGAAAAACCTACAAAAATTCTTAGGAAATATAGTTATGCCTCAGTTCATGAAAGTTTCTGTTTGAAACAATTTGGTTCCCAAACAAAAGTGTTTGGGAAAATTTTGCTTCTACTCACAAACTCTGTATTAGGTCACATAGGACCATAGCCATCTTCCTCAAAATGTCAAACAAATTAAGTTTGTAAACCAAGGCACCACTGTATTTTAAACATATGCAGTGTTACTTATCACAACAATATCTATGTGTGTAAAAAGAACAGCAGCTATGGCTAGAGAAAAACCTTTGTGCTCTGACAACAGTTGGGGTTAGCATGGATCCATGGACCCTTGGCTTTTTATAAGACAGATACTAATGCGGACAATCACTCAACTGAAAAATGTTCAATCAGGGTATTAACTTTCTTCAACTCTACTGTCAAAGGATCCCTGAAATGCAACATTTCTAAAACAGTTAGAAATACTAAAGACCTAACTCTGCATTGGTGGGTTCTGTAGCTCTTTATTTCACTAAAGGTCTAAGGTTGCTATACTTACTATTATCTGCCTGGTGCTATGGCAGAGAGAGAGAGAGAGGGAGAGACATATTTTTGACTGAATTAAAAATGGAAAAAAGGAAATGCAGTCCATGCAGGGTCCCTAACCTGTTTTACTAAGTTGGTCGAATATGTGACAAAGTAGTCAAGCAGCTCCAAGGACAGAGACAGCAGAGTCTGGGACAGAATTTCTCAGAGGCCATCAGCATGGGTTAGGACCATGGTGTGTGTGTGTGTGTGTGTGTGTGTGTGTGTGTGTGCGCGCGCATGGTGTGTGGTAGGGGTGTTCATTAAAAATGCAACTGATGATATTCCTACCCAAGACCTGTTGAATCAGGGTCTCTGAGGGTGATCCAGGAATCTGCACTGGATCCAGTACTTATGAGGAGCACTGCTCCCATCTCGGGCCATTCTCTTGCCCAGTGAAATTTTAGATCCTTACTAAACTAGGAGATAGATAACCCTAATCAATGAGTTAGCAGCCTGCTCTTCTCTTGACCCACAGTGATAGATCAGAAGAAATTTGGGACAATGGAGCGAGGAGAGGGAAAGGGAGGAGAGGGAGAAGAAGAAGAAAAAAAAAAAAACAAACAGAAAAATAGAGAAACAGAGAGGGTAGAAAAGAACTTGGTAGAAAAAAATTATTTCTATTAGTTCAGCTGTCAGGTCCTTTCATATTCATTTAATTTCCCAAAAGCACAGTGCTTATTGACCAACTACTTATCAATTGATTGTTAATATGGAAATTAGTTTGGCAATAAAACCAGAACTTCTCAACCAAAGCATGTAAAAATACCTCTGATATCAAGAGATTGCTCAGTATTCTCAATTGCTTTTCTGTACATCAATAGTTTTAAAAAATGAAATGATTTCCACTTAGCAGTCATGCAGAGTGAGCATATAAAGTCAAAAATATTGTTTATACAACCCACTTTATTTTTCGGCCAGCTCATTTTCTCTCTCACCAGAGACTTTCTCCTGAATGTAGGTCTTTTATCTTTATTGTGCTGTATAGTAATTAAAGTGTTTTTTTCATTTTGTCAATATAATTGCATGCAAATCAATTCCAGATGTCATTTGCATTTCATTCATATTCAACAGATCAATTCTTTTGCTTTGTCTGACTGGCTGATTGCAATTACAGCTGGAAGAATTGAAAATATATCTCCCAGGCCACCTTGTCACCAGACATCCTACAACCATTGGAGTGTAAGAGTACAAACAACTTCAGGGAAAATACCTCTACCTTACTATCCATCCTTTAATCAGAAAATCCTTTACTTAGAAAATCACACGCCTGAGGTTATAATCATCCAGGGAAGATGCTGCTACCTTGAAATTTCACTTTCTAGAAGACCCACACAGAAAACTTCTCTCCATCTGCTTTATATAAGTGACATGTCACCTGCCTTGAGAAAATTAAAGTTAAATCTCCTCAAAGAAATATTGATATCCAGAGTTGAGTTATAGCATTTATGGGGTTTTCATACCTTCCAATGGAACCCTAAGTTCCTTGAGGCCAAGAACTGTGTCTTACTCATATTTTTAAGGAGCCACATGCTATTTTGACTGTTAATTGTGATACATGAAGAGTAAGAGCCACCTAGCAAATTAGTAAGCACGATTTTGGGTGTGCCTGTGAATGACTGGCACACCAGCCAGCAAACTGAAGAGAGAGACCCACCTGGGATGCGTGCAGAATAAAAAGGGAAAGAAGAAGGATGTGCTTCCATGTTGAAATAGCTCCAAGCTTTGGCACCGCCTTCAGACACTGGCCTCGCTTTTCAGTCTTTGCACCAGTGACTCTAGAGTGAGCTTGCAGTCCTTCAACTGTGCAGTTCCTGGATCCTCTGGGTGGCCAGTGTGTAGCCAGCCATCATGGACTCTTTCACCTCTAATGTCATAAGCCTACTTGATAAATCTCCTTGCATAATTTTACAGATATTTTCTATTGATGCTGTTCCTCCAAAGAGTCTTCGCTAATACAGTAATTTTTTACAAGTCCTTGGTTCTGTCACTTACTTACTTCAAAGCCCTTGCCAAGTCACTCTTCTTTCTGAAGAAGAGTGGTTTTCCCATATAAAATGAGATTATGAACACAATAGAGAATGCAGAAACAACAACCAGCACATCGGGCTATTTGATCTTTGACAAAGGGTCCAAAAGCATACACTGGAGGAAAGATAGCCTCTTTAATAAATGGTGTTGGGAAAACTGGCTGTATCCATGTAGAAGACTGAGTCTAGACCCATATTTATCTCACCATGTACTAAACAAAAATCAAAGAGGATCGAAGATCTCAATGTTAAAGCAGAAATACTTAATCTGTTGGAAGATACAATAGGTAAAACTCTTGAGGACACAGGCATAGGCAGACTTCCTGTACAGAACCCCAACAGCACAAGAAATTGTACCAAGAATCAACAAATGGAATCATACCAAGTTGAAAAGTTTCTGCATGACAAAGAAAATAACCTACTGAGCAGAGACAACCTACAGAATGGGAAAAAACTTGTTAGGTATTCCTCAGACAGAGAATGAGTAAGTATAATGACTATATAAAGAACTCAAAAGAAAAAAGTTAGGCCCCTCAAAAGACCTAATCAAAAGATGGGCAACGGAAATAAACACACATTTCTCAAAAGAAGTACAAATGGTCAGTAAGCACATAAGAAAAACATTCAACACCGCTGGCCATCAGAGACATGTAAATTAAAACAACCTTGAGATTCTATCTCATTCAGAAAGAATGGCTATCAAGAAATCAAATAACAACAAACACTGGCAAGGCTGCAGGCTAAAAGGAACCTTTCTACATTATTGGGAATGTAAAGTCGGAGAAACACTATGGAAATCAGGATCAAGAGTCTTCAAAAAACTGAAACTAGAAATTCCATTTGACTCAGCTATTTTCCTCCTAGGTATCTTTCCCAAAGAGTTAAAGACATCCCATTACAGGGATACATGCATACCTGTGTTTATAGCAGCACAGTTCCTAATAGCTAAGTTTTGAAAGTGGCCTATATGTCCACCAACAGATGAATAAAAAATATATATATTATTTACACACAGTGGAGCATAGTTTACTCTGCCATAAAGAAGTAGACTTGAGTAATCTCCAGGAAAATAAATGTATTTTGTGAGACTATGCTGTTAACTGAAGTAACTCAGACACACAATCTTAAATGTCACATGGTCTGTCTTATGTGAGAAACCCAAAATACAAATAAAAAGCAAAATAAGAGGTAGAGAATAGGAAGAGGGGAGATAGATTCTGTTCAAATGGGAAGGCACCCAGGTGGAGGGAGAGGGGAGGGCTGGTAAGCAAAGGAGAAGAAGAAAAGAACTGAGATTATGCAGTGGACATGTACCACTTCTCAAGGAGTATAATCATTATGTAATACGAACATGTACTAATGCAAACTAAAAACTGAAAAAACATGAAACAGGATCATAATATCTCTACATCACAGGATTACTGTAAGGGTCAAAAGAGATTATGACAGCAAGTACTGAAAGTTTCAACCAGCTTTTTTTTGGCACCAAAATTCAAATTCAGGACTGTGTGCTTGCCAGGCAGGTGGCATGTGCAGCTGAGATATATCCCCGGCCCTCAACAAACTTTAAATAGTAAGTATAAATAAAGATTTCTTTTATTAAAGTTTACTTTCATTATCTTCTTTCAAAATTGCAAGATGGCAATGTGCAAGAAGTTCCCAGAAAGTCACACTAAGAAAAGAGAAAGAAGAACAGGAGAAGAATAAGGAAGACACAGAGGCACCTCCTCTGCCCTGGAGGTGTGGGCTGTGGACGTGAGGGGTCCTGCAGAAGCATGGACCTGAGCCGTGAGTCTAGATAGAGTCAGGGGTAGGAAAGGATCCTGTTCTAGCCCTAGGAAAAAGAAATTCCTTACAATAGGAAGAATCCATGGGCTTAGGGAAAAGCAACGTCTAAAATTACATTTTAGGTTTTCCTTGACTGTGTTCCAACTCCAATTTTCCCAAACCAGGTTTCTTATACATTTGTTCACAGACACATTTATCACCTAAAATTCAAAGTTCACATTTTATAGACTTTTATATGATTATGCATAGGCAAATAAGTTAATTATGCTGTATCAAGTGAGCAACATATTTAAATAATTTTAACACTAACTCTAAACTATTAATTTTATATTTCTGAAGCTAAGATTTCCATAAAATATGATGGGTAATCCTGATTTTTAAAAAAAGGGAGGTTTACTTTGGATATGCCACTGGGATATATTTTCTGAAGCACTTCAACTGACAGAGCAACAAAATTTATGAGTGTATAACTTATGTGTAGATGAACATCCACAAATATTTATATAGTATGTGAAAGCATATGCATAAATATGTACGGATACGTACAAGTTTAACTACTCCTAAAACCAAAGGAAAACTTCAATGAATCTTCTAGCTTTTAGTATCGCATTTTATCACCAATTTTGCTGGTCACATAACTGAGCATTACACCCGTATTAGCTCTGCTATAAGTAACACTTCGGATGTGTGGCTTAGGAGGCTAGCAACTGTCTAAATTGTTTTCTAGGAACCTGGAGGTAAGTTAAACTGGCTGAAATCACCAATTCTTCACTTGGGCTTACACAAGGGTCTAAAGGGTGATCACTTGACATCAAAGAGCTGAAAACCCCACCCTCAAGAGTACGCAGTGCTGCCATTTCCTTAGCAAGCACGCTGTGAAGAGCTGTGCCTGGTTATCACGCACAGACTGCTGGTTTACCTCCCATCACCTTTCCCCACACCTCAGGCCACCATTTTTTTAATCTCATAAATATCCCAAAACCCTATCTCCTGGGGGGTAGATTTGAGCATCAGGGCTCCAAAATCCTCAACTTTGGTCAACTCATAAATAAATTCCTTGTCTTTTATAAAACTTGTCCCTTCAGGGATTGGCACACTTCACAACAGGCCAACTGACCCACCTGGTAACATGATTACATGGTTCATCCTACCTTCCTTTTTTATCTTTAACCCCTCACTCCAAAGGTGAGAAATCTGGCACCAACTATCCATCCTGAATTAACTTCAATCACTTGGCCATCGTAGAGTAAACTTTACAGAGAGTAAGGTTCTATGTGTTCCGATAAATGCCTGCTATAATGTACCCTCAATGAATGAGTCATAAAGAACATTTTTAATACACTAAAATGCACACACAATGCATGCATGCAAGCATGAAGATATGTAAAAAGGATTCACAAGCCAGCTAAGAGTTTTCAACCACTAAAGTTGAAATGATTTAACAACAAATAAAGTGCTATTGGATTATCACTCAAAGTGTAAAATAAATATCTATGCTTCCACATAAACAATTGAGTGAATAAGTAATATGCATGGTGGGTGTGAGATGATTCTCCTACATAAAAAAATTCCAAACTGCACATCTTGACTTCCTTACAAATAGCACAGTATAGAAAAGGCAGTGATGAAGAGCAGCTTTACAGTGTGGAAAAGGACAAGCCCTACCACGGCCAGGGGATCGAGGTCAGTTCAACAAGGATCAACAAGCGTGGCAGCGTGACCCCGAAGAGGGCCGGACACTGTCCCTGTCTGGTCTTCCTTCCAAAAGCCACATTAGAATGATGGGGTGGGGTCTGAAAAATCCCCAAAAGGAACATCCTGACCAGTACTTACCAGAACAGTCAAACTCATCAAAAACAAGCGTGAGAAATTCTCACAGCTGGAAGTGCCTAAGAAAATATGATGACTAAATATACGGCATCTGGGGTCAGAAAATGGAAATTTGGTTAAAAATAAAGAAATCTAAATAAAGTATATAAATCTAAAATTTTCCTTTAAAAAAAGTTTATCGAAAAGGTAAAGAAGCCAGGCTTTTTGGTACATCCCTGTAACCCCAGAACTCTGGAAGGCTGAGGCAGGAGGATCACAAGTTTTGAGTTCATCCTAGACAACTTAGAAAATAAAAAAGGCTAGAGATGTTATTCAGTGCAAAGGCCCTGGGTTCAACCTCCAGGACCACAAAAACAGAAACAAAAGAACAGGAGCAAAACACACAAAGTCTGTGTTCATCAAATATAGATTTAAGGTTTGGCGGATATTTATATCCCTTATTCAAATATATAAAACACAGTTGACCAATACACTATATTTCCTTTTACTTAAGTTCTTACTACATGAGGTTATCATGTAACTCTGAATGAACTAATTAGGCATTAAAATATTATATGCTGAAAATAATTCTAGCTTATCAGAAAAAAGAGTAGTACTATCTCCTGGGGTGTTAGTATGGCCCTAAGAGTTAACCCCAATGAAAAGTTCCCATTTAATATCTGTGGCATAGGTGAATTCTTAATCGACCAGATTAGCTGAAATCTTATTGGCTGACAAATCTCAAAAACCCAGATGAACCCTCTTAGCTCACTCCAGGTTTTCTTCTTAAATTCTAGACACCTTCACTTCACTCTTTATTCTGACTCTTGGTTATTTCATTGGACCATTGCTGGTATTGCTTCTCCCTATATTTCAGCTCCACACCTTCTTCAGTGGAGTCTCATAACAGGAAGCATAAATTCTTGGCTTTCTGCCCCAGCCTGAATTGAAGGACAATGTTTCATAAAGGTGGCTTCCTAGTTAGCCACTCTGGAAGTTACAGCAAATTGTCCCAATAAACTGTTAGAGCATGTGCTGCCTGGCATGACAGCTAACCAGAATCTTCATTTCCTTAAAGTCCCTTCCAAAGGAGTAAGTACTGGCTATTTAAAGACAAACAAACAAAGGAAAACCCACAAGCCTTACTCCCCAAAACACACACAGCGCCTAAGGCCCCTTCAGCAAAGGGACTCTCTTCTAAGTGCCAGTGTTCAAAGTGTTCCAACACAAAAAAATAATACAAAGGAAACTCTAGGGTCATTCTGACTTTCCATAAGACAAATTTCATAATACCATTTCCAGGATATATCTGAAATTTTTCCTGTTTCATGTTTAGATCTTTTGTAGTTTCCTTAAAATTTTATACTTGTCAGAATCTATAAACTAATCTGTTGATTCAAGTATCAAAATAGAATATTCTCTAGGGATAGAAACTATGGGATTTACTTACTAAGCTGATTTATTTGGGGTTGAGGACCCTATTTTGGAGAAGGAAAATTTTACAGTTCAAAGAAAGAATAGCCATTTCTTTTCTTCCCTCAATACATTTCGGAAATTAAATCTGGTTCATAAGATGGGGGGCAATGTGGAATACACTACAGGTATGCTAGTGCCAACGCCGAGCAAGCAGCAGGCCCACTGCGATGCCCTCCGATTTTAGTGCAAACATCAGTTCCTTCCCTCCAGCCCACTGTGTGCACCTCAAAGCCCAGGAAATGACTCTCTAACACCAAATTACAGTCACTTAATTCCTTCCCAGTTTTTTTTTTAAGTTTCATCATCTCACTTAAGTTCTGGTAGTTGGAAAGTCTCAATACTTTTTTTTTTCTAACCAGTTCACCCATTTCACACAGAGTGGCTATGTGGATGGCGATAGTCATTAAAAATCTGCAAACCTAATACCAATGGGCTTCCACTCATTTCTTCTACAATCAGTTCAGATAAGAGCAGGACCTCATGTCTCAATTCTTAAGGTACTAAAACCCAGTGAGTCATGGGTGACCTCAGCATTGCTGAGCTCCCCAAAAGTCACTGGCTGTGGTTTTCAAGGTGGGGAGGGGCACCTGAGAAACCCCTGAGGCTTATTCTCAATTCCTGGCTTGCTACAGACCAATTTAAGCAGCCTTCTCCAGCAAGGGACTGGGCTTCAGGATTTTTAAAGCTCCAGTTCCAATGCAGAGGCAGAATTCAGAACCAGAAGATAGCACAGTGCTGAAATTAGCAACGCCTAACCTCACCTGAGTTCCACATAGCTCTTTTTTTTTACATCTTGGAGAAAACAACTGGAAGAACCTTAGACATACCATTATACCAGACACATCCTAGACTTAGATCTTTTAACAGTCTTGTGGCTGCCTTCAATCAGAAGAAAAGACTACAGAAGACAGACCACATATTTCCCGCAAGGCTTTCATTTCTTCATATTTTCTGGGCTGTAGTTTATATTCACATTTCTTTTAATTTATGAGATAAAAGTCTGTCAGTACATACTCCAATAATCTCATTTAAAGAAAAACATTTCATTCACATTCCACAAGGAGAATTTTCCCCAACGAAGCCACAAATACAAAAGGCAGAACGCACTTGATAAAAGAGCCAGATTGAGCTCATAACATGCAGCATTCCAGTAAGTCAGCGTTTTCTTCTACCAAACACAGTTTCCAAAACCTCAACAACGGCCACAACATTTCACCACGAGCGAAAGGAATAAAGCTGTAAACCAAATTTATACCAATGGCTATGTGCTCACAATCTGGGGAACTTGGCCTATGTTCCTGAACTAGTTCTCTATCTTCAACCATTTTATTTGAAACCAAATCACTGGTAAGATTTAGTTTATAGCAGAGAGATGTCCCTCATAAATAAGTAAATGAATGAATGAACGAATAAATGGAATCTACAGAAACCTTTCTACCCCAGGGGCATAGAGAAAGATCTGCCAAAAATTAGGCTCGAAATTTTATTTTTCAAAAGGGTAAGAGCCCTGCCACGTTCCCCTTTCCCTCCCCTTCCTACATTGTCATTCACATGTCATGCAACATTCCCGAGATTTCGCTCTAGATACACATGCGCTATTAAGTAACAGCCGGGAGAAGGTCAGCTTCCACTTACATGGGCCCTGGCACTTAAGATTCCACACTTGAGATCTTGTTTGGAACCTTCTCAAAACTTAATTTTCCCAGGCAATTTATAAATGCTGTTTTACAAGCATATGTGGTTCAGTAGCATTAATCCCATTTCCAAGCTTGTAGCTAACAGAAGAAGACATCGACAGCTGATCTTAGCTCTCCTGATTCGGTTGTTTGCCAGGCTGATGCTATAGACTCCACCGAATTCGGGGCCTGGACCTCTCTACCAGGTGCCCCAGCAGTGGATGTAGGAGAAGGTAATGTTCAGGTTGGGAGGGGCCGTTCCTTTGGATGAGCCAATCATTTTCTACCAGCTCTGCTCCGCTAATGTTTCTCCGAAGTCTCCTCTGTGAGGGTTTCATCCTCCACCTTGGACTTGTCCACAGAATGGTTTGTGTCTTCCAGCTTGAGACACAGGAACCTCAGATTCTAGTGTGTGTTTCCACCCGTTCTGCTTCCCTTTCTTTGCAGTTGGTCTCAGGCAGGTTTTGTGTTGTTCTCTTCCATGTCAACTTGGCTTTCTTTCCGCGTCCAGCTTTGGGTCATCTGTCTCCCTAGTGTCTACCCCTCCAGGCCCAATACCCACCAGAAAGCTTTCTTTCTCTCATAGTTTTCACAAGTAATGAACAATAATAGCAATGCAATAACCCAGTGTTTTTTAAAAAGAAAAAAAGCTGCAATTTTAGCCCTCACATGTACCGACAAACCCACTTCGTAACATCAAAAACACATATGTGGTAGAACCAGAAAATACAGTGAACGTTTTAAAAATTGTAAAGTTTGTTACAGTACAGTACAGTTACACATTGCCATGAATCTACCTCAAACTACTGTATCCGCCTCACGTCACACACCCTTACCTCGTCACTCCTGCTGCTTTCTGCAGTAGCTCTGGAGTCCTCTTTCTTGAGTGTCTTTATTTGCACTGTCATGCCTGCCTTGATGTCCTGAATGGACTCAGGCATTTACCTTTCATGGTCATTTTGATGTGGAGGAAGAGCCAGAGGTCACATGGTGCCAGACCCAGCGAATAAAGTGGATGAGGACACACCGCAGTATTTTATGAGCCTGTTTCTCCACTGGGTGGCACTCAGCAGCTACCTTCATATCTCAGAAAGACATTCAAAAAAGGGTAGTTCCAGAATTCTTGAGAAAGTAGCAAAAGGAATGAGACTGTCTGAAGTGAGGGAAAGAATTTCAAGGGGAGTTAATGGTAATGTCTTTTACTGTAGTAATTTTTTAAACAAGTTTTTTTTTTTTTTTTGCGGTACTGGGGATCGAACTCAGGACCCTGTGCTTGCTAGGCAGGCGCTTATTCCACTGAGCTATATCCCCAGCCCTGCAGTAATTTTTTAAAAACTTAAATATTCACTATGTTTCAATCCCACCTTGCATTATTAAGAATTTTTGTTTAGCTAATGGACACGCATGAGAAGGATCTATAACATTTTCTCTTTCTTCTTATAAATGTACTTTATGTGCTTTGTAGAAAAAAGTATGGCATTCTTTTTAGCTACCTTCTAAAAATGGAGCTTCCTCATGGTATGTCATGTAAATAAACAATGCACGATGTAATTTCTATTGTTTACAGAATCACAACTATGTAAAAAATAAAACACTAGTAGGAAATCTATCCAAATTTAAGAATAGCTGTCTTTGGGTGGAGAGTATAAGGATTTTTTTCTTTTTTTACTCTTTGTGTAGTTTCCAGTTTTTCTGCTGTATTTATTTACTTACATAATTATAAAAGACTAAATTTTTCCAAGAGGTTTATTTAGCAAGACACTGTGTCTAAATTCTTCTCTGGCACGCATGCCAAGCCTATTCACTGCCAACTAGACCTGCAATGGCACATGTGACACTGATTCATACCAGGGCTTTGAAGTGTCAAAACTTCCCAAGCAAAGCCAGTTCCATCCCCACCTCTCCTAGTATCTGCCTGTCTCTCCTTGCCACCTTCCCCATGAGGAAACTTAAAACATGCTCGCATAGTTCTTGTTTGGTCATGTCAATTTCCCCAGTCCTTCATTTTTTCCATGCATATAGTCACAGGATATACAAACTTAGCCAAATAAATTTCATCTAAACTTTAACACAGACAATGGATGAACAACTAGGGCAAGAAAATTAGGTTTGATGGGAGTGTCTGTCACCCACAAACTCACTCTTTGAGACAGTAGGACCATCATCTTCTAAAAGCCTCTATGACTCACCTGAGACACTGGCCCTCTGGCTTTATATCCTTAGGCAGGAAATGAACTTTTAACTGGAAAATTTTAACTTCTAACCATAACCACAGCTTCATTTTTTCAGATTCAGTTTTTTAAAAGGAGTTTGGAAGATGGTGACTATGACACCATTCATGGCTTTGGTGATTCAGTGATGGTTTTATGTATCTTTCTTTGCAGTCAGGATTCCAATATGGCACCTGGGCTCACCCTCCCCTGTATTTCCCATAGGCTGTCCATTTGCTCCTATAAGATGTTCACCGGCCCTCTCCTAGGCATAGCATTTACTCCTACCCACTGTTGATCCTAGCTCTGCTTAAAATTTTGATCCTGTTCCTAATGACATATATCCCTGTTGACTTGAGCCAAATGGACCCTTTCTTCTTTCTTAGCTTTGGCATTGACCCAATGATTTCATCTATCTTCCTTCTTGCCACTGCTTTCAAATGCCACGCTGTCTTCCCATAGTAGCTGCCTGGAGTATGAAGGAGCTCAACTCTTCACTGTGACAGTAACAGACTACCCACCCACCGATAGTTCTCCCCTTCCAGCAAAGCGCTGGGCCTTTGTAGCATCCACAGAGAGTAGAGCCATGAGCCCTGCACTCAACCTAAAGGGAACCTTACTGTCAGTTCCACGCTGAGGTAGTGTCCAGGGGGCCCAGCCTGGACAAGCTTACTAGCAATTACAACCATCCCAGACAGTAATCCTCCCATCACCAATCACGTTTGGTCTCTCAGTGAATGGCCAGAGTGATTCTTAATGTTCTGAGAGGGCGCTAAGAATAACACAAAGAGAACTTCCTCTGGCCTACCGCGTACAATACAATGAAAGTAAAATTACACACTCACTGGTCACACACCCCACGATCAACAGACATAGGAGATTACCATTCGGGGCAGCACAGCTGGAGAACGTGTCCATCATCACAGAAAGTTCTCTTGTGACCCCGACACACAGAGCAGGAGCACTCTGGAGTCAGAAAAGACTTCCACCTCTGTCCCACATATCTGATCAGCAGCCCCAGGGAGATGGGGCAGAATACAACATGTCTAAAATGGCAAGGCTCCTGCAGTGTCCTCCGGGGACGGCCGTGTCCTATTCCATCTAACTGTGGTGCACTGCGTGCTGCCTTCTTGGTCTCGGGCAGTTCCTGTAAAATCTGTTTTCATCTTCTTTGCATAAAGTCAGGAGAGCTTTTCAATCCAGAGAGTTTGAATGAAAAACAAAGCAAATGCTGGTGCCAGAAAGCCTCATCTACAGCCCTTTCCATAAGTTACTGACGAAAGCGACACACAGTTGTCTCTCTCCAGACCCTTCTAGCCCTCCTCTTCCCACAGTGACTTTACTGACAAAGCTCAGCTGAGGTCCAGGATACTGCAGCTTCCGTAGCCAGTCTTCTTACCCAGCAGGTATCCCCGTTGCAGACTGGAGTTTTTGAAGCCTAAAATTAAACTAATCCTCCTATTTAATACTTTTAATGGCTAATCTACCCCGGCCCCAGCAACTTGTCTGGCCCACACTCCTCAAAGCGCACATTCCCGGGAGCCTGCTGCAGTTTGTAGGTGACACACCCTGTATGTGAACAACAGCCATGGCTCCCGGAGGCCCATGACCATTTAGATGGATGTTTGTTTTTCTCTCTCCTTCCTCTTCCTCCACTTGGGAAAGCCAACTATTAACCTTACCATTACAGCAGAGCTATTAGTGACATGGGTATTGCTGTGGTCACAATATCTACAGAGTCCTGGGGCTGGGGATATAGCTCAGTGGAATAAGTGCTTGCCTAGCAAGCGCAGGGTCCTGAGTTCGATCCCAAGTACCGCAAAAAAAAAAAAAAAAAAATCTTTTACAGAGTCCTTTACCCCTAGACTCAACCTAAGTGTAACCCAGACACTGACGTGCGCCTCTTACACATGTAAGCGCACGACTAAGTTTCTGCTTGGATTTCAGGAGCCCTCGGGCAGGGACAGCCAGGAAGCCACTGCTGACCTGTGGCCCAGTGCAGTCAACCACCACTGCGGCTGCTTCCTCCTTGCTGGCCCTGCGCTGCTGACCTCGGAATGAGTGAAACTGCTCAGCCGCACACGCCCACCACACCCCCTTGGCCTGGAGGCCATGCACAAGCCTGGTCTGCTTGGGCTGCCTCGGCAGGTCACCTGCCTTCTTCATCGGTTCATCCAGGGCACCGTCTCAGCTTTCCCTAACCTGACATGAGCCTCCACCACCCCTCCTCACCCCCGTGAGCCAGCCTGCCCTCCCATGTGTGCTCTCCCGGAGCGGCAGCCTCCCCAGTTTCACAGAACCACAGGGCAGATCCGTGCACGTTTGTATCCCACTCAGCAGTCCCACGATCGGGGACCCAGACAAGGCTGACCATGTCTTTAGTCCCCAATACCTTCATTACACTCTGTTCAACTCTACAGAACTCAAGGGATAGGGCGGGGGCCCCAAGTAGCCTTGGAAAAATAGAAAATACATAGGAGGAGGCTTAGGGGCGAGCCCTGGGGAAGAGGGAAATAGAGACCTGTGATCGGATGGGAATTTCCAGGTGCATGGAAGGAATTGCTTCCTCCCTACCTCTCTGCTCTGCCTCCAAAGGGACACCCACCCCAGACCCACAATGCAGGACAAGCATCTGGTCTTCCCTGAAGCCCAGGGGTAGGTCATGTAGGCTCAGCTCCATGGGGATCCTGTGGTGTTGCATGGAACAGGGACTGTGGTGTTGGTGTGGAACAGCTGACAACCCTGGGGCCAGGCCGCGTGAGGGTCTAGGGCACAAGTCCGATACCTACTCTCCAGCAATGGCTCACTGTGCTATTTCACAGGAGTAACCATGCCAAGTACCAAACCAACGTCTGGCAAGGTAAAACTGCTCAGTAAGAGCTCCAACTGCATTCTTTCTTGGTTTGAACTGGAAATACAACCTAATCCTCGAGACGCAATATTATGACTGATGCCATGAAGAAAATATATCAGGGTGGGCTTCAAGAAGTAAGGAAGGTTCTCAGGACAGAATACTTTATGGAATACATGGAAAGCAGCATCTTATAACATACCTACATCTAGGCTGGCCTGGTCTTCATGTTCATTCAGTTTAACCGCCAGGCTTTCAACACACTGGAAAAGATAAAGTCAAGAATTTTCTAATTAATTACATATATGGTATACTAATGTTTGTTTATTTTGGCGAACTAGAAAAAGTTTAGGAAGACATCGGTAAAAACTTGTTACATGCGTTGCATCATGTAAGTAGAAAACTACAATTGTTGATACTTGGCATTATTTAAGAATTAAAAATAAGGAAAAGATCTTGTCCCAGAAGAAACAAACCCCAAGATATCAAACTACAACACAAATATGTTTTGGAAAACGCATTAGCTTGCACTTATTTTTTTGGCAGGGGGACTGGGGGTCAAACTCAGGACTTTGTGCTTGTTGGGCAGGCACTTGTGCCACTGAGCTCTATTCCCCAACTAGCTTGTACTTACAACTCAGAAAGACAGCTAGGTTTGATCATGAAGTGATTGGTAATTTGATAAAGAAAATTGTACTTCAGATTACTCTGAAAGTCACCTAGGGTCCATTCCTGTTTACTTGTGGATTTTCCCTCCTACAGTCTATGACTACAAGATCTTCATTTCTACTTTAACTTTGGATGGACAGGCAAAGAAGAAAGTTGGGTAGAAGGTCATTACCTTCCCATCCTCCTTTTCGGGTGGTGATCTGCTCAATACCAAGTTCTTAATCTCTGCAAAAGGAATAATACTCATCAGGATATGCTGATTAGAGCTTTTGGAAGAAGAAAGAAGAAAAAGGAAGAAGGAAGAAGGAAGAAAGAAGAAAGAAGAGGAAGAGGAAGAAGAGGAAGAAGAGGAAGAAGAGGAAGAAGAGGAAGAAGAGGAAGAGGAAGAGGAAGAGGAAGAGGAAGAGGAAGAAAACAGATGGCAAGTACTGCTGCGTTGTCCAGGAGCTGTCTGCACAGAGCTAGCTAGGTTTTTAAAACTCAGCTCTCCTCACAGTAGAATATCTGGCCCGGTTGTGGTATTATTTGTATGGACCAAGACGTAAACAAGCATCCAGCGCTCACACAGGAAATGCTAGGTAGAAAGAAGCATTGGTAGATAAATGCCCCAGATGCCAAAAGAAAGACGCTTGCTACCAAAGACTCTTCACACAGTACAGTTTCTCAGGACATGATTCCTTTCCACCCGAGGAAATCCCAAAAGTTTGTCAATTTCCTCAAATACCACAGGCTTTAATGTTTCAGAAGAGCACAACTCATTCTAGAAGCAGTTGGTCTTTCCTCTCTTCGAGTTGAAAGTGGTGCACAGCAGCAGAGACCTCAGCCCCCACCGCCAGCAGCTCGCACTGACCAGCCCCAAGTGACCCAGGTGTCCTCACTCAGTAAAGGTTTTGCTGGAACTGGTGATCTGGATGTTCTTGGGTGGACAAGAAAGTCCACATGACAGGACCTTTTTCTCTGTGGCTTGTCTGATTGGTTCTCTCCCCAACTACCAGGAAATGAGAACCCCTGCTGTTAAAATAACCTTCAGGAGCAGGTTTGGGCCTGGGGATATTGAGCGCCATCTTAGCAGGGGCAAATGGCTGAATATCTTGAAGCTGAATGTGTATGGATATGCGTGTGATACTGGGGGGCCCCAGGCTTTTTTCTGGAATCTCATCTTCCTGGACCTAAGGTCCTGCTGGAAGCTGATCCTGGAGAAAATCTGGAGTTTTCCTAGCAAGTAGATTTTTAAATTAGATTTCCCTGCTTTGCTTTGCCACTTTTAGAAAAAAAAAAAAAATGGCTTCATGTATATGGCTGTCCGTGACAAGCTGTAATAAGGATGACAAATTACAACAGGGAGTGGTAAATAGTAAGGCGAGGGTGCAACAGGGAAGGCACTGTCCCAGTTCGCTTGTGTTTTAAAGTGACTGGCTCAACGCTAACTGAATTAGATTTTTTAAGCAAGTAATACACTTGTATTCCAAAATAACACACTGCTTTTGAAATCAGAGTCCATATTAGCTTTCATGATAAAAACTAAAACTGTAATGACCTCAATTTTATGCGGTCAGAACAACTACTCTCCGCAGGAAACGCAGACAATGCTAGCGCTGACACCCAACCTGCGCGGTTTGCGCCTCAGGCATCTTTCAAGGCACATCCCACTTATGGCCTCCTGGTGGCAGCAGAGTAACATTTTCATTAACTACAGTTGTCAGCGACAAGAATGTCAAACTGGGCCCAAAAGCCTGCTCTTGAGTGCAAAAGTCCAAAACACAAGGTCAAAATAAAACTTTTCATCCTACTACGCACATGCTGAAGAGTGATAGGAAGTACCTAGCATGGTGTTTGCCACAAGGTAGGAGCACAACAGTTTTGAAATCACATACCCACACCATACAAAGGGAAGTAGAGAAGGTAATAAATCCAATGTGTTAAAAAGGGAAGGGAAGGGAAGGGAAGGCTAATCAGAACCAAAGTTTTAACAGACAGATCTACATTACACATCAAAAGTGGCACACACTTTTACTTTGCTCATTATAGGCTATTCCCTTAAAGGCATCTCAGGCCATAAGCTCTTTTTTTTCCTTTTTTTTTTTTTTTTTATTTTATTTTAAAGACAAAAGAATGGAGACATATGAACCAGAAAAACCATAAACAATACAGAAAATACAAAGTTATACAGAATATAGTAGGGAATTAGAACTGGATGTTGTATTACATAGTTATCTTCACATTAGTTAACACAAAAACATTAAAGGAAATACCAAATTATAGATAGTAGGGAATTTGCATTGGATGCTGTATAATATAAAGTTATCTTCATTTCTGCTAGTACAAAAACGACTGAAGAAATACAGAATTATAGAGAAGATAGAAGGGAATTAGCTCTGGATGCTGTCCTACATAATGTTACCTTCATCTTTGTCAGGCCATAAGCTCTTAAATGATTGTTATACTGTATCTCCAAAGAATTCTGTGTGTATAGAGAATTAAGTCAGAAGAACCAGCACACAATTTATCCAGCATTGTTAATAAAATAGATGACACCACCTGCAGTCCAGTTTGCATTATCAAAGGACACAGTCATACCTGGTAGGCAGCTCCCAGCTTCCTCTGGATCCCCACAGGCTGGTGAGCGGATCTTTGCACAATGCTTTGCTTACACCTTTTCCTTACTGCCTGCTACGGTCTTTGTTTTTCAGTTTTAAAATAATACAAGCTATATTAAAACAGGTAAGTTTTCACTAAAATGGCACTTCATTTTTAAAAATTACTTTCAAAAACAATTAAAAAAATAAAAATTACTTTCAAAAATTATAAAGGCTTTATCCTAAAATTATTTTTTAAAATTTTTTGGAGAACGTACAGATTCAGGATAACATACCTTTAATTAATCTTAAGACTAAACAGAGCCATGTCTCAGAGCTTTCAAATAATTTGGCACTCATTCTACTAGAGTTTAATTAAATTGCTTCAAGAAAGTTTCTCCTAAATTGGTAGGATCCTTTTACACTAACCTACTGTCCCACCAACGGCACCGTGCAATCAAACCACTCATTGCTATAGCAACCTCCAGCAGATAATGGAGGATCAGTAACTCTAGCTAGTCTGTTTTAAAGGCCTATTAATCTTGCCTTCAAGGCCCACCCAAAAGGAAGGATTACCCTTCTAAATCAGACTTACCAAACTCGATAAACACGTTTTTTATTGCCAAACTAAAATGGAACAAGAGATAATCGCTAATACTTATGTTCACTAGTGAGACAGCAGCAGAAAACAGGTTTTTAAATCAGGGTTAAGTAGCTATGAGATTAGTATCAATGTCTCATCAAGAAGCAGATTTGCCTTAAAAAGATCTCAACTCTCTGTATGAGTTTCACCGTCTCCTATTGTAAGATGAGACTGGAGTCTACACACAAGAGAAGAGAAGCCAGGAAGAACTGCAAGGGGAACCCTAATCAGGAGGAGGCAGACCCCAGGGTTGCCTCATCCGAACCCTCGGGCGCGCAGCAAGTCCACTCGGGGCTCAGGGCTGCAGGGCAGCCCCCAGAGCACAGCTGTGCTCTGCCTGCCCTGAAAATGCTACACAAACAAACAAACCAACCCTGACAGATTTACTATTGCCCTGTGTGCCTCTGGGAATACACAGGGAGGAGTTCAGAGACTCTGAATGAATCCTTTTCTCCTAAGAAGCTGTAAATTCTGGGAGAGCTGGGACCAAACAAATTTTGATGCAACACTTGTACCTTCTGCTTGGTACTACCATATTTCCCCCAAAGTAAGACCTATCTGGAAAAAAAGCCCTAGTATGATGTTTCAGGATGTATGTACTATAAGCCCTACCCTCAAAATAAACTTCAATTAAGGTCATCAGCCAGATGAACTCACTCAGTATGTCCACTGCAACACACGACAGATGCATTGAATTATAAAATAATATTATTAATATATGAAATACAAATGAAAAAAATTATAAAATTATAAAGTAAATTCTAATTTTAAAATTTAAATTATAAAATTAAATTATAAAATTATAAAATATAAATGAATACAGTGGACCCTGCAAAGAAAACTCGCAGGGGTTACATCTCTGGAGTAATGAAAAACCACAAATTTCAAATATGGTCAGAAAACACCTACTTTTATAGTTTAAACCCTAAATATGTTATGTCTCCTGCACGTACATAATTCAATGTAATAAATGCTGTATACAGTACTATAATAATTCGATCTAATAAAAATATTGTACAGTACTCCAACCCTCTCCTGGAGTGTCTTAAACTTCCTCTGGCCCTTAGGTTCATTACCAGAAGTAGACGGTGCAGAGCGTTTTGGTGACATCTTAGAATTCTTAGAGCAAAACCAACCACCCTCAGTATAGGAACCTATTAAGATGCAGCAATGCTGGTGCATTGGATGGGTTACCGGGTGGCAGCCAATCAGCAGGAAAGAGAACTGAATAACGCTCTTAGATTGGCTACTTGCAAACCTCCTGCCATAGGAAACAATTGAAAAAAAAAAAAATTGCAGAGGATACAGTATTTGCAGTTTCCGTAAAATTGCATGGGTTTCCTCGAACAATTAGTTCAGTCCTAAGAAAAAAATCTCCAAACGACTGAGGCCAAGAATTCTGAACTCAAAGAGTTCATGAGGCATACTGTAATATCACTGACATTAATACTTAAATGATTCACATAAATTATAATTATTTGGAAATACTCAAGCAGGGGTCTTCGGAGGAAAAGTAAACACCTGTGTAAACAGATAAACTGAGACTTACCAGTCAGAGTCCAAATCGCTTCTCGGCCTTTTGGCTAAGATCAAGTGTAGTATCCAGTCAGAGTCCAGAGACAACGCACAAATAACGTGCCCTTGATAATGAACGGACGCAGTTGTCTAACGTGAATCTTAATAATTCATTGCGCTGTGTATTGTAACAGCCGTACTTAATGCGCTTGTGTGAAATAGGGAAACGTTTTCTGAATTTTGGAGCCTACAATTTCTCACTGCTTTTTGTGTGGCCCTTCACTCTTCACTGTCATTTTTGTGGCAGCTCGGGTCTCCCAAGTCTTCCAGTAACGTTTGCTTCGATGGGACTCGGTGGCACCCCGCCTGCAAGAGGCAGTGAGCTGGGTGCAAAACTCATGGGGTGAAGTCACCCTGGGCTGTGTTGCCAACGCGCTCCGCGCAGCTGCACGGACAGGAAGTGCTCATCTAAGGAGAGACTATTTCTGACACCAGCAACTACCCACCCCGTGGTGTAACCGGAAGCGGAGTAGCAGGAAACGTAGGCCAGAATTCTGGGTCCGAAGTTAAGATGCTATTCCAGAAGAAGATGATGTGACTGTATTTGAATAAATGTAAATTTCTGTACATGAATAAACGCAGATGGCACATGGAAAAAAATAAGACATTCCCTGAAAATAGGTCCTATTGTGTTTTTTGGAGCAAATTAATATATGACCTGATCTTATTTTGGGAAAAAAATGATATTAGGTGCTGAATAAATAAATATTTGTCTCCTGGTGGCCCAAAATATCTACATCGGATAAGACATGGTGGATTGTTAGGTAAACAGTGGATAAGAACAGGGAAGGGAAAATTGTTTCCTTTCTGGAATTACTAATTCAAACACTTCAAATACCGCACCATTTTATCACAGCTTCTGAACTGCTGTGTAGATTAGACAAGCTGAGTCCCCGCCAAGCACCCCCTGCCCTGAGGTCCACAGCCCCGTTTTCCTGGTAACTCTTCCACCAGCGGGTCAGCCATTCACTTACTCTCTTCTCACGGATCTGCCTGCTCTGGATATTTTGTACAGATGGAATCCCAGCATGTGATCCTTTGCCACTGGCTTCTTCCACATAATGTAATTATTTTCAAGGTTCTTCCACTTTACAGTACTGTATCAGAGCTTCAAGAGGGGGGCTGCTGCAACGTTTGATCCCAAGTGCGGATCCAGCCCGCTGCTGCAGGACAGCTAGTGTGGCCACAGGAACGACAATTTTTCCAGTACAGTGGCGCATGTTCACAGCAGACAAGGATCGCGTTTATTGTGGGGGAGTTTGTACATGTAAATAACACATTTTAATTCTTTTTATCCCCGTCCCCTCCTATCCTTCCCTGATGCCCCCAGCTCTTGGTCCGCTTCCCGTTTGAAAAGCTCTATTTCCATATCTTTATTCTCTTTTTAGTCCCTGTTCTCTTCCTTCCCTCCCGCACCTCTTGCTCCTCTTCCTGTTTAAAAAAGAGTCCCTGCTTCATATTACCTATCCTTTATTTTGTTGTTTATTATATTTTGGATTTCTCATATAAGAGAAACCATGCAATATTTAAACGTGTGTGGCTGATTTATTTCCCTTAACATGACGGTCTCAAGGTGCGTCCATTTTCCTACAAATGACTCAAGTTTATCCTTCTTTGTGGCAGAGTAGTACTCTGTTGTTTGTAAACACATGTTCTTTAGCCATTCATCTGTTTATGGACATATAACGTGACTTCCAAGACTTAGGTATTGTGAATTGTGCTACTGTAAACATGGGTCGGCATGGATCACTGTAATATGATGCCTTTAACTCTTTGGGGAAGACACCCAGAAGGCGTACAGCTGGTTCAAATGGAATTTCTAGTTTCAGTTTTTTGAGGAATCTCCATAGTGGTTGTACTAGTTTACATTCCCACCAACAATGTCAAAAGGTTCCTTTCTCCCTTGCAGCCGCTCCAACATTTGCTACTATTTGATTTCTTAATAATAGCTATTCTTTTTGGAGTGAGATGGAATCTCAGTGTTGTTTTAATTTGCATTTCTCCAGTGGCTAGTGATGTTGAACATTTTTTCGTGTATTTACTTCTGAGAAGTGTTTCTTCATTTTGGGAACAAACACTTTTAATCCAGCAACTATTATAATATTTTGAACTTTTGTTTTAACATCCTAATTACTCCTTTTTACAAAAATTCAGAATAGTAGTGAGAACTTACATTTTGCCTGTCCAGTACAAATACGGATGAGGGAAAACAAAAGGGTGCTTATCTATAGAACCATCAAAATGTACCTTGGTTCACCCCAGAGACCCAGGAGTCTATCCCTCTCACATGCTCAGTCTGGCCTCACTGAACGACAGCTGCAGACAAGGTTCCCCAAGGTAGAAAAAATTCTAACCCCAGCAATTAAAAAATGTGCTTTTTTGGTACAGGTTTGCAGTGCATATTTACATTCCCTGTGGGGAGCTGGCATGTGTACATAACACTTCCCAGTTCTCATCCCCTCTCCTGTAAGCCCTCCTCCATCTTTGATCCCTTGCCCCTTTGAGAAAGATCTCTCTTCCCTACTTCCTATTTTCTATCTTTTATCTTGCTCTTTATTTTGGGGGTTTCTCCTGTAAGAGAAATCATGTGATAATATTTAAGTTTGTGTGTCTGGTTTATTTCACTTAATATTTTAAAATCTCTTTTTTGTATTTATACTCTGCTCTATTTCAGAAAGAAAAAAGATACTTTTTGAAATATAGTTTTATAGTTTAAATTACTTGCAATACTTTTTTGAGCCACAAAAGTAACTGTTTAAGAAAACTTGAAGAGGACTAAAAAGTCATTAATACAACCAGCATTAGATTTTGTAGGTGGAGGAATGTATAGCAGTTTATAGTATATAGTGTATATGTGTGTGTGTGTGTGTGTGTGTGTGTGTGTGCGTGTGTGTGTGTATTATATATTTTTTATATATATCAGCTTTACTGAGCTCTGAGTCATATACCATACAATTCACCCACTTGATGCATACAGTTTTATTGGATTTAGTCTATCCAGACCTTTGCAACTGTTGCTACGCTCAAGTTCAGAATATTGTCATCACCCCAACAAGGAAATCCACATCTCTGCATACAGTCCCAGCTGTCATCCACCTGGTCAGCCATTCATTTCCTTTCCTCTCACGGATCTGCCTGTTCTGGATATTTTGTACAGAAGTAATCCCAACACGTGATCCTTTATCACTGGCTTCTTCCACTTAAGTGTAATATTTTCAAGGTTCTTCCACTTTACAGTACTATATCAGAGCTTCAATCTTCTTTACTCACAAATAATATTTCACTCTATCTCTATTTAAACACTACATTTTGTGCATTCATTCCTCAGCCAGTGGGCATTTAGCTCACCTCCACTTTTGTGTCTTATGAGCAATGCTGCAGTGACCATGCCTGTGCAAGTTTTTGTGTAGATAAGTTTTCATTTCTTTGCAGTACATACTTAGGAGAGTAATTACTGAACAATATGACAACTGTGTTTAATATGCTTTCACATGGATTTTAAATCTCCTATGTACCCTCCCATCATAAAATCTCAAAAGTAAAGAGTTCAGTCATGGAGAAAAAAGTAACCTCAGACCAGAAATTTGGCTGCAATTATTAAGTAAGCAGAAGCTTGATATCAATATATTTCAAAGTGAAGTTGTGACAAAATTTTCCCAGTTTAACCAATTGCTTTAAAAAGATGAGGTAAGTCATCTTTCAAACATATAAACAAAATTCAGTTTTGTTTTAGGGTTTCTTTTAAGTTCGTAAGACTTCAAACTTAGACTGTATTTCAAGAAAGGGACTGCACACTTTACATCTGCAAGTTAAGCTCATTCCCGCTCCATTAGACTCCTTAGCTGAGTTTCATGTTTGTCTCTCTCAGCAGCCTGCTCATTTCACCCAGCTGGAGGACAGGTTCTATATCAGACTCCATCCAAAGTCGCAGCTTCTGGGTGAGCTCTGAAGAACTCGGAGCCCTGGGCTCACACTTGAGGTGGTTCTACCAGGTGATCTCTGAGGTTCTTGCCAGCTGAAACCATGATCCTTTAATTCTGTGCTAAGCTGGGGGGGGTGAGGAACAGAATTTTTATTTACGTGTGAAAAATGCTGAAATTATAATAATATACAAAATAAGTATCATATCAGCTTAATATCCTATCTTTATCTTTGGTCCTTTAACAATGAAAGTTGGTTTGGTTTTGTTGTTATTTCAGAAAAGGATTAGCAAAACCAGTCTCTAAAGGAAGTTCAGGAAAATCTGAAATGCTCTGTAAAACAAAAGGACACACTACAAACCATTTTCTGGAACTCAGTGCTATTTTCTTCGTGTATTTAAACTTTTGTTTTAAATCTGCTTTAAATATGTTCATAACTGTACATATGTAGGGGTACAGTGAGATAATTTCATTCATGTATGCAATGTATAATGATCAGATTAGAAAATTCATGTTTCTATAACTTGTTTTAGGAGCCTACTAATTCTTCTACTAATTATTCTTGTAATATGCATAAATTATAAAGTGCTGTCAGCCTGCCCTGCTGCAGAACACAAGACTTTGCTCCTCCTGAGTAGCCACATGTTGGTACTCAGTACCCAGCTACCTTCCAGCTCCCTCCAGCTCCCCTTCCTAGTCTTTTGTAATCACTGTTTTACTCTCTTTTTCTAGGAAATCAACTTTTGTTTACTTCCACTTCTGAAAATACACGCTACTTGTTTTTTTATGCCTTACTTTTAAAATTGCATTAAAGATGTTAGAATCCTATACCCAGTCCTTAAGCAGATATTCCTTGCTAAGATTAGGACACGGTGCTGTCAGTAACCAAGTGAACATCAGGCAAAAAAGATTCCTAACTGCTGCCTTCATTCCCTAAAGTGCAGCCCCAGTTCCCCTGGCATAAAAGACCTATAGCTTGATAAAATACTTGAACCACATGTGACAGTTTTAAAAAGCTTTAAGTTAAAATATTTCAAATGAAAACATTAGGGAAGAAAACCGCATATGCATAAAAAAGTCCTCTTGTTTTCCTAATGTCACAAAGGAAATATTCAAATGAGGAGAATCTGCCTTGCAAATAACACCCCCCACCCCTGTATCTCACAAACCAGAGCAGACTGGGGAGTGCCACTCCCCATCTAAAGAATTTCCACAGGAAAAATCTGCTCACCTCTAGTCACCAGCATAACAATGGATCTGTCCAGGAGTCTGAAAACACAGGCATTTTACCATGAAACTGGATCACTATGAGCAGGTGTTACCATTTGCTCTCAGAACAGTCCACCTTGAACTAGGAAGACACTCTAACCCCATGTTTTCATTTCAGTCTTACTATAAAGTACCAAAAGACACTCCCACCATTACTCTCCTCTCCCTCCACCACCACTATCCCTGCCATTCCCACAAACACAGCAAAGTGATGGGCACGATGCCGAGCAGCCAGTTCATGGCAGAGCTGATGTTTTAGCATAGTCTGCTTGTCACTGGCATGTATCATCAGGACAAGCCTGTACATGTGGGTCACAAATCTCGCAGTCAGGACCTGAGAGAGATTACCATTTGGAAAAGAGCTCATTTCCAGGCAATGATTCCAGTGATTTGCACTTTTTCCATCACAACAGTGCTGAAGAAAAGTCTGCACAGCGTCCTGAACCCTAAATGGACCGATCACCTATTACCCAGAGATGGCTAGGAGGCTGCAGTGTCCTGTGTACGAGGCAGGCTCTTAACCTGACTCCTCACTGCCTGGGCAAGCTGTGTCACCTCGGGCAAGTTATATAACCTCTTGTGCTGCCACTTACTCATGCATAAAGTGAGAGAAGTTGATCCCTGGCTCCACGTCCTCCCCCACAATGGCTGGCTTGTGTGGCGCATGAGTGCACACACTTCATTCAGCTCACGGCAGCCTGGCTGCTTAGGACAGTGCATGGCACACAGCAGGCACTCACAAATGCTGGAGGGATGTTAACAAATGCGAAGTCCTTGAGAGCAGAGTGTTCTGCCTCGGCCTATTTCTGGGTGCTGCTGTATTACCAGATGCCTACAATCACACCTGCTACAAAGAGGCACTCAGTAAATATTCACTGCATTACTAAGCAGAGCAACCTGTACAGGCCGGCACCTCTGTTCAGACCTGCAGTGCCACATACGAGTGTCTTAGCCACTGAACACTGCTGCCTCAGTCCCAAGTGAAAGGATTTTGCCCTCTCTCTTCTGCGATTAAAACTCATCCCAATCCTACTCCCTATTTCCTTCTTAATGGAAATGTAGTGTTAGAGGCAGCTGAGTTAGATAGAAATATTACAGGCAGTCAGACAGGGCCGGGCTCTCAAAGGAGCCAACATAAAAGATACCTGTGGGCCAGACCTTAAGACAAAAGGGCCTAAACAAATGCACCTACTTACTTCCTTAGGTGTAAATGTCAGGGATTGATAGTCTAAATAAGTAACAACCACCTTCTAAAAGCAAGAAAGAGTCACTAGCCCGACCCCCACAGGAAAAGCCCCTGATCGGTATTCATGCCCGCTTGCTATGTGACTCGCTTCCCCATTTGATCCCAGTCCACTCAGTCTTACCTGGAGAATTATACCTGTAGTCTTTTTTTTTTTTTTTTTTTTTTTTGTGTGTGGTACTGGGGATCGAACTCAGGACCCTGCGCTTGCTAGGGCCCTGCGCTTGCTAGGCAAGTGCTTATTCCACTGAGCTATATCCCCAGCCCTACCTGTAGTCTTATTAGCTGACCATTGTTTTGTCCATCTCCCCTACCTTGGACCCGCCTCACCTCATGGTTTTTCTCTATAAAAGTCCCTAGAAAAGACAGAGTCAGGTGTAACCCACTCGGGCCCCCCTTCTGACCCTCTCTTGGACAGAAGCTTTCTTTCTCTCAATAAATATATTCTGCTCTTAACCTCCATTGTTCCTAAAATTCATTCTTCGGTTTTAGAGAACACGAACTTGTCTGATATCATTCAGGTTGGGAGTTTTATTTTCCTGTATCAGTAGGAGGTAATTTATCGGGGAAAGCCAACAAAATTACAGACAAGTGCACAGACGTTGAGACAGCATTATCATACAGATGTTTCTCTTAAATACAAGAGAATACAAAAAGAAACTGGGCTCACGTGGTGAATGGTACTGTAACGGCACTCACTCTGTGTTCTGCCCACAGACTCTAGGAAGGCAGTAGCCTCCCAACAGGCATCAAGGATGTGGCAGGCTGTTGGGAGGCACAGATGATCCTGGAAATGCAAGATGACCATGAGTAGTTTGCACAACACTTCCCTGGCGCTTTCCACTGTGACATCACTGTCCCGATAAATGCCGAGAGCCCAGGTTACCTGCACACGGAGGAAGTTAGGCCCGCAGTGGGGAGGGTCGGGAGGGATGAGCCCTCCAGAGTACAGAGCACTTTCACACAGTGCTCCGGGAGAGCTTTGCAAACGGGACACTTTGCAGTCAGTTAAACTGGAGAACGGACAGGTTAAACAAGATTACAAAGTCTCCTGACTTACTAGAACCTACAAAACATTAAATATATTCTGGATCTTCAATATTTATTTTTCAGAACATCGTCTAAGACTAGTACTGAATAATATTCTTTAGGAAATCTTAGATCAAATAAGAAGAAGACAAGGATTAAATTGGAGCCCATTTGTAGACTTCTAAATACTAACAATTAGTTTATTAATCTGAGCATAACAAACACAAGATGACGAGGGTTATTTAGTGCATTCAGAATAACTCCCTACTGTTCTGCAAATGCTATTTCAATCATAAAACTATGAAAATCTAAGTGGCTCTTAGGAATAACAATAATAAAACCTTTTATCACACTCACAAAGACAGCAAAGATAACTCCCAGGCTAAAAACATTAGTATAGTCTTCTAACCCATGACAGCTACAAACACAAGCCTCCAGCCTCCACCTCTACCCATTGTGCCAGAGGGAAAAGAAAAGCACAATCTATTAAAAAAAAAAAAAACCCTCAGTAGATCTCGAGAGGAAAGTTTACTTTAAGGCTAAGGGGTAGAGAGACGGAACTAATGCTGAAATGCTTTGTTCTTCCTCTTGGGTCTCCTCCAGGGTGGTGAATGGACAAAACCCAACCGAATACAGTGCTTTGGACTTAAGCTGACTACTGCCCTCTGCTGGAATACGCGCACCGCACCATTTCTAATATTCTTTCAATAGTAGGCAAATACAAAGCATCAAGCACCTACAAAACGTACACATAAAGCACTTGGATAAAGCACTTGGAACTAGAGGACTTCGATATTTATCCATTCTTTTTGGCTGGGTGGGTGGCTTTGGTTGCAGGCACTTGGCTGCCCCACAGACCCATCAAAATCAACCCATCAGAAGTGCATACATTCCTGGCATAGTCCTGCGCCCCACAAGGCCTTCCGGCAGTCTCACCAAGGCACACTTCCAGAAGTGGAGAAGCCGCTCTTCTCCCTCTCCACTGGCGCTCAGTCGGATCCTGAACCTTCAAAGCAGCACTCAGGACCCCACCTCTCCTCGTACCTCTGTGGTGCGGCCCCTCCACCGCATGCAGTCTGTAGCCCACTGGTTGACCCTCTGCCTTTCCCTTGTCCCCTCAGATCTATCCTCTGTACTGTCACCAGAGCAACTTTTTGAAAACAATAATATCACCACTTCATAAAGCTCCCAGAGCTGTCCAGGGGAGTCCAGCTCCTCGCCTCAATACAAACCCTGCAAATTGGCCCAGCTCTTATATCTGATTTCCGGTATCACTACCAATGCAAGTACGCACACACACACACACACACACACACACACACACACACACACACACACACCCTACACTCCAAGGACTGGAAATGACTTCTGTTTCCCCCATGCTTTGTACAATTTTTTTGGCGGCGGGTACTGGGAATTGAACTCATGACCTCATGCTTGTAAGGCAAGCAAATGTGCCACTGAGCTATATCCCCAGCCCCCTCCCCTTGCTTTGTAACACGCCATCTAGTTCAGGATTCTACGTTACACGTATTTTCACTGCCTAAAATTTCCCTCTCTCCGCCAGATCACAGCTCCCAGTCACCTCCTCCGGGAAGCTTTCCCTGACCCTTCTTCCTCTGTCATGGTCCGCCGACTGCTCACGCTGTGATGTTCAAAGGACTCTTAGAGCACGTGATCAGACTCTACTGGAAGAGCTTCTGTCTCAACCCCAAACTGTTACCCTCTGGGCAAAGAATTTGGACTCTGGTACCTATTTAGACATCAGTGCTCTAACTTAGTTTCAAGAGGAATGACAAAGGAAGAAATATATATAAGGTGATCTAAAAAGTCAGAAGTTGACTTGAAAATTACAAGGGTGGAGGGTGAAAAAAGAAGTAAGGGTAGTATAAAAATGTCAGCACTGCCGTAGGCCTTGGCAATTGGCAGCCCAGAAACAGCTAGAAATTTTTATCAACCAACTAGAGGTAAGAAACCTGATTAACTTACAGCTGCAGCAGTAAACTTGGGCCAAGTACTCAGGAGAAGCCAGTGTTCATGACATGAGACCAGGAAGACGTTTCTCCTACTGGCCTTCAAGGAGAAAGCATGCAATATCCCCTCCTTGGGCAGGAAGGGCAAACTATAGCATCTTCAACACAGCCAAAAGTGTCACTCACAGAAAGCTGCAAAGGCACCTCCACTGCCCCAATCTCCAAGTCTGGCAGGACACTCCATGGGTCAAGCCGACCCGGAGGCAGGTGCAGTGGGAACGGCCGCACAGACCTCAGCTGCTTACTGGAAATAGCTCTTCTCCAAGGCTACCTTCCAACGTTCCCCTTACTTCCACCCACCTGGAGTACAGCCAGTCTGTGCTGCCAATTAAAAGCAAAATCACAGGTATTAACGAGCTGTTAATACTGGCCACATAGCAACAAGAATCTTGCCTCTCCCTAGCCCCAGCATCTAACACGATGGTTCCCAGTCTTATCAGGTCAATGTCCCTTAAAATTAATAGATATTTTATACTTTTTCACTATCTTGAAATTAAATAAAAACATAACATTACCTGCCCAAATATATAATATATATAACATATATATCATATATATATAAGATATATATATGTATGTATATATATATATATATCCCTATCTTTACTTACAACCTCAAAAGAATCAAAATCAATAGTATCCTAACTAAAATATGAAGCAAAAGAAAAATACCTAACACTAAGACATATATTTCAATATTCAAAACATTTTCCCTAAGACACAATGAGATAGTCAGATTGTTTGCAATTGTTGGCAGGTAATCAGAATGCATTCCAGACAAAAAGTATAGGAATCCGCAAGAACAAGTAAGAATGCTTGCTAGCATAAAAACTCATGTTTAGCCAAGTGTGGTGCTACAGGCTGGTGATCTCAACTGAGGCAGGAGGATTTGCTTTAAATTCAAGGCCAGCCTGGGCAATGCAATGAGAGCTTGTCTCAAAAAAAAAAAAGAAAGGAAGGAAAGAAGGTAATTCATGTTTAGTACTGGGTCACACTAACAGACAAGATTTATTAGTATAGGGAAAAGGGATGTGAAATGCAGTGAGGATTACACGCCCAGATAAACTACCAAGTTGGAGAGAACAAGAAATGACAGTAATGTTCCTGCAGGTGAGGTGGTTGCCCTGTACTGGGCTGGCACCATGATACCATGTGCCTGATGTGAAATAGAGTATGACACTGTATTACAAAAATTTCTCCTTGCATGAACTCCCAACCTGAACAAAAGTGCATATTCAGTCTCGGGATCAGCTGCATGAGACAACTCTCAGGTGCATGAGACAGCCCCGGACTTTAATGAGCCCACCCCTCATGCTGACAAGCACCCCATCATCCCTCACGATCCCCACAGCATCCCAGGACCTGCTGGCCCTGCACAGTGGAGAAGCTCCACAAAGGGTGAGTGAGCAAAACAACAAACCCCTGACAGAAGGGCAGAGTGAATGAACTTTGAAACAGAACAACCTGTGTATTGGGAGAGCGCTCTGAAGATCAGGAAAGAAGGGCCTGGCCCAGGTTCAGCAAATGGCACTCAGGGAGCACCAGCTGAATGAAACACGGAGACAGTTGCAGGTTGTCTGGTGTTGTCAGAGGAAGCGCATTCCACAGCCCCAGATTTTGTCTATGGGCCCTCAGTTCCTGCTCTGTTTCACTGTGCATCAACAGACTAGTGAACCAGTTAGTCCTGGAACCACCTGGGTTGTCTAAGTGGAGCAGCAGCATGCATACCTTCTTTAGTTTCTACAGCTCCACAGGGCATGGTTGGTCTTTCCTCTGGCCTGGATTCTTGCTCAAGAGCCTAAAAAATGAAAAAGAAGGAAAAACAAATCATTAAAAACCACTTGAGGCTAGAGACATCCAAAAAGATGAAAATCACAATCACTGATCTCAGAGATAGGAAGGGTGGACACAAAGGAGTGGGTAAAACTTCTTGGAAGAACACACAGCCAATGCCCTGGGCTGATGGGGACAGAAGTCAGGAGAAACCTAGAAGCAGAGGCCAAAACTGTTCCTGGGCTGCTTCTGTAGGTCATGATGGTTCTCCGGAACACTATGCTCAAGGCAGAAAGAGCAGAGAATCTCAAGGTGAAAAGGAAGGCTCACTGGTTTATTCATCTGGAGCATCTCATGCCCATACCCTAAGACACAATGGGGTCAGAGGACCAGATAAGGTAGGACTGCAATCATGAGGAGGATCCAAGAGAACCATGGGTCAGGAGCTACAAGCTGGCACACACTGCCACAGGCTTCCCAGGCTGAAGCTAAGTTGCTGAGCTTTCCCCAGGCTGAGTTTTCTGCCCTCTGGGAACCATCTGGACTTTCCTTTCAGAAAGATTCCCCACAGCCAGCAAAAATGTGAAGAAACACAGAATGATGTGATCATGTGCCAGCCCAAGAGTGTATGAGCACATGTTCCAAAATAAACCCGCAGCCCTTCTGGGGCAGATAACCACTCAACTAACACAATTCCCTCCTGACTCCTTCCCGGCAGGTTATTAAGCTTAGAGGAACAAGTGTCGTACTCGTCAACCATTTCAGTACAATATCAGGAAGCAGCACACAAAGAACATGAAAATGCACGCAAGTTACTGAATCACAGAGGGCCAGGGAGCACAGAGTGCCTAGTCATCTGCCCTCCAGGGTCATTAACTTCCTCAGCTCTTGCTGGACACAGAGCTCCCTCTTCCAGGGCCCTGGGCATTGGGGCATGGACTAGAACAGGTCTGTACTGGGACAGCAACAGGACAGTCTGGGGCTGGGAACAAGATCACCACACAGGCTCAAGGCCTGAGACAACCACCTGCCCCTATAGGTTTACCTGGCATCAGCTTTGATCTTGTCTTCCAATGAGGGAGGATGCCAGGTCTACATTTAAAAAGGGTCATCAAAGAGTGCTAGCTTCTTATGAAAACAAAACTTGGAATAAAATATTATCTTTTTGGTAAATGAGATGCAGAAAAACTTAATTTTTACACCTAGTAGTTCAGGAGGCCACTTTAGAAAATTTAAATGTCTTAGGTGTCTTATTCATTTCAACCCAGTTCTACAACTAAATTATCAGGATTATGATGAATAGAAATGCTTTCCTAGGAAGAGTTAATTAAAACAATAATTCAAAGATACAGCTGAGATTTTGTCCATTCACAGGTATGGGTAGAACTGAGAGGTTGAGCACATATTTGCCATGTACAAGGCCCTGGGTTAAATCCCAGCACCAGAAAGAAAAAAAAAAAGTTTTGCCTATTCTTTAATTTCTTAATAGCTGTCTTTATAATCTAGATATTTAGCATCAGCCTGTCATTTTAATCTTTAGTATTTATTATGAATTGCCATGGCACCACTGTCAACTGGGATACAGAGTAAAGAAAAACCTTTGCTGAGTGTGACCTAGGAAGGGGATCACAGGAGCTGCCCAGGGGCAGCAAAGCCAGCACAGGGCTCTGCAGCAAGGCTTCCCTGCTGCCGCCCCAGAAGGCTGCAGGTGACTGGGCATGCTCACACCGCGATTATACACATCTCCTTGGAGGAGACTGAGCTTCAGGAAGCACCAGCCAGCCCCCCCGAGAGCACCACCCACAGCTGTCATTCACAAGTGAACTTTCAAACAGTTAATGCTTAAATGTACGATTGGCTTGCATGCCTATGTCTAGTGACCTGAGCAACTACTTTGAAGATAACAATATGTACTATAACAACTGTCATTAATTTCCTATCATCTTGTTTTGAAGTTCTGTATTGTTTTATTGTTTTTTGTTGTTTTGTTTTTGCCTTTGTTTTTCCTCTTTTTAAAATAAAAAAATGAACTTTTAGACATGCAGCAAGATTCAATAAAGAATGAATATTTCCTGTAAGTAATCTACGTATAATCTCATAATATCTGTCATCCAGTGTGGCAAAGCTTTAGTATAGACAACCCATCTCATAATTCCCACCTGCTTACATTTAAAATAATACCTAACCAAGTATGAAGTACCACAAACAATTGTAAATGCAAGAATGCCACAGAATTGTTTTGTCAGGCCAGTAAGAATGAATGACTCGGAAGTCAGGAAGAATCCCAACTATTTCCTTCCCTCCGGCTGCCCCTGCCTACCATCCCAGCACAGACCTCGAGGTAGAAAGGGAAGAAGGGTGCTGACATGGAGCACTACTGCACCTTCACTGCTATGTTTATCAAGTGTTTTTAATGAAATGAACTGAAAACCTCAGAGAAAGTAGAGAGCCAACCCTTACTGGTGTTGTGAACTCTATTATAATACATCATGGAGATACCTAGATTTATTCACCAGAAATCTTTCCTAAAAGTCATCAGCACTATTTCAAATGTGTATAAGAGATGTCACAAATTCAGCCCCTGCAGCACACAGAGCTGGTTCTGCGGCTCTCAGGAGTTCAGTCACTGAGTGCTATTTTGCTGTGTAAGTGTCTCTTCTGAGGACACCCATGTTGCTGAGCTCTGCCTCTTGGGGCTGCAGGCACAGAGCTTATCCTGGGAACCTCTACACAGCAAAGCCAGTGTCTGCCTCGCCAGATCAACCACCACCTGGTGCTTTTGTGAAAATCCACAGCAATGGCTGAAGATTTAGCATCTTCCCATGACAAGTGCTGCATCCTTAAGTAAGTCCTCATGTGTATATTGTATGTAACACTGGGTGTCAGTAACATATACACAAAATTTCCTAAAACCCAACAGAGAGATAAATCATACTCTGAAGAATATGTTTCAATTGTTTAAATAAAACTCTATATGGAATAAGCCAATAATAACACATTTAATATATATTTGGGGCTGAATTTTAATTATATGACAAATATACGAAAGCCAAAACTGTGACAAATGGCAATATTTATTTTTAAAGCTAGTTTTTTAAAATCTATTTTAAAGCTTATATAGCCAGGAAAATTGTACTTTGTTAATAGATGTGCTTTAAAACCCACAGGATCTGACTGGTATAGCTTGTAAGTCTATTAGACCTCTGACACTGGTCTACTGGATCAGCCCAGGCTCTCTCACCCAAAGAAACCTTTGTTTAATAATAATTAAAATGTGTAAATATTCTTTATATTCTTTCAGCAGATACAAAAGAATACTGATAACAGCAACAATAACAATGAAGGTGAAACACTTTAACCCTAAGCTGGGCATGCTATGGTAGCCATCAAAGTCCTCAAAGTTGGGAAGGGGCTATGGTGGGAAGAGAACACCTCTTGGTCCTTGCCTGTTCTTACGTGTACACTGAGACAAAAGCTTACCCACATCTAAGCCATAGTAAGGAAGCTCAGGAGTAGATGTACATAGTCCTAAATGCAGCTGGTTTAGATAAAAATTATAATATAGTTAAGTATCATAAATAAGTGCAGAGAAAATATCAAATATGAGAAAATTAAAATCCAACCATGGGTAGGGTTGGCTCAGAAAAATATAGGAATCAGAATTATTATACAAACTATTTTCCTACTGTCAGCATATATGATAATCTTCATTTCACATTCTAACAGTTTCCAATTCCATGTCCCCAAGGTTTCATTGGATTAAAAAAGTGCTACCTCCAAAAAGCACTGTTCCCAAAACAATGAACAGAAGCCTGCACTCTCTCCAGAAGCATGCATGTCTGTACACCAACAGCACTGGCACAAACCTTAACAAGAAAGGCTCTGTCCCAAAAGTATTTTCGGAAGAGTTTAATATCTGCCTCCAGTAAGTGCCCAGCTGTGTGGTTAAGGGTCAGAGTCAGCGTGTCTGATGAGAGCACGTACTGCAGAGAAGCGTCCTCGCTGAGCCTTGCTCGGGAGAAGCCTGGGGAACGTGGGCCCTGGAAACTGAAACATCACAAGTCACAATCCATGCACAGCTCCGACAGTACCAACCCCAGGACCCCAGTACCCTTTCTCCCCAGATAGGACAAATACAACTGGCAAACAGTCCTTGAAAGTCGCCTATATGCAACAGACACATAAGATCACATAAACAAATACTAGGAAAGCCATCTTTTTTTATCCCACCTAGGGGAACTGCTTATTGAAAAGAATTTGAAATATCCATATACTTTCACGATTTCTACAAAAAATGAAATGGTAATGATTTTCAAACATAGAAATATACCCCACTATTTCATTTTCCCTTTAATCTGAAAAGATGCCTCTCCCTTTAACAGGGCCACATGTAGAGCAAATTAGCCGCAGCCAGTGGTTTATTAGGTGATTACAGTGGAAAACAGATATGATCCCCAGGGAGGCAGTGAGGTTTGGCTGTTACAAACAAGCAAGATAGTCATAATACACTGGGACTGCTGTTGTAAATCCCTTTCTCATGCAAATTAAGACATGCATGAATTTGATCATGTGTATTCGTGAATACATTCATTAACAAAGGAACAATATCCCCAAACTAAATTCTTGAACATAAGCTTATTTTCCATTCTGTCTTGGCTAGGAACAATTGCATACTTATTAGCTACCCATAGGCTTCATAGTTAGTAAAACAATATTCTGGGTGGTTTATAGCAACAGTAAGGATGCATCAGGGAAAAAAATATTACCATTCAGCATGTCATTACATCCCAACAGATTGTTCCCAGACTCCTCAATTCACAGAACCAACTCTGTGCCTCTTTCCTCTTCTAACATGACCACCTTTTGTTAATGAGTGTTTGCTTTCCAGAAATGCTATACCGTCCCTGACTTAGGATGGCTGGATTTATAATTTTTCAACTTAGCCATGGTGCAGAAAGTATATGTATTCATTAGAAGTCTTACTTCAAATTATGAATGTTGACTCTTTTCCCAAGCTAGTAATGCTGGCTGGTGGCAGAGCACTGCAACTTCACAGTCAGCAACATCATCCCAGAGGAAATGGCTAAGCCGTGCTGTTCAGCAGGTAAGGTGGAGTGCACGCATTTTCTGCATGAGACTTTCCGTCTTATACTGGGCTCATGTGGCCATAACCTCATCATAAGGTAAAGAGCATCTGTAATTCCTTTGCAATAAGTATCTCCATCAAATGGAGTGATAAAAAGGGGTCTGTAAAGAGCAGCTGTACTGTAAGACTTGGGGAAACACCCTAAGCTCTTCAAATTATGATAAGAACTTCAGAATCTTCTAGAAACAAACTCTCCATGCCAACAAGCCACTGAAATGGATGCACTTTGAGCCTCAGCAGTAAGGTGACTGCTATTAATTAAACTGTGGATGCCTTATCATGTGAGCAGAGTTGAGTGTGCAGGCTACATTTACTCCAATACATGAATGCTTTTATTAAACATGTAAACTTTAGAAACATAGCATCTTCTGATCTTAAGCACAGTAAACAGATGCAAAACTACTAACATAAGAAGTCACACTCCAAGACCCCAAGAGAACCCTGAACTAGTGACGACTAATTTAACCCATTCTTGTCCACCTCTTTTTCATCAAGAAAGTAAGGTTTTGTTAAACCTGTGGATAGGCTATTCCATGTGGATAGGTTCATCTCTTGGGTGATATGCATTTGACCAGATAAGAAAAGTTCTTAAAGACCTTGGATCTCTACTCTAATGTCCATTTATACATCATATAACCATAAATTAATTATAATAAGTGCCACTGGCCAAAGAAGAAAAGCCAATGCACTAAGACATATCATGTAATAATACTCTAATAACATTTAATATTTATATAGCACTTTGAGTCTTTAATGAACCTTGCCATTTATATTTTGTATTATACCACCCATTAAAGCAATAAAGTCACTACATATAAATCCTTTCTATAAGTTAAGAATGATGACCTATTTGAACCATTCCAAGTAATAAACAGTAGGCTCACTGTTTACTGCAAATGTTGATAGTATCATCAACATAGAGAACTGTATCATTAACAAATTGCTTCCTTACCATTATTTCACTGGGCCCTAAATAGTACCAGAGAGTTTGTCATTTATTGATTCAAGAAAAATTTATATTCTTTCCATGGAAATTATAGGCTGGACACTATACTAAAAGAGACTGCAGTGGGTAAAGCAGAAATGATCCAAATTCTCAAACGGTTTAGGAGGCAGGCATATATGAAACAAATGGTCCTATCTATGATTACAAGTTACTATTGATATTATAATCATAATCATAAAACACTGTAACATAGAAGGTCTTTCTGAAGAAGCAACATTTAAACTGAAATTTCTCAGGTAAGTAGGGGTTAGACTACAGTTTGCCTAACTTTTTTTTTTTACTACCTCTCTCCTGTGGAGCCTTTTGAGCCCATGTTTTTCCTGTTTCTTCTCAATGAAATATTAATACCAAATATACCTGCTTATGTAATTAATGTTCTTTATATATGAAAACAGTAAAAAAAAAAAAATAAGCATAACCAACATTACCTTACTGTTTGGTTATTTCCATTTTTACATAATACTGGCAGACTTTACATGAACAGATTAAAAGAGAAACTACAGAGCAGGTGAACTTACTTTGTGATCTCTTCCACAAGCTTGGAGTGTCCGCCATGTGAGGCTAAGTCTAATGGCGTGGCACCCTCTTCATTGGGTAGCTCCAAGGCCTGGACACCCCCAGGGAGACACAAGAGGAAGCGGGAAACCTTAGCCAGCCCCCATCTCACAGCCAGGTGCAGAAGAGACTCTCTGTGTAGAGACACTGTAGAGAAAGAAAAACACATGCTGTTACTTCCTCCATTTCCAAAGTTTTTTCATACATTTTGTCAAAAAGACGATATATTTAGACAGAAGAAAACATCAAAGCTAGAAGGAAATATGAAAAGCATCTGACCCCAACACCTCACTCCGCAAATGTGAAGAGGTCCAAGGATTTGTCCAAGGTCCAGAAGCTGGAAGATGCTAGAGCCAGGCCCACTCTTCCCTGGGAAGCTACCCGCAACCATGCACTGTCACCAAACATGCATGGACACACCAGTGAAAAGGAGGCTCTCGGAAACGATCACCATTTGGAAACAAACGTTTGCCATTTCCCAAGGTACCCTTTAATGAGATCCTCCTACACAATCAGGGCAGGATCAAAGGCCACAACCATAAAGGAGCCTCTGTCTCTGCCCTTTGTCCTCAAAGCCACTCCTCCCTTAATAAGATGCTGTACCAGCAACAGGCTACACCTACACCAGCAACAGGCTTCAGCAGAAATCTTGAGACCATGGTCTTTGTCAAACTTCATAGCACTTCTGCCCATCCATTAGATCCCTGGGGTTATTTCAATATTGCCAAAGCCACTTTGGTGCTCTGTAACAAGCTAGGCTTGGACCTTTTTTAATGCCCCAAAGGACTCTTGGTTAGTCTTGGTTTCCATTGTGATGTTTGCTGCTCAACGTTATGATTGTTCCCTGACTTTATCACCTTAGCAGGCTGATCGGTTGTGGGACTTTTTATTCCTAACACCTCACACAGTATCTGGTAAAGTCAAGTCACTCAGTATCTGTGGAGGTGAATGGCAATCGGCTGGTAAAATCCTAATTATTTGTGTATGGGTCAATTACCTTCTTTGACCAAAACTTATACACCTGTATTCCTGCTGCAGCAGCTGTGTGCCTGGAACACAGCTGGTCCATGACAGACACTGTGTTGTAAACATGTAAAGCAATAAATCTGCCTACACTAATGAAGCTAGGTGAATGCTGGTAGTTCCCACACTTAGGAGGCTGGGGGTGAAGGATCACCTGAGCCCAGAAGGTCAAGCTCGGCCTGGGCAGCAGAGCAAACCCTTGTCTCAAAAAATAAGTAAACAAGTGAAAGACCAATCAACTGCACAGGCATTGGCGTACCTACAACAAACCTCCTGTTAACAACCTAAATATGAAAATCTCAGCTCTCGAGATCTATTGCAGGGAACATGCATGAAAATGTGAGCTACACGTGAGCTCCAGTAAAGTCACGTTCTTGACTGTCTGTAACTTAAAGAGAGTCCAGTGAGCTACGTCACAGTAGCAATGAAAGGCCCAAAAGGGGCAGGACCTTGTCCTCTATCCTGTGGTATCTCCAGTGTGAACACAGTGCCTGGCCCATAGTGTGCACTCAATATTTGTTTATTAGATAAATGAATGAATGATCAATGGTTCTCTCCTTGGTGAATTCCTATGGAAGTTAGCTCTTAGCATGTGGTTGCAGCTGCTATATGGAAGATCTGTCATTCTTAGATCTTCCTAAGGTACCTCCTGAGTGAAATCTGAGAACAAGAACTACAGACTGCCCCACGCTGCTACTATCCACGTTAACATGACTGCATAGCTCCACTGTCTTCAGGCATGACTTCATAATTCCCAAGTATTCTTTTCCAGGCAAGTGAGTGATTGTTCATTACAGGAACTGCCCTTAAGACTCATCCACTCTTTCATAGGAACCATCAACAGACAGGGCAAGGGGCTGGGGGTATAGCTCAGTGGCATAAGCGCTTGCCTGGCAAGCGCAAGGTCCTGAGAGCGATCCCTGGTACCGGAAAAAAACAAAACAAAACAAAACAAAAAACAGACAGGGCGAAGGCCTAAAACCAACTGTACATATACCCTAATCCTTATCCAATTCTATCAGCTCCCCCCAAGCCTGCCGTTACCCACCACCACAGCCAGAATAAAAGATTCTCATTAAACCAAACCACAAATTCTCAACGTAGTCCGGCCTTGCCACCTCCTCCCACTCCACACACACACACACACACACACACACACACACACACTGAGGTTCTTTGGAGACTGTGTCCCCATTCCCATGGCAGACAGTGACCTCACCCAGAACTCTAATTGAAAAGATTTAGGAGGAAATACTCTATTGTACAAGAATACCAAACAAAAATGCCTATGTTTTTAATTGAGTTTTACTGCTATTTCTATATCTAGATTAATAAATGTATGGCTTTAGGTTTCAAATATGTAAATGAGTCTTTATTGCTGTGAAATGCCACCAAGTTTTCTGAATATTTGTTCCATCATGCATCTGTGTGACATGGCACAGATTCTCCTAGTAAAATAACATTCAAAATGCCAAAATATTTAAAAACAGACAAGGCAGTTCACTGCCACCAGATATCTATATGATATGCTAGACATCTTCATCTTTAAAAAAATCAAAAGAGCTGAGTTGGCTATTAAAGAACTAATCTTTATTTCATCCTTTAAGTTTTTGACCATTATTCTCATTTGATTAAAAAGTAGAGTTTCTCATGCTTAACAGATCCCAGCAGGGAATGTTTGACAATACTGGCATTTTTCTTCCTTTTTAAATACTTACCAGGAAGAGAGACTTGATAGCAATGGGTAACAAAACACACACACACACACACACACACACACACACACACACTCAGGCATGACACAATCAGCCAGCCACATTAGGGTGGAATTTCTAAGAAACAGACCCTGATCTGAATCTGGTAATAAATGTCTCACAGTTGTACAGCTTGCAATTTTCTTGCCCTTCAGAACAACAACAACAAAAAAATATGATCACATGGGCATATCTAAGCGCTCTGAGTTTCCTTTTAAAATGCCAGCATTGGTAGAGGCAAACATGGTGTTAATTACTTAGTGCTTTCTGCAATGCCAGTGCCTGTGGAGTTTATGGTGCCCCAAATATGGTGAAACCTGGGGTGCAGCTCCCTGCCTTCAATTCAAACGAAGCAGTGCGTGTGAGGTACAGACTCCTCTACAGGGAAGCCTGCCAAGCCCAAGTTCCAGCTCCCCGTTCTCAGTTTTGGGGCCCCATCTCAACGTCTCCAAGGGGGGAAACAGTAAACATGTGGAACTCAGTGGCACACTGTTGACCCTCTTGTGTCTCTCTGTCCCCCCAAGATTTTCTCCACTTCCAGGGCTGGAAGAAAAGCGGGGGAAAAGAGGATCTTCTGACGTTTTAAAACAATGCATAAATAAGAAAGTGTCCAGAGTGTTGTGGAAGAGCGCTGTCTCCTTCAGTATGAACGTGCAGAAGAAGGCAAGTGGCTTAAATAGGAAGCATCATCACACGTATAAATAATTCTGCTTGTTAGAGCGTTTCAGATAGCTAAATAGCAGCCAAAAAAACAAACTGTGGAAAAGAGTTATACAATTTGGCAGAGATAGGGTTATTTAATTAAAACTGAAAACAATTTTCCAAATAAATATACCTCTTCCTGTTTAGTTAGTACCTGGAATTGTCTGAACTAATGTAGCTAAGCAGAGTTACTAGTAACTGCTCTAATGGCAAACGTTAAAAGGCGTGGCCAGTGACATCCAGGGAGTACAAACAACCAGACACCGGAAAGAACTGGACAGGCTGGGTCATGGCAGAAGTCATTCCCATAATGGCACAGCCAGGGCCCATCTGCCCTAGACAGGAAGGAAGCCCAAAGTCCACCCTCCTCACTCTGCAGAAGAGCATCAGCTTCTTCACCTGCCAAATGAGGCTGTCACAATGAAAAGGCAAAGTTCCTAAAAATATTCCATCTTCTCGTGACTTCATGAGCAAAGCATAGTGAAAAACAGCACACTCCAAGGGGACTTCCAGAACACCTGGGACAGAAGAAGTGGGCTGGCGAGATGGTTTGATTATTTAAAAAAAAAAAAAAAAAGTGGTTTGTCCCCTGTCTATATTTTGAACCATTATTTTACCTACACAACGTCTAATTGTCCCTTTCAGTTAGCAGGAAATGCAGCTTGGAGGATTGAAAAATTAATTTGTCAGTATAAGTTCATTTGTTACAATAAACGCCCCACAATAGAAGTTGGTGGCAATGGGCAGACTGCATGTGCAGGGGCAGGGGACCCTTGGGGTATCTCTGTACCTTCCATTTAGTTTGTTAGGAATTGAAAACTGCTCTCAAACAAAAATTCCATGAAAAATTAAATTAATAAATCAAGCCCTCTGGAACTCACAACCACTGCTAGAGAAATGTAAATTGGCACAAGCATTTTGGAATACACAGTGATATTATCTAGTAAATTTAAAGACACAAGCCAGGTATGTAATCCCAGCACTCAGGAGGCTGAGGCAGGAGGACCATTGTGAGTTCAAGACCAGTGTGAACTGCATAGCAAGACCCTGTCTCAAAAAGACACTAGAGTCTCACATAGTAATCCATAGCAATCCATTCCTACATATAAAGGAGTATGCTTCGTTTGCACCAGGAAACATGCACAAAAATATAGAAATTTTTAAATTAGAAGTCATGCTAATGGTCATCAACAACACAATCAATTGCAACTATATGGTAGTGTTTTCACCATAAAATGAATTACAGGCTCACAGAAGGGGCAGCAAGTACAACGGAAAGTGGAAACAGTCAGGTCACTAAGGAATATACAAGGGTGATTTAAATTAATAGGAAGTTCAAAACAAGGAAAAACCAAACATGCCTATATATATATATATATATATATATATATATATATATATATACATACACACACACATATTTAGGAATGGAATATACAGAAAGGAAATGATTCATATAAAAAGCTGAGATATTATCTCAGAGGGAAAAGAGGAGAATGCGAAAGGCTGAGGGATACTGGTACCTCAGGCTCCACTGGTGTGTGTGTGTGTGTGTGTGTGTGTGTGTGTGTGTGTGTGTGTCTCATCTCCCTCAGCCCCTTTCTTTCCCACCAATACTTGTAAGTGCTATCTACACACGCACATGGAGGGGGAATGGGGTTTTTAGAACACAGTGATTGATTCAAGGTCCTCTCCACAACAACCAAATCAAAATTTCTGAAGTGGGAAGTGAGCATTAAACTTTCCTAAAGATTCTCAAGTTATTTAATGAAAAGCCAGGTTTGGAGAGAGAGAGGGAGAGAAAGGAAGAAAGAAAAAGCAGTGGCCCTGAATCAAGGCCAGCAGTTTTCTGTAGCTGTTGGCTTCAAGCAGGAGCCTAAAGTGCCATCTTTCTATGGTCTGTTGGCCATTTCAGAACTTTAGAAATGTAATGGTCAATTCATTAGACACAAATAACTAAATAAATTTTACAAGAGAACTTCAAGATGGCAACCAGGTAGGCAGCAGAGACAGAACCTCCTGGAGGAATGCCACTCAGACAAAGGGCAGAAGGGAAAGAGGTGGGTATCCTGAACTCAGGAAGGATCTGAAATGGGAATTGAAGCCCTCAGAAAGACTGAGCAAAACCTCTGCTGGAGGAAACAATCAGAGATCTGCCATGGCACAGTCGGGGGGGGAGAGGAGAAGGAGGAAGTCACTGCACCAAGCACACCCATGGCCCGTGCCCTTGTTCCGCATTCGCAGCTTCAGCTTTGGAGGCCCATGCTCACGGAAGCTTCCCGACTCAGCCAGGGGAGAGCGGAGTTCCTAGAGCTGGTCCAGGGCTAGAGAGGGGACGGCACAGCCAGGAAAGGAGGCAATGGCAGTCGGGAGCAGTTGTTGAACCCAGTGTGAGAACGAGAGGTTGAGACAGACACTGGGGCAGAGTCCCCACCCTGCGGCAACCTTCCTAATCAGCGCCTGGAGAGAATCAATGCAACTAGTACACAGCCTACCACACCCGGCTCTGCACCTGCCTCGAGGCCGTGGCCCCCTGCCTCTCTGCTGGGTGAGCCGCTACCAGCGGAGAGCAGCGGGGAACCTCAGCAGTGAGCCGCGGTGGCTCCCAGGGCTCTGACCAAGGAGCGGACAGGGGCTCCAGCACCACAATGGGAGGGAGATGCAGATGGAGGTGGATCACGTGGCTCCACGCCCTTCTCACTCCAACATCAAGCAGGAAGCACTAGCTGGGTTGGCAGAACTCAGCTCCCACCCTGAACTCTCTCTGGGAGCACCTTGAGTCTCGGTGGCTTGAGCAAGCACCGCCTGCTCCTGGCAACAGTGGGACAAATCCACGGTCTTCAGGACTCACCCCAAACTATTAATGTGAGCACCAAGAGGGTCTCCTTACAGCTTGCACATATGAACCTTGCATGAACCCATAGCAACAAATTAGATGAAAAGCAGCAGACTGGGAGTCTGAAAAACAAAAACATACTCTATACAGCACACCCGAGCAAATCCTCCAACTGTATTCTAGAATTAATCTTTAAACTCAGTTCATACCCTGAACTAACACAGTGAGAACGGGCTGGGGAGATTTCAAGCCCTTATACCAAGCATCGTAAGTTCACCCAATGCCAGCTGCAAGGCATGGGGAACAATAATACTGGAGATCAGGAGGAGGGAGGAGAAGAAAGGGCCTCTGGCATTGAGGCAATGGGACAGAGCCGAAAGGGTCACCGAGGGCACCCCAACGGGGGTGTGTGCCCCGCGGCTGCTCTGCTGTGGACCCCGCGGCTGCTCCACTGAGGGCCCCGCGGCTGCTCTGCTCAGGGCCCCGCGGCTGCTCCGCTGTGGGCCCTTCTGAGGGCACCCCACGGACTGGACCCGCCCCCACCCATAGCACGGCGATGGGGCGGAGCCAGGCAGTCCGCTGTGAGCATAGGTGCTTTTCTACCTCTGACCACAACAGTTTGTATACACCCATGTATGCTATAGTATAGTCTGAGGCAGCTATATCTCTTCCCATGGCAAGAGTCCAGGGGTATAGATAAACCCAGGAATACAGTTACTATCACAGGGAAGATGACTGATTGAGTAGTAGGGCAATGGAGATGAGGGAGGAGAAAATTGAATGATCAAATGGGCCACATCATCTGTGTAACTGAGTAACATGTGAAGGTAACATTATGTAGGACAGCATCCAGAGCTAATTCCCTTCTATGTTCTCTATAGTTTTGTATTTCCTCAATCGTTTTTGTATTGACAGAAGTAAAGATAACTTTATATTATGCAGCATCCAGTGCTGATTCCCTACTATCTTCTCTATAATTTGGTATTTCCTTTAATGTTTATGTGTTAACTAATGTGAAGATAACATTATGTAATACAACATCCAGTGCTAATTCCCTACTATGTTCTGTATAATTTTGTATTTTTGGTATTGTTTATGGCTTATTCTGGTTCATGTGTCTCCATTCTTTTGTCTTTAAAATAAAAATTAAAAAATAAATAAAAAATGAAAAAAAGAAAGAAAAAGGAAAAGGAAGGAAGGAAGGAAGGACAAACTAACAAACTTTATCCCAATGGTCTCCCTTTTAGGATGCTGCCTTCTCAATTAGCTCTGAAGAGCTATCTATCACCTAAAAAGAATGTCACCAAAGAACTACCCAAATAAAGTTTTCAGTTACTTTTACAATATCTTTCATCCACATTATTTATTGCTAAGCCAGGAAATAGCCCTAAACATTTAGCAAGATACTAAACTTAAAATGCAATGAGTACAGTAATCAAGAAGCAAATGATATTTTTAAATGCAAGATAATTCAGACATACTGTACTGAATAGGATTCAGTAATGTTTCATAGCCCTTGAGAAAAGCCACTGAAATGTATTTTAACACATTGTTTTTAGAAGATCAAAGTACTTCTTTTTAATTCACAAACTTCCAATTCATGACAGTAAGTTCTACTTGATTTCTAAAGTCCCATATGAGGTGTGACTGAAAAATACAGTAAATGTTTAAATTTTTAAAAAAGTATAACAGTAAACAACATATTACTTTTAATTCCCCCCAATACTCACTCTCATATTTTTCATTTTTTGCAGTTTTAAAGAAAAGAAAAATAAACGATAAAAACAATGGTATAAAATTTCAAAAAAGTAGCAGGAGAGTAACACTGGGTAGTACATTGCGTATTGTTATCTTCAGACATAGGCCTGAAAAACTGGTCAAGCAATATGGGCATAAACCTTTCTTTTCAATGAGCTAATAGCAATTAGTAGAATAACTATCTTAACTATCTTCTGTGTGTCTGTATATATATAATTTTTCTTTTCCTCTCCTTTTCTCCTTTCCCCCACTCCAGTTTTTCTTTCCTTGTGAGCATTTTCTTCCCATTTCCCAATATCTATTGTACATTTTGGGTCTTATTTACTCTTTCAGCTTCTCACACTAGGGAGACAATACGATGTTTACACATGTGAGACTGATTTATTTCACTTATAAGTATGGACTCAAGTCCCATCCATTTCCATATAAATTTCTTTTTTTTTAAACAATGGAAGTTAAAGCAGAATATATTTACTGAGGGAAAGAAAGCTTCTGTCCAAGAGAGGTACAGAAGGGGGCCCTGAGTCGGTTGTCCGGGAACCTGTCTTTTCTATGGATTTTTACGGAGCAAATCCAGGAGATGGGGCAGGTCCAATGTAGAAAACATGGGAACTCACTAGGTGGGCGTGAAGTGGGACAAAACTGATAGGTTTTTGCAGCGCAGAGAGAAGTAAAGCAGAATAAAATGCCTTTATTGTGGGTGTGGAGAAGACCACAGTAGGGAAGAGAAAGAGAGACGTGGAACTTCTGACAGCCTGTCATGGGGTCAAGGGCTAAATAGGCCCAGGCTGGAGGTGGGGATTAGGAGGCAGACTGCTTGATATGGTAGATCAGGATTGGGCAGAAGTATAGGAAAAGGAAACAGAATATTATAAAAAGGGAAGTAGGAAGTCATAATTTGACTTGGAGGAAGAAGGGTGGCGCTTAGCACATGGCCTCTAGAGGCCAATGCCATATTGGCTTCATGACCTTCAGTGCCATATTGGCTGGATGCCATAGTGACTAGGCAGGAATTACAGTGAGGTGAGAAACCCACCATTCCCATCTTTTGGTTATAGGGGACAATGACTCCTCTTAGACTGCTTCCTGCTGAATAGGTGTGTCGATGTGATAGGGGGCAATGGGACGATGGGTGTCACCTATGTGAATGCCAGTATTGAGGATGTCTGCTAGAGTGACAAGTTTGTTCACCATGATTGCATGAAGCCTGGATTGAATAAAGCTAGACAAAAGTTTAAAAATGCAGGGCCCTACAAGTACACAGGTTATTATCATGATTATAGGACCTAGAAGAGGTAGCAAGAATGGTGCCCATGATCCAAACGTGTCATTTACCAGCACCATGGTATAGGGGGAGAGATAATTTTTCAACTCTGGGCATTTATGCTCAAGCCAGGTGAGAAGATTTTTCACTTTGTCCATAATGATTTCAGATTTACATACAGAGTAGCAACATTCTTCTCTCAACACAGCACAGGTGCTTCCCTTATTGGTTATTAGGATGTCAAGGGCACAGCAATTTTGGAGGGTAATCACTGCAAGGCTATCAATTTGGTTTTGAAGTATGGCCTGTTTTATTAACTTTAGTTTTTATTTAGGAGAGAGATCAGCTATGGTGTCATTTATGCTGAGTATAGTTAGTCAAGGCCTTGATATGTATCATATAACACTCTCTTTAGACAAGTCTGGTGATTTTCAGTAACAGGAACCTAGCATATTTATTGTTGGTTTTTATCTGTATGGTTACTTAGAGTTTTGTAATCTCTAGGAAAGAATAAACCAATTTCTTGGTGAAACTAGTGTAATTATGGCACTGCTTTATACATCTTGTATAATTTTCTGTTGGAGTTTAAGACCAAGTTAAAGTGAGACCTATAGTAATTAAAATTAACTTCTTGCTATCTATCAAGGTCAGTTAAATCTCCTCAGGATTTATCTTGGAACCATGTACAGTGCTTATCAGTTCTAATGTCAGTGTCAGCCATCTGGATGAGTCACAGCCATTGCTTGACCAAGTTGCTTTCTTTGAAACCTTAGGAGACACTTTCTCCTGGTGACTCTCCTTAGGCACACTATACACCATAGAATCATTTTCCTCTGTGATCCCATAATCTCCTTGATAAGATCAGGGACTCAACTGAGTTATATGATGTTGCAGCAGAGGTTCTCCTATGTCCTGAGTCTTTATTGACCTCAGAGGCCAAGAGCCAAGTATTGGCTGCCCTCTTAGCCTATCTGTCTTTCTAGTTTGGTCTCCAAACCTCAGTTGTTGAACATCTAGAAGAGAAGATTAATGACAAATTGTAATGGGAGCAGTGAACTTAATTATCAAAATTCTATCTGAGTATTAGATTCCCTGAATATAAAGTACAACCAGAGAACTATTACTTCTTACCAAACATGGATGTTCTAGTAGTTGACTCCCTGTGGAGTATTAACAGACAAGAGTTATATAAGAAAGTCAAAAATCACACATAGCACTACAACATAACAGGTATGATGACATTTCTGTAGCACAATAGGATGAGTCTTTTAGTCCTCATCCCTACCTAATACATAAGGAGCTTTTATCCAATTTGTCCTTAAATAGGATGTCATTTAAGAAATTTTTAACAGTGTCTGGGTTAAATCTCTAAATGTAGTGGCATATATATCACATAAGATTTTGCTAAAAGGTTAACATTTAAATGATGAACTCATGTTGGCCTGATGAGAACCTCTTTAATATGAGTATCTGGAGCATGAAAGAAAGGCAGATGTCTGAATCTGAAAGAAAATGTCTATCACTTTTATAAACAATCCCAGTTTTACATTTTAGAATATCATACATGAATATGTGTAATATACCATGAAATTGACAATAATGAATTATTATTTTGTTTTTTAATATAGTTTTGTACCAATAACATCTTTTAATCAAAAATATCTTATTGTCTTATTTTCGAAAGTTTAACCTTCTGCCAATGGCTAGTGTAAACATATCACAATAGCATATTTTGAACAATATTTATTGGGGTGTTTGCCATAAGGGGCTTCCTATTAATGAACTGGACAAAATGTTTCCAGGCAGTTGCTTCCTTATCATCAATTGAAGTCCTGTCCAACAGTTTCTCCCTACCATAAGGGATTTTTATGTAGTTACCTTAACAATTTTTTAAGTTTTGTGAACGTATAACATTTATAAAATCAATTTTGATGATATTTTGACCAGCTAGAAACCTTGGTGGAAGCATACCCTTAACTTAGATCATATACCTATAACTGAAATTACAAGCAGTTGTTTCAAAAGTCAAAAAATACAAGAAGAAAATTTTGTAGAGCTCAAATAAAACAGCTGTTTACAGATTAGACAGAGAGACAAACAAATAAAAACACATACACAAGACAATTTGCTTATAAAATCAGAGTGCACTCAAATATATTTTTGGTCAAATTGCATTATAATAATTTTTATAATTTTTTAAGTTTGTAATTATAAAGACTAGTCAGAACTCTTTTTATTTTTGTAGGTCAGGTAGAGATCTCTTAGAATATGGAAAAAATTAAAACTTTTTATCTATAACTAATATATTTTTAGTACTTTATTTTGTCTTAAGAATATCAACAACTTTTATGTCCCTTTTTGTGTCCCAAGACACCTACGGCATTGTGACCTTGATAGGTAGTGTACAGAGAAAAGTGCTGAGTAGGGTTTGGGAGAGTGAGGGCTGAGGCCCTTAAAAGAGCCTCTTCTGTGGTGAGACCAAGCAGATCGTCCAACAATGAATCTAGTGGCCATAAGGTCTCCTGTGAGGGCAAGGAGCTAGTGGATGGCTTACTCACTTTCCTGTGGCTAGGACACTCACACTTCCAATGGCCCTTGAGGTTGCAGCATGAGACAAGGCTTCTTGGGTGGTTGTGGGTTGGGGTAGGCTCATGCCCAGTGTCCTTTGTTGCCACACTTGAAGCATGGTCTAAGAGGGGCTTGGGCATTGCTGCTGGTACCACTTTGTTTGGCATCTGCCTCCTTATGCTTGTCTACTTTAGGAACCCTGAGTGACGCTTCTAGAAGCTCATGTTGATATTGGGCAGCTGCCTTAGCAACTGCCAGTCTGCTAGCCTGCCTGTCTAGTTTTTGTCGTTCCTGTCTGTTATTGAAAACACAAAAGGCCAAAGCTAAGAGCTCTTTCTGTGAGGACTGAGGGCCAAGCTCAGATTTTTTAAATTTAGTCTGAATACCCGGGGCTGACTATGAGATAAAGTGAGATATACCTGCATGTAACTGTGGCTCTAGATCAGTAAACTGGCTTAGAGTCTCAGTGAGATGAGCCAGAAATTCAGCAGGATTTTCACTGTCCCTCTGAGTCTGCTCCATAAGTTTATTATAATTCATGGGCTTATGAGAGATCTTTTTAAGGCCCGCCATAATAGAGTTGATCATTATTTTGATCTTGTAGGAGCCCTCAGGCCCCTGATAATCCCAATGGGGATCTGTAAATGTTACTGTAGCAGCTCCATCAGGATAATCAGGATTAGCTCAGTGCTTAATGTTAGCCTCCAGTTGGGCTGCATCCCATAACTCTTTTCTTGGCTGAGGAGAAGAGCTGAGTTGAGAATGGTGAAAAGATCTTTATAATGCAAATCATAAGAACTGCTGACAAATTCTAACCCCAAAATATATCTGTGGGGATCAGATGCAAAAAACCCCAATTTATTAGAAATTTGTGAAACGTTGGAGAAGGTAAAAGGAACATGGATACGAACTAGCCCTTCAGGGCTGGCCTGTTCCTGAAAGGGGCACAAAAGTTGAGATTAAGACCACTTAGGAGGTGTTGAAAGGTGAGTAGAGTTTGGAGGGAGCAGCAGCGAGCAAGTGGAACCAGGGCAAGATGGCCGAGGGTGGCCATGTGACTTAGAGCAAGATGGCCACCAGTGGCCATGTGGCTGGCAGTTGCCATCTTGCAACTTTTTACCATATGCTCTCTTAGATTGGGTATGTTGGGCCAGGGAGAGGAAGGTGATGCCGAAAGGGAAGAAGAGGAAGAAGAACCTTGAGACAAAATACATGTTGTATCTGGAGAGGATGGGGACCCATCAAACAATTTCAGAGGAGAATGAGACCTTGCATGGGGCCAAGCGCGTGGGGCTGAGGGTGGGGATGATGGCAGAGGAGTAGAGGGAGAAGGAGTAGTGTTGGAGGATGGTGTGTGGAAAGTGGGGGATAGGCAAACTGTGGTTTGGGAGATGGAGAAGGCTCAGAAATGGGCAAAGGAAGGTAGAGAGAAGGGGACGGGGCCGATAGATGTGACGGCAGAGGTGAGGAGCTTCGGCCATCTGGCTGATCAGGTTGAGAGGAGGGTAAAGAGTCAGCTTATGGAGACTGAGGATAAGGTGAGGGGGGCAAAGGCTGGAGGGACATCATCGAGAGGGTCAGGAGAGGCTTTGGAACGGGATTCTGGTGGTGTGGAATGGGGCAAGCATATTTGGGCTGTCCCACATGCCTGAAGGAGAGAAGGATGTGCCCTGAGAGCAAAAAAGGCATGAACATATGGCAATTCCTTCCATTTGTTGTTGCCATAGCAAAAATTGTCTAGGTCTCTAAGGATATTAAAGTCAAAGGTTAATCCTTTTGGTTTAACAGTATCTCTTAGTCCCAAAGTATTTAAATTAGACAAGAGACAACTGAGTGGAATGTACTTTGGGGGCTGAGAAGTAATGTTTCCCATTGTGTGGCCAAATCAAAGGTGAGCCAGATGCTGAAGCAGCCGATCCTCGAAATCCCTGAGAGGGCTTTCACCCTTTCTGGAATGCGAGAGAGGAGAAAATGCCCAAATCCACTCTCCCAATCATCATCAAGAAGGCAGGAGGCATCCTGAAGGATGAAAAGGACGCAATAGTCCTAAAAGAGAGTCCTGACGTAGGCCTGTGGTTTTTGGAAAAGGAGCAAGGGTAAAACAGGAACTCCCAGAAAGGAGGAGGCTCACCTGGAAAATGGGAGCAGGCCACTGTTAGATGAAGGCTGGCAACAACAAATATCCAAACAAAGGAAAAAGGCTCACCGGCAGGGGGGCTCAAACCAAGGGAGCAAAAGTTCTCTCCCTTAGTTAAGGCTGCACAGCCTGCTTTGAGTCATGGCACCAATATGATAGGTTTTTCCAGCACAGAGAGAAATAAAGCACAATAAAATGCCTTTATTGTGAGTGCAGAGAAGACCACAGAAGGGAAGAGAAGAGAGACATAGGGCTTCTCTTCCTATAAATTTCTCAAGTTTATCCTTCTTTATAGCTGAGTAGTACTCCATTGTATAAAAATACCACATCTTTTTTATCCATTCCTCAGTGGATGAGCATTTGGGTTGTTTCCAAGATTTTTCTATGACAAACTGTGCTGCTATAAACATGGGACTCAGCCTCATTTGAAAACACCTGGCTCATTGTTCTTGCCACTTTCCAAAGCAGTTCTCGAAGTCTTCTTTCATAAGTATCTTTAGTTATGCTGTTATAGTTGCCTTAACATCCTGAATGAATTAAAAATATTTACCTTTCATGGTCATCTTGACTTGGGAGAAAAGTCAGAAGTTGCAGAGTGCCAGATCCAGGAAGTAAGAATGAGGACACATGGTAGTGCCTTTACCAGCCTCTGTCAAATGGCACTCACCAGCAGCATTCACCATATTTTTTTTTCACACCGCATAAAGACGCTCACAAAGGCAGACTTCCAGAACTGCTTAAGAAAGTGTGTTTCAATTGAGGAAAAGTATTTTAGGGGAATTAATGACAATGTGTATTTTACTCCAATAAATTTTTTAAAATTTAAACACTATTGTGGCCCTGAATCAAGGCCAGCAGTTTTCTGTAGCTGTTGGTTTCAAGCAGGAGCCTAAAGTGGTATCTTTCTATGGTCTGTTGGCCATTTCAGAACTCTAGAAATGTAATGGTCAATTCATTAGAAAGTAACAAATAGCTAAATAAATTTTACAAGGACTTCAAGACGGTAACCGGGTAGGCAGCAGAGAGAACCTCCTGGAGGAATGCCACTCAGACAAAGGAATATAGGAATATAGCGACATGTGAAGGACAGAAGGGAAAGAGGTGGGTATCCTGAACTCAGGAAGGATTTGAAATGGGAATTGAAGCCCTCAGAAAGACTAAGCAAAACCTCTGCTGGAGGAAACGATCAGAGATCCCCCTGGCATAGTCGGGGGGAGAGGACAAGGAGGAAGTCACCGCTCCAAGAACACCCATGGCCCGTGCCATTGTTCCAGCATTCACAGCTTCAGCTTCAGAGGCCCATGCTCAGGGAAGCCTCCCGACTCAGCCAGGGGAGGGCGGAGTTCCGAGAGCTGGTCCAGGGCTGGAGAGAGGAGGGCAAGGAGGCAATGGCAGTCGGGAGCAGTTGTTGAACCCAGTGTGAGAATGAGAGGTTGCGACAGCCACTGGGGCAGAGTCCCCACCCTGTGGCAACCTTCCTAATCAGTGCCTGGAGAGAATCAATGCAACTAGTGCACAGCCTACCACACCCAGCTCTGCACCTGCCTCAAAGCCGTGGCCCCCTGCCTCTCTGCTGGGTGAGCAGCTACCAGCGGAGAGCAGTAGGGAACCTCAGTGGTGAGCCCCAGTAGCTCCCAGGGATCCAGCCGAGGAACAGATGGGGGCTCCAGCACCGCAACGGGAAGGAGATGCAGATGGAGGTGGATCATGTGGCTCCACGCCCTTCTCACTCCAACATCAGGCAGGAAGCACGAGCTGGGTTGGCGGAACTCAGCTCCCACCCTGAACTCTCTCTGGGAGCACCTTGAGCCTTGGTAGCTTGAGCAAGCACCACCTGTTCCTCGCAACAATGGGACAAATCCATGGTCTTCAGGACTCATCCCAAACTATTAATGTGAACACCAAGAGGGTCTCCTTACAGCTTGCACATATGAACCTTGCATGAACCCATAGCAACAAATTAGATGAAAAGCAGCAGACTGGGAGTCTGAAAAACAACAACATACTCTATACAGCACACCCGAGCAAATCCTCCAACTCTATTCTAGAACTAATCTTTGAACTCAGTTCATACCCTGAACTAATACAGTGAGAATGGGCCAGGGAGATTTGAAGCCCTTATACCAAGCATCATAAGTTCGTCCAATGCCCAGCTTCAAGGGGTGGGGAATGGTAATACTGGAGATCAGGTGGAGGGAGGAGGAGAAGAAAGGGCCTCTGGCATTGAGGCAATGGGACAGAGCTGAACGGGTCACCGAGGGCACCCCAACAGGGGCATGTGCCCCGTGGCTTCTCCTCTGTGGGCCCCATGGCTGCTCCACTGTGGGCCCCGCTGAGGGTGCCCCATGGACTGGACCTGCCCCCACCCATAGCATGGCGACGGGGCAGAGCCGGGCGGTCCGCTGTGAGCATAGGTGCTTTTCCACCTCCGACCATGGCAGTTTGTATACACCCATATATGCTGTAGCATAGTCTGAGGTAGTTATATCTCTTCCCATGGCAAGAGTCCAGGGGTATAGATAAACCCAGGAATACAGTTATTATCATGGGAAGATGACTGATTGAGTATGGAGATGAGGGAGGAGAAAATTGAATGATCAAATGGGCCATCATCCGTGTAACTGAGTAACATGTGAAGGTAACATTATGTAGGACAGCATCCAGAGCTAATTCCCTTCTATGTTCTCTATTATTTGTATTTCCTCAATTGTTTTTGTATTAACAGAAGTGAAGATAACTTTACATTATGCAGCATCCAGTGCTGATTCCCTACTATCTTCTCTATAATTTGGTATTTCCTTTAATGTTTGTGTGTTAACTAGTGTGAAGATGACATTATGTAATACAGCATCCAGTGCTAATTCCCTACTATGTTCTGTATAATTTTATATTTTTGATATTGTTTATGGCTTGTTCTGGTTCATATGTCTCCATTCTTTTGTCTTTAAAATTAAAAAGAAATGAAATAAAAATTTAAAGACTATTTATTTTGAACCCTCCCTGTATATACTCATCATGATCTCGGCTCATGTATCTAAGTTATTTGGTAGGCAACCTTGAATGACACCACTTGTAAATGCTAAGACCTGTGCACGCAACAATGGACATAGTCCTTGCCTTTTGAGAAGCCCACAGACAGCTCAGTGTGTTCAGAATAAAATAGGTATCTGAGCCATGCAATCACTGTCTGATGAAGTACAGGTCTAGGCTTAGATGCAGCATAAACAGAAATAAGGGAACTATCTGGCCTCTAAGAAAATAGATCTGCAGGTGAAATTATTTTAGCCTATATCATGAATCATGGTTTGAAAGTTTACAGATGTTTGTGAAAATGCCAAAAATAAACAAAAGTAAATACAATGGAAAAAATTAGCAAAATTTTACATGGAGAGTAGAAGATAGAATTTGGTGGGGGCACCACACCATCTCTGCACTGTTTTCAGGATTCTTGGGGAGGATGAGAAAAGAGGTCATGTCTGGTAGCCTCATCCATTCACACAGTCTGCCCAGGGCTCTGGTACACACATATACAAATCCTCCTCTTACACAGAAGATGGGATGCTTGCCAATCCAGGGTAAGAACAGCAAATATAAACACATTTAATGGAAAGATGGGAATGGGGCACCCTAAGGAGCACAACATGGCAGGGTTTAAGTCCCTGAAATTTCTTTTTTGCACCAGATGCATTTGAGATACTCAGATTAGAAAAACCCCTGGTTAAAAGGTATCTAGGAAAACACACATAACACCCAAAAGCCTTCCCAAAAAACTGCATTGTGATGTACATCACTGGGATGTATTTTATGAGTTTGGCATCTCATACAGGCTAGTTATAATTTGGTTAGTAGAGTTAGTACTAAACTAGTTGAAATGCTAAAAAGTCTTTATCAGAACTCTGAGATGGCATCCAGCCAAAGGGTCTCACATTTGGCGGACATTTCCAGGCTGAACTGTACAACATACACACTGGGACACAGTTTTAAGAATCCAGACCCAACATTATGTAGTGCAAAGGGGACAGAGCAGAGGTCTGGGTTGAAAGACCTGGATTTTCAGCACTTACCAGGCTAGGACTTTGGGGAAGCCATCTAATTTTCAAGTTTCAAATTGACTGATCTATAAAAAGGAAAACATCCGCCCAGCCTACTATGGGAATGTTGGAGAGTCTATAATGCAAGTAACGTACGGGCCAGGACCCTCAAGAATGAGGAGAGCCAGTGCTGGCGTGGGAGAGGTGTCTGGGCAGTTGTATACACGCTCTGATCTTGTTAAGACGACAATTATGATAAAGCCACCAAATAGATACGTGGCATGTTTGAAAACAGTTTCCCCCTGGTTACAATTTCAAAGCGTAATTGAAGGGACTAGCCAGCTGCTTAGGAGGCACTGTAATTGCGTCATTGTAGTACACCAGATACGCGAGTAAGACAAATGCGCTGTCATCCGCCGCCTTGGGCAGCAGGTAGTCATTAGGTGTTGTAAGGAGCAATTATGCCAGACTTCCTTTCCCACCTGTGCAATCCATTTCCTTCTCATTTGTTAGTATTTATTCAAGGCTATGATTTAAATTCACCACCTATCTACTCGATAATTTGCTGACCGCCTACAGTGCACCAGCACCCTCCTTCACTCTCCCACACCACCGGTGAGTTGGAATTCTCAGATGCCCTCCCCACTTGCCCAGCAGGGACCCTGTTTTGTTTGGCAGACCAATGAAAATACATCGTATGTTCCTGGTATTATTGACAAGCAGGCACAGTATGGACTCATCGTGTCTCATAACTGGCTTTTGGAAGTACGCAGTGCCAGTCTGGAGAGAAACACAGTGAGAAAAGGTGTCACAGATCTATGGCCAGGCAGGGTCCATGCCATGGCCAGGCTCTGGATGCCAGAGCCCCATGTCAAAAATCCCAGACTGAGAAATATTAACCTCTTCGCAGGTAAGCTCTAGCATGAAGACTTTACCCCTGCCTCTGCAGAAGCACCACTGGGGCAAAATACCAACAAGCACAACTTAAACGTGGAGAGGGTTATTTCAGCTCACAGTTGCAGCCCCTGATCCCCTGATTGGCTGGCTTCAAGGCAGGAACAGGAGAGCAGAGGGAAAGGTGCCCAACCACAGCAGCCAGGAAGCAGGGAAAGGAGGAACCAGAGATAAGAATGTACTTTTCTGGGTCCACATCCCCAGCCCCAGCCTCCAATAAGGCCCTGCCTCCCAAGAGCACGTTGGCTCCGGATGAGTATGGCACCCCCATCACCTGCATCATCCAGTCAACTTCCACATGTGAGACTTGTGGAGGACACAGTAGATCGAGACTGTAACAACCTGCAAAGGGTGTTGTGAAGAGAGGCGAGGGGAAGGGAAGTGGGAGCAACCAAGGAGGAGATCAGTACCTGCGGTGCTGCCTGCCTGGAGGTGAGGCTGGGAGGTGGGAAGAAAAAGTTAAACAAAAACCTAGATGCACTAGTGAGAGTAAAGAAATAAACCACCAGAACACATTAATGTCATGCCCAGCAAACTACCAATAAGGGCTGTATTTTCCCCAGCTTCTGTGGAAAGCTGCCATTTATTCATTTAATTCTGGCAGCCACTGTATGGGACAGGTCCTATCATTACCTTCAACTCAGAGCAGCCAGAAACTTGGCCCAGTAATGCTGCTGCCCAAGCTCACTGATAGAGTAAACAGAGCGCCAAGGATGTATACCCAGACTTTCCACCTCCCGAACTCAAGTTCTTAACTGTTATGTCTCCCGTGATGCCACGGCAGGCTTGGATTTGCCTCATTTACAGTGTTCTTGTCATAAAAAATATATATCAAAGCCAACAACAACAAAAAGTCAAAACTACAAAAATTAAAGCTTTGAGAGAAAACACAAGAGACTCACACTGTAAAAACTGGAAACTACTCTTTTTGAAAATCAGAACCCAATCATCTAGTATTAGATATACTTGTAACTTCTACAGTAACTTGTGGGGAGAAGATAGGACTTATGGGGAAAAATCTACACAAGAACAAAAGCCTTAGATTTTTTAAAAGAGGGCAAGAAAGGACAGGGTCACTATGAATCAGCACTTTAAAAGGTACAGAAAATAAACAAAAACCAGGCTACACAAATGCTAAGGAGCCAGGCTTACACCCAGGCTCCCAAGCAGGCGCACACACTCTTGTGAGGAACCTGGCAAATACAAGCACCCACAGCTACAGGAGCAGGAAAGGAAATCAGGTCTGTGAACATAAGGGGGGCTGCAGCAGATTGTCTCAGGTTTCGGTCCCTACAGCTCCACGCCACAGCAAGGCTCAGAGCTGAGAGTCAGCCCAGGTCTTGTAAAGGTCAGTGGAGATTTGCAATGGGACACACAGCTTCCCCAAGATCCCACTCTGCTACTTCCCTCCCCGGGCCTCTCCCATTCTTATTCTCCAGCCACTGCCCTTTAACCCCCAGGACAGGTTGTTGTAAAACCCACATCTCTTTGTCTTCTAAGTAAAATAGCACAAGAACAGCTGCCAGCCTTCAAGTGCTAGAGAAATCTGTAAAAACAGCAGACTTTTCACTTTTTCCTTCAGGAGAAGCATGAAGGGGTTCTTTGGCTGCTGTCAATTTCCAATTCAATTCTAGCCCACTGGGTACAATCAAAACCTGCCATGTGCATCCTGCACATTGGAGGGGCTCCCAGAGGCGGGGAGGCGGGAATGGGACGCAGCCAGCAAGAGCTGAACTTCAAAACACTCCTTAGTTCAGAGTCCCTGGGGAAGCACATCAGGCTAGGGTATATAAAAGTAAAAGCTCCCATCTATAGTCTTTTACCCGGAAAATTACAATAGCAGGAGAGAAAGTGGCCTGTACACAACCCCGCCTTCTATTGTCCAGTTGTGAGAGTGAGCAATTCCGCCTTCTAGAGTAAGGGCCATTGTTGGCAGACAAAACTAGGAAGCTTATTTTTTAATATGAATTTAAGCTACTCTTTTCCCTTTAAAATGCAGTGCCTTTTTTTTGGAACTCTTGACCTCAAGCTTGTTGGGCAGGTGCTGTGACACTGAGATACTGCCCCAGCCCTAAAATGCAGCACCTTGAACAGAGGATGTGCGCAACAAGGGAAACCAACTTACACCAGAAGGAGCAAAAGTCCTTTTCTGTGAGAGTTTATCCCTATTTCTTTATTAGCAGAGATCACATTCCTTCAAAGACTTCCTTGGGAGACAAAGAAAACATTTTAAAAGTAATGGTTTTAAATGTCACAGATAGTATATGGACGGATATCTAAGAACTGTCAAATAATTTTATCACTTTATCATAGTAATTCACCACAGGATCTTTTCCAAAGCTCATTCTTAGCAATTAAAGGAATATAATTTCAGCTTCACATGTCAGAAAAGGTGTGAGGATGCTGATACCATCACAAAGGCAGGAAGAATAGAAAATAAAATTAGATGTGGACACCACTGCTTCAAAACATATCTCCAAGGGAAACACACAAACCCCAGAGTCACTTGTCACCCAAAATGCATTCATTGCAAAACTAAAAAAGAGACCTAGAAATTTGTAGTTTGAAATAACCTTTCCATGGGCTTCCTACCCACTGGTGTCTTGGCTGGTGTGCCTTCACACACCTGCCCAGCCCAGGGTCCACAGGGGGCAGGAGGGGGCAGGACTCAACAACCCTCCCTGGTCACTAAGACCCAGTACACAGTGAAGCCCAACACATCAACAAAGCCTGTTCTCGCCTTGGCCTCGCCTCTATCTCAGCACACGACAGACTGTATTCAAGGATAAAAACACAAGCCAAGCCCCATGTGAAGTGTTACACAAATCTTGCTTCTTATCTATTACAGATGTCTTTCTTCTCTATTCAAAAACAAGAGAAACAGATATCCTGCCAGGCCAACATTCCCTTTCTTTGTGGCCTAGAGGAGAGATGATGCTTCTGACTGTGTGGCCTGAAGCAAGATTTAGATGTCACACAAATTGGCAGCTGCCCCCGAGTCTTTCATAATGCACTGCTAATTTTCACTTACGGGCTTTTCCTGCAGATAAGATGTCATATTAAAACTTCTCTTTAAGCTCCCCGTGTGAACGGTAAGGAATCAAGACACATTTTAACAGTCGTTGAATAAAATCTCTCATAAACTTTCCTATGAAATCCTTCTGGCCTCATTTCTTTTCTTTGTCCCTCATTAGTTGTAAAACACAGAAAAACAAACATTGTTCTCCAAAGGGTACTACTTTATGAAGACTATTCACAAAAGGTCAAACCGCCCCCGCTCTTCATAGTAGTACTATACTAGGACAACGTTTTCTGTTTCCTTTAAGTCCCTGTTCATAATGCTGTGAGTGGCTTTCTGGCAAATAAATATACCTTTTTTACACCTCCGTTACAATATACAACTGTGCAACCCATAAATCATTTCTCTAATTTCTAGATTCAAGTTTGAAACTATCATAGTGTTGCTTGCAAATTATGGAGCATATCCAATCTGATCTTTGCAATCAGTAATAAAAATATTAAATTCTCTAAGTGATCTGCCCGGGTCCTGCCAGCTATACCAACTGATCCTCTTTGGGGGCATCTCCTCAACCAGTCAGATAGCTGCAGGATGAGAAGCATGCTTCCTCAACAGATCAGCTGTTTAACTGTAAGCCCTAGATGGCCCTGAAGAAAACTTCTAAAAGCTCAATTGGCTGGTCCTTGAGATTTCTTCCATATATACGGTCATTTAGGAAGGCAGGAAGAAAGCTGAGCTTTTTAAGCTTGAGAAAGTAACTTAACAGATAAGACTTTTGTTAAATATTTTAATATTTTCCCTGCATATTCAATTCCCGGCACCCTCTTCACAGAAATAATCTTTGTTATGGTTTGGGTTGGTTTTTTTTGGTTAGTATAACAAAGAATCCCACATCTCCTGCAATAAGCAGAACATCTGCCTGTAAGGGGTCCTTTGATCACATAAACTACTTCTACTTAGACAACTGGAGAAGAGTCAAACTTCATTTTTCAAAATAATAATTTATTCTGGCAAAAAAAGTCTTGAATCTGCCAATTTACTACATATAAGTTTATAAGTATATGTGGCTCTTTTTGTGTATTTTTTTAAGGAAGTGGATCTTTTGGTTTCAATTTTTCATCCTTTAATGAAAAACTGCGCAGGACAAGCTTCACTTCCCCATAGGCTGGGAGAGGAGTCACTGCATTCACACGAGAAATGCCATTAGTCATGAGATAGCACCAGGACAGCGCCTCCTGCTGAAGGTCAGCTTGCTTGCTGCTTCCAGAACACAGATGTAAGGAAGCTGTCCCCCTGAGCAGGAAGGCCGGGCTTCCAACTCTAAAGTCGTCTGTGCAGCAGCACCTAAAATGTGCACATTAGAATATTTCATCCAAGTTAACCTAATTGCCAACATGACGCTGATCTCTGAGAAAAAATCTAAAACAAACCTGATAAATTGTGGAATTGTGTTGGATAATTATATTACTACTCAATGCCTCACTGTAAATGAGACTTCGGAGACCCCTCAGCAGCTTCTACCATGACAGCTATTTCACAGAAGAAATGGGCTTAATTTTATGAACTAGAAATCCATTTTCATAGATGGCTGAAAATTAAATAAAATCTGGGATATTTCCTTCCTTTGAACACATAATGAAGTTGCACTGTGACTAATGATGGGTGAGATGCAGGCCAGCAGTTGGCTCTGCTTTTCTTTATAGGATATAATGCTCCCTCAGACTCTGGCCCTTCTCCAGTACCCCAGGGTTTCCTGATAACTCTCAAGGTCTAGCAGAAAACAAAATGAGACACTGACCATGAAATGCAAGGAATATTTGACAACATGGCTTCAACCATTCTCTTAAACGAAGCCATTATCAAAATGAATTAATACTCATCCAGTAATATCTATTTATATCCAAAGAAATCATAAATAAATGGAAAACACAAAGAATTTTTAACAAGAATGAGTAGTGAAGTTTTCAAATGCTTTTTTAAAGCCAAATGTGGTGATGCACTCTGTAATCCCAGCACTCGGGAGGCTGAGCCAGGAGGATTTTTGCAAGTTTGAGACCAGCCTGGACTACAAAGTGAGCTCCAGGCTGGCCTGAACTGCAGAGGGAGATCTTGTCTCAAGAAGACAAAAGAAAATGCTTTTTAAACATATACTAAAAGAAATAATAAACTAAACAGTATGGAGGTTCATCAAAAAGTTAAAAATAAAATTACCTATTTCAAAAGAGCTGGCTCTTAACCCTTTCTATCCACGCTTTATCATTTTCTTTGTACTTTGCCTCAGATGAGAGATACCCGACAATATGTAAGCCTGTGTGTCTGGTTTACCTCAATTACTATTATATTTTCCATGTGCATCCATTTTCCTACAAATGTCTCAAACTTAAAACAAATAATTCAGACAGAAGCACCCCCGCAAATGCACCTGTGAAGGCCTACCTATCTAAAATTGGTCTTTGTCCATACATGAGCCACAACATGCACATACAACAGAATCAGCGTATCAAAAGATGCGGATGGAAATTTAAACACATGGCAACTGAGTTAAGTCTCCAACACAACCATAAATCTCAGTGTAAAATTTAGCTAAAGAAACAGGTATTAATGCTGTCCCTTGACATTGACATTGTAGACAAGCTTCATCACAAGTCTACATTGCAAGAGGTGTACCATCAGGTACTATAAACTGTTTCTGGAGAAAGTCTAGGAGAGCTCCTAGAAAAGCTCAAGGAATTGCATACACTACCAGGATTTCATCCTTTACCTGCAGCTTCATTTCTCCAAACTGTGATTTGTTTTCCATATACGTACACATTAACACAGAAAAGATGCCCTCTGCGGAAATCCACTCCCATACACACAAAAGGTCAACTTTCACCAGAAACTTCATGTGATTCAATAGTTATAGCGCTTCACTCTAATATTTTCTAACTTCATAATCAGAACAAGCCAATGAGGTGGGTACTAGTAGGACTTATTTTAGAGATTAAAAATTTGTGGCACCAAAACTAAAGGAACTTACCTGAGTCTCATAGCCAGGTATAAACCTGGCTCTACAGCCCATTTTAATATCTATGACACTAGAATTGGTTTTCCATTGAATGCAATGTCTCACCATGTAAAGAAATTGCTTCAACTTTTCCCTTGTGAAAAAATATCTGTCCTATGTAAATATTGGCAGGAGGGTCAGAAAGAGAGGATGTTTTTGGTGACATAATTTGTCTTATAGAAGGATATGGGTAAATTAAAGGTCATGACAGATAGACTTTGATGAACAAGAATGCATCTTCCAATAGCCCTGAAAACAACAAGAGACACCTTGACACCTCAGTGTTCTCCAACCCTGTATAATTCCATTGTTCTACCATAAACAGCTGGGAGCATACGCTCCCAACATGTGCTACTGCCGATAAGGGAATCTTAACTTTTAAATTTTGGCATGAAAAGTAAATATGGCATGAGGATAACATGAATTCTCCTTTGAAGGTTCTTAGTTTAAGCTATTCACATGTAGTTACAAAGTTCCATGGCCTTCAATACTATAATACTGCAGAGGCACAAATGGGACTTCCACAGGCTCTGGCTAGGTGCCAAGATGGGTTGCTAGGCCAGGGAAGGAGCCTATCACTGCCCTGCTCTGCCTCTTCATGTGCTTTGATGTTCTTCGCTCAGGGGCTTGAGTACAGGGACTTGGGTGAAAGCTTGGTGCCTTTGTCAAATGGATATGCTTTCCACAAAACAAAACACTATCCAACATTATAGTTTAAAATGTTCTTTTAGATCAAAGGGGCTTAAGAAAATGAAGGTCCTTAGCCAGAAAACATTGTATAGGTATGTTATGTATATTCATGTATACAATGCCATATATCATTAATATACATGTGTATAAAACATGGTATTGATCATAGAGTATATATAAAACATACAGATGGGAGACATGGAGGGTGTAGCCTGAGGTCTTCAATCACCACTAGCTTCACTAGGTCCTTGGGGAGAATGAGCAGAAGACAATCCACACATAGCATGGGGCTATGAACAGTACCTATGGCTCTGTTCACACACTGCACATTCCATACAGTCAGAGTCCGTTCTATTTTTAGTAACCCTAAAAGTCAGTAAAGTATAATACAAACAAAATGTAAGTATTTACGGAAAAGGAAATGCTAATTTTCATGATCCTGCTTTAATCAAAGACATCGTATACATGCATGGAAGTATCACACCATGCCCAATAAATATCTACAGTTACATATCAATTAAAATCTTTGAAAGTGCAAATGTAAAACATGCTCTTGGTGACACTGACATCTTTAAAGGTATCAGCTCATTGGTTACATTTCTTTCATGGCTGTATCTTTTTTAAGTATTTTGCAGAGTTCAATTTTGTAAAATTTCCTATTTGTAAACAGCAGCCATGGCCCCTTGCCAACCACAGGAAAACTCACTGAGGGAAGTAGAGTCATGGACCAAGGCCAGTGGCTCAAGGCCCTGCCGTAGAGGAACTGTCCTGCCCCCGTTAAGGCAAAGTGTTTCACCTCCAGCTCCCCAAAACCTCCTGGGAAGGGCAGCATAAACCAGACCAGAGACAGTGGCTCAGGACTGCAAGAAACCTCACCACAGAAGAGCAAGGCTCCAGCCCAAGGTGGGCAAGGATGCAGACACTACACAGAAAGGCCATGTTCCGTACTTGACAGGGACAGCACAAGCTGTGTTCTCTGGCACACACCCACCTTCAGGTGAAGAGTCACCCAGGACAGTCCATCCCGCAGGCAGCTCCAGCTGGGTCATCGCCATCACGAGCTCCTCATCCAACTCAGCCAGTGCGGCCGCTGTCAGGGCAAATGGTGTCAGCAGAGTCTGGTGACTACAGGCTGTGAGGCGGTCGGCCTGGGTGACCAGCAAACGGGCCAGCCTGCAGGCCATGTTGTCCACGTAGGTCACTGAGCCAGAGCCCATGGTCACTGGGGAGTAACCTTCTGAGCAGAGGCACACAGACACTGTCACCACCTCCTGCAGCCGGTGGCCTACACAAGAACACAGAGAACAATTCAGCCCAAGTCTGTGAGATCCACTAACAGGCCCCACCCTCAGCTCCCCACAGCACCACAGATGGACAGCTCTCCTCAGGAGGGCAGGCAGCCAGAACAGGGTGTTCTGGAAACGCTGCCAGTCGGTGTCCCCAGTGAAAGCCCACCACATCTGTAAAATCAGTGGCTCTAAAATCAGTGGCTCCTGATTTTGAAACAGTCACCTGCGAGCCCCGAGTACTATGTGTCTGGCTTCTCACCACCACAGTTATTTACCATAAGGTCACCTTTACTTCTACCCCAGCCCCTGAATCCAGGTCTGCCTAAAGGCCACTGCCCATTTTTGCACTGCCATTTCCTCTGACATCACGTAGCTTTTCCTATTTGCTTAGGCAACAGTTTTATAAGATCACACCACAAAACTACACAAATTCATCCTAATTCCAAAGACCTCTTCTGAACATGAGTAAAGAAGGATAAAAACTACCAAACAGGAAAAAGAGTATGCATACACACAGACACACATACAGTGTGATTAAAAAACTACAATGAATTTTATTTTAAATTTTTTACAATATTGTTACCTTCAACGAAGTTGTTCAACCACCCTTAATTCCTATCATTTTGTTTTGAAACCCAGTATCACATTTTACTGTCTTTCTGTTGTTTTGTTTTTGTCTATGTTATTGTTATTTTGTTATTGTTTAACTCTTTAAAATAAAAAAATCATTACAATAAAAGCCATGTTGTCATTTATCCCCCTTGTAACCATCTCCCTCACTTTGAGCTCACTTATCCCATCGTCCTGGCCACCTTCTGACACAGCTCTGGGCATCCTCTTCCGTAAGTGTCTTTAGTTGTACTGTCATGGCCACCTCAATGTCCTGAATCAGTTCAAACCATTTACGTTTCATGGCCATTCTGACTTTGGGGAAGAGCCCGAGGTCACACAGTGCTTGATCTGGTGAATAAGGTGGATGAGGGAACACATAATGTTTTTAGGATCCTGCCTCTCCCTTGCAGCAACATTCACTTTATTTTTTAATCACAACTCACCAAGACACTCTGGAAAGCACTTCCAGAGCTGCTTCAGAAAGTGGCAGGGATGATGGGATAAGTGTGTTTGAATCGAGAGGGAGTATTTTGAGAGATTAATGGTAATATGCCTTTTACTGTAATAATTTTTTTAAATTGGGCATGGTGGTGCACACCTGTAATCCCAGCACTTGGGAGGCAGAGGGATCACCATGAGTTCAAAGCCACCCTGTGCTATATAGTGAGTTCAAGGACAGCCTGAACTACACAGTGAAACCTTGTCTCAAAAAGAAGTTAAATTTAAATATCATATATTTCCATCACACCTTGTATATATACAGCATATAAACAGAATATATATTGTTCCATGCCCCGCTTGCAATGATGGCTTCTATGTCTTAGAGATGTTACACTGGTACTTCCAAGCATAATTGGTCAGCTAATCCTACTATTTCTCCTTACATTCCTCTTCACTGCCTCACTCTTCCATTTTGCCAAAGTTGGCGAACTTCTACCTGTGCATTTTTCTGCTGCATTTCTGTCTTCTGCTCCCCATTATCCCCAAGGATCAGAATTTCCAAGGATCAGCAACACCATATCATGTGAGTCTGATAATCACAGCTGGACAGGGAAGAGCTAATTTAGCTCTCACTGGCCTGTGGCATTCTCTGGCTTCTAAGTGGATGCCTAACTGATGCAAATCACTCAGGTTGTGTCCTATTCTCCAAAGTTTGTCCTCAAAGGCTCTGCTGCCAGAGCTTCAAGGATCAAGAACATTTCAAATTCACAAAAAGAGAGCCATTGCCATGTCACACTGACCCTTCCGAAAGAGAGGCAGAGAATGCACCACCTGCTGTAAGAGTGCACACATCCAGGGTAACTACACACCGGTTTTACTGATAAAGCTGTAATCAGAGAGATTTAAGGCTCAGAAACAGACTGCCAGCCACCTCCAGGGAATCTGTCAAAATGATTAAAAAGGTTTTTGTTTGTTGGTTGGTGATTTTGATTTGTTTTTATTTCAGTACTAAGGATTGAACCCAGGACATTTGCACTGGGCTACATTCTCAGCCCTTTCAATTATGTTAAGACAGGATCTCACTAAGTCATTAAGTTGCCCAGGCGGGGCTTGAACTTGCATTCCTCCTGCCTCAGCCTCCGAGAGGGATGGGATTACAGGTATGCACCATCATGCCCAGTTCAGACTATTCTGGAACACACAAAAGTAAGATTATTCTTCTATGTAAGTAAAAAAAGACAAAACAAAATGTTTTGATGTGGGAGGCACACTTTAGTGACTATTTTCATGCTTTCTCTACGCAAGTCTTGATTTTAGAAAAAGCAAACTAAGGAAAGAAGGGAAAACTAAAGAAAGACATCAGTGTAAATGGCAGTGCAAAAGGACAGAAGAAAGACCAAGACCCAAAGCAGCTATGTGCCATTAACTAAGTTTGACTTATTATTCTTAGAAGGAGGGAGATTGCTGAACCAGAGAGAAAAGTGCTTACAATTCTTACAGTCTCTAAAGTTGGACAACAGATTAATGACCCAGGCCAGCCTGAAAAGTAGCCATTCGTCTTTACATTTCTTACTGTGTGGTGTCTGCACACTCACCTCCATCCTCTTTCCACACATAGCAGATATACTACAAATATACTACAAAAGCACTAAGAACATATTCCTGCAAACACAGGCCAATCGTACCAGTCGTACCTATAAGAAAATTTGAAAAGCCCGTACATGACACAACTTAAGAGGACCCAAAAGACCCATGATCAAAGGCAATCATCAAGCAAATAAAAAAGCTACTGTCTGTTATGGTTTCAATTGAGAATGTCCCCCAAAGCCTCTAGTGCTCATGGGTAGAGTCAATGAGAGGGACCGAAAAGGGTCCATCTTGCGCCTGGGTTCCTTCCTTCTCTCTGCTTCCTGCCCCCCGCAACACAAGCAGTGTTCTTCCACCAGACTCTTCCACCATGCCACTTCTGCCTTAGTGCCAGCCAACCATGGACCGTCAATGGGAGCCAAACTAAATCAGCCTTTATGCTGTGGGTCATGTCTTTGTCCCAGTGATGAGGAAAGTGACAAAAACATTGTCCTACAGATGATGGCATTTTAATTCCACCTTTAGGTTGAAGTTTGATGTTCCACAGGTGCACAAACCACAAGCCACATCTCAATGAAAATACAAAAAAACCTTTATCTGGGAAGGGATATTAGCACACAATAACAGGTCAAATGGCTATTTTGTCATCTGTCACCATGGTATTTGAAGAAAACAATTAGGAAAATCACACTTTTCAAAGCATGAACATTGTGTTCATGAAGAGACAAAGTTCTGGAGCCTGAGCTCCAGAAAGGGAAACTCTGGAGGGACAGAGAACCTCAGCCACTACAGAGCAAGGTGTGTGACAACGGGGCTACAAGGAAGGGAGGCAAACTGTGTCACAATCAGTTCTTCCTGAGCCTGCTCTGGCTTTGGGCCTGGGGACTGAGACAATGACACACAGGGATAGTGTTTCCTCCACTTGACTTCACCCACCAAAGCACACCCACCCTTGAGAGCTGGGTAGAGCCAGGGGAATGAGCTGCCTGGGCTGAGTTCAGGCTTTGGATGGAGCTGTAGAAAGAGCATAAAGAGCCTTAGGTGTGAGATAACACAGGGCAAGTGTTTTTCCTAATGTGTATGTGTGTGTGTCTCTCTCTTTCTCTCTCTCTCTCTCTCTCTCTCTCTCACACACACACACACACACACACACACATACACACACGCGCGCGCGCGTGCGCGACAGTTTGCATGACCTAGGAGCACTTTCACCTTTTCCTCCAGCTCTCTTTCTGGCCTGCATCCAGGAGGGAAGATGCTTGCACGCAGATGTCTCACCTGCACAGTCAAAATGCCACCTCACCTGGAATGCGGGACTTTAGCACGTTGTCCTCTGTGCGCTCTGCGATCACAATGTGTCTCTGTTGAGATCCGTCATAAATAAAGTAAAACTCTGCGTCTTCAGGAAGATAAACATTTTTGCCAAACTTTGCATAGACTGTCATCTGCCCCTGGAAAAAATGAATAAGTCACAGAATCATTCTAGTTCCTTGTCCTGGCTCTAAGAAACCACAACCAAAGGGCACAAGTCCAAAACATTGTCACTTGTGATATTCGCTTCATGTGAGTGAGCTCAAATGGCACAGCCCCTCCTTGCCAACAACAACATTTCTGACATCCAGGAAGACACTTCCTGATACATTCAGTATGGATGGCAGAGCTGGTTTGTTCTGTTTTCACAGCTAAAGAAGTTCAGGGAATAGGGAAGATGTGTTCTTTTTTTTTTTAATTTACTGGATAAATGTGATACTTTGTTGTCTTTAACTTTAAATTCCAACCTGTCAAGCATCATCATTTGTATTCATTTTCATACTGTACCTAAAATTACTAGTCTTTTACTGGACCACTAAATTATTACAAACTTTGCCAAATAAAAGGACCACTTGCCTCCATACTTGCTATGCTAGTTCCATTTGCTGTTTACTTTGTCTGAGGTCTTTCCAAGTTCTCTTTACCACCCAGGCTGGTTGCACACTTTCTTTTAAAAGCTTTGGTTGGCACAAAGCCCTAAAAAGTGTCTTGGTCTCAAAGAAAGGAGCTGCCATGCAGGGCGCTCTAAGGGCAAGTATCAAAGGAAGTGGGGCAGCAGCGGCCTCAAGTGGGCATCGCTCAGTGGCGTTGTGTGGGGTTGGGGCAGGGCGGGATAGGGTGGGGCAAGTCAGTGGAGCTGCACCCTAGGGAGCAGCCTGCTGGGTCATCTCAGAAGCTTTGCAGGATCCTGGACTCTCAGAGCAAGAACGCTGAATGGCGCCTCTAGGAACAGAGCACATTCCGCCCAGCCTATGGGTGCGGCAAGGAAGTGGAGTTCAGGGCTGGAAAGGGTCGCCTCTTTGAAGGACCTCCAGAGCTCCCCCAGTATAGAGAAGCACCTGGGCTTCAGTGTATCCACCCAACAAAAACAAACCCTCTCTCTGAGAGTTCTTTACCCTGGGGGTAGGGGTGGGTAGTAAGCAGAAAGAAGTCACATGGTCTCCTGGATGTGTGTGCTTTGGATTGGTATCAGCCTGGCCTCCCATACAGCAGCATGACCTGCGGGATGGATGCTGAGTTACACTGATCAGAAGCAAAAACAAGATCAGGCCAGAGCTCCTCCTGGCAGCCATGTAATAATTTCACCTAAAATATTTTTAAGTAAAAAGGGTATGTAGCTTTTACAGTTGTTTGCAATCAGTCTCACACACACATACACACACACAGAATCTGAAATTATGAACCAATATAAATACAAATTATGGTACTCTACAAAAAATCACTGGTCTGCAATTTTGAACCATCTCCTCTCTGAATATGGGCCCACATACACACACGGGCGTAATCAGTAGAAAGTAACATGCCAAGAAAATCTACTCTATAATAGCTTCCAAAACAGTTTAGGAAGGAGACCTGAGAAGAAACAAATGAAAACAATAACAAATATCTGACATGACTGAGAGAGGAAACTTAGATGAAATTCCATTTCCTAAAAAAGGAAGAACGACTTGCTTTGTATTCCTAGTTTCTAAAGGGACTGTTAATTATTAGAACAGAATCTGATCTGACCTGTTTGTGATTTTTTTGATAGAAAACAGATTATATGAATAGATCAAAGATTTTGCAGACCACAAGGACAGCTAACCTGCCTCTGTTCCAAACAATGGTCATATTACCATTTTATTTGGTTGGGTGAAAGAGAACTACCACTTAGCGAAGAGTTTAATCACAACTTTTCCCAATGCAATACCTCCCCTAATAGTCCTGTCCTGCAATTCATGATGGCTCCCTTTCAAAAACCGCTCCTGCTTTATGTTGGTGAAGATAAACAACTTTCAAGTCAGAAGTGAGACAAATCCATTACAGTGAGATGTCCCAAAGTCCTGGCCCCAAGTATTATATTCAGCAGTAAAGAATATAAGACTTAGCATCACAGTGACACTAGGAAGACACAAAGATATTATGAAGGGGAAGAAGGTGCGAAAAACAACAGGGAGAAAATGAGAGCGAATGAGACAGGCAGCAGAGGAAGGCAAAGAAAATGTGAAGATAAAACACAAGAATCCTGCATTCAGAAAAGGAACATGAGGCTCAGAAGACAACAAAACTGCAAAGGAGATCACTGGGAAACTGGCTTCTGAAAGAATCCACCAGGCAGCAATGACAGAGTAAATAATCAGCCACAGGTGACTACCTTCGGCTAAGACTGGGTCTCTCTAACCACGGCGGCCACTTCAAATCTGCTGCTCTTCTAAGACATCATTTGTTTCATATACGGTAAAACTAAGTTCCGGCTTACAGAATCACCACGTACCTCTTCCATTTCCCCATCTGGATGCAATTGCATCCTTTGATTCAGGCAATTGAAAGCTACCACCTTCCCTACGTAAATTTGTTGGCATCGATATCAGAATCACTGTGCATCTCTATGGAAGTAATAGTGATGTGCTGTAATGCCTCCATGGACTGCATCTCAATACAAAACTCAAATATTTCACTGAAACTTCCAGAAACAAAGAGAAGCACGATAGGCAAAATTAGCTCCCCAAATGAGTCTATAAGTTAAATGTATACAAGCAAAACTCAAACTGAGTATCAAGAGGAATTCAGTAAGTTTATTCTAGAGTTCATTTAAAAGAGTAAATACAAAGGAAAATAAACAAAAGTATGAGAAAAATAAATATTTCAGCTGTGAGGAGGGGGGGGTGCTGCCCTGTGACAAAGCAAACAGAATAAAAAGCAGGGTAGCATAAACAGTGCAACAAGGGATCCCAAAGGATAAGGTCTGAGGACAGACACACATACAGGTCATAAAGGCAGGGTTTCGCATCAGTGGACAGAGAATGGTCTTCTCAATAGTTTGAGGACAACAGCTATACATTAAAGGCAAAAACATGACTCCTACCAGGTTATGAAATGCCCAATGTTTAACACAATCCACACCAGGTGTGGGGACACAGGCCTGTCATCCCAGCAGTTGGGACTGCAGCAAGAGGATCTCCGTGAATTCCAGGCCAGCCTGGGCTACTGAGTGAGTCCAGGCCAGCCTGAACTATATGGCAAGACCTTGTCACAAAAAAAAAAAAAAAAAAAAAAAAAAAAAAAAAAAAAAAAAAAAAAAAAAAATATATATATATATATATATATATATCTCCAAGACAGCATAAGATTAGAAGATTGTTTTAAAGTCTTCATTACTGAACAAAATGATAGCAATTAAAGATATCTGAATTTCATATACATTGCATCACCCTGAAGCATCAATTTTTTTCCATTTTTCCTCTTACCTGACAGGTTTTACTCATATACACAAGCAATCATTGCATAGCTACACTCATGGAATAAATACATATAATCTTGTACTTTCCTCTCTTCTATCAAAATATTATCCATATTGTCCTGATCTTTAACAACTTTCCAATTGCATTTCATCAAGTGTTTGATGTTCTATAATTCCATGATTAAGTATTCTTTATTGTTGTTCATTAAGGGTATTTCTTTTTAAAATTATAAACAATACTGTAATAAATAACTTCATGTGCATTCTTATGCCATAAGTTCTCATTTTAGAATAAAATTCTAGAAATTGATCCAAGAATGTAAAAACATTGTCATAAACTGCAAAAATGCTTTCCAAAAGCTATGTCAACTTTCATTACTATATGTGGTCACTATATGTGGTCAATAGTGTCCACTGGTTATGAAATTTTGTTCTATTTTTTCAGAAAATAAAAAGACTTTTAAAGAGAGTATTATTCCATCCCAATTTTGTCAAAAGTATCTTTGGTAGTATTCCCTGTGTTAGATAATACACCATTCCTTGTTGATTTAATTCATATCTTTTTAGTTGCTACTGAAATGCTGCCTACTTTCAGAAAAGCCCATTATCAAATAGTGTGCACACGGTTAGTGGCCAAGCCGTTTCAATTTAAAGAATTCTAGTCTTTTCTCTTCTATCTTATTTTTTAATTCACCTATAAGCTTTACATACAACAGGTCAATTTTCACTTTCCCAAGCAAACTACTGTTGCTAGAATCCATGTCAAAATCACTTCCTTTTCTCTCTGAACAATCAAAGGATCCCACATTTTACATACTTATCCCTCCCAAAAAAACACTCATCTATAATCCTGCATATTGGATGTTACTCATAAAGCCCAGGTACACGGAAAACAATAAAAAGACTGGAATAGGAAACATGAACTATAATCTGACTGACTGTACTTCACCATAAACACACAATCAAGTACACTGATCCCACCAAGCATCACTCTAAAAAAATTGTCCTAATAAAACTCATCAATCATTCTCAATAACTCAGTCTTCTTCTGAAATGCTGGAATGCCATGGATGTCTTTCTAAAGGATTAAAAAGGTATTACAGTACATTTTTGCTACTTTAAGCTATCTTACCCAACACTCTCTAAGTCTTGTTCATACGGCATCTAAAGTGGAAGTGGTCATGGACACTGAGATGCATATGCTAAGGACTTCTTCATTAACCTATGTCTCTAACGCCCTGAGTAACAGGGTGGATGTATTAGCCTAAACACCAGGTATCCCTGCATGAATTTCCTCTCTCCCTTCACCCTTTTTTTCTCTCGCCCACTACATGCAATGCAGCTGCATATAGTTATACTTGGTTAATAATATTCTTTGCTGGATAACCTTAACTATTTAGTTTTAAAAACATCTGGCATCAGTGTGTAATAAGCAAACAGTGTGTTTTCAAATTAGACAATGAGAACAAAGGGCACCTCTTTTTATAGTGGGTTTTCTTGATCTGAGACCAGGGAGAAAATCTGTAAATGGATCTCAGTTAGTCTGAACCTGTGCCATTTTCTGAAGGAAGGTTTATGTCCATCACCACAGTCTCAAAAGCATCCAAAGATTCAGCAAAAGACACGAACTCCAGCTTTTATGATACCAGACAAAAATGGAAACTTAACAAAGGTTTGCCATGATAGTGATCATCTTTTCATGTGATAATAGGACACATTCTCTAAAGTATTCAAGTATGATATACAGTCTCTTAAGGAATGATTTTGAGTTGATATGTTAAACATAATAATGTTAATAATACATGTCATTAAAACCATTATTCTAATGTAATATAGTGGTCTAAGTGAGCTACCAAATTTCATTCTTTCTTTTAATATCTGGGAACTTTTCTTTTGTAATAAAAGAAAAAAAACATTATTCAGAGCCTTCCCTGCCAAGCACAGTCCTTGAAAAGTTATGGGGAGGGGTGCATTATTATTATTATCCCATTTTATAAGAAAGCAAATGCAGATACAGCCACTAGTTAGTACTAATACTAACTCCAGAGTCAGATGGACACACTGCACAACTTTGATTTCTGCCCTAGCCTCCAAGTCAGCATCCCCTTGTCACAAATTCTCAACCTCACTGTCTCCATGTGGTGCCAAAGAAAGTGCGGTAGGCACAAATTATTTTATTTCAAAGTAATCTATTTAACTGAGGTGCTACTTTAAAAGAAAGTATGGAGATCTACAAAGTTATTTCTTACGTTGTAACAGAAAATGCTTCCCCACCCTGCCCCACCCCAGCCAGGATACTTCAGTTTCTTAGTTGCCTGGGTAATAATTCCTGTTCCAGTTTCAGTTGCTCCTTTCTCTTAGAAACAGCTGCTCACTGTGATGCATAGCTGGTCACTATGATGCATGTTGTAAGAACCAATACCCAATTGACAAGCCATTTTTCCTCTGTACTTCCTGCTTGCTTATTCCATATAAACCCCAAACCTTTTGATTGTACTATTTCTTATGCTACTTTGTGTCTGTTTGTTAATATGTTTTTGTGCTTTTACTTTTAAAATAAATAAATAAATAAATAAATAAAACATATAAACCCTAAACCACCAGAGATCAGGGCCTGATATTTTGGGAATGATCCTGATCAGTGTCCATCAACATAAATAAATCTGCCTCCAAATCCTGGGTGTCATTTTACTGCTTCTACTTGTCATTGCATCTGGTGCATTGGCTGGGAAGACTGGCCATGCTGACCTCTTTGGTCACAGGTTGTGGCCCTCACAGACAGAGCAAGGACCTCTCCAGGTCCCAATGGGAAGGAAGGTGCACGCGTGAGATTTCTCAAGTCCCCTCAAAGGTCTGGAGGAGGATTCCTCGCTCCCTGCTTGAGTGGTTCACTTTGAATCCCAAAAGGAATAGGATTCAATCTGTCTGTCTGTCTGCTTACATGCCTGATTCTGTTAAGACCCCTGGGGGCACCCCAGTTAGTCTGTCAGTCCTGCTCGGTTTGAGCAAAGAAGAGCTTAATCAACTCTTGTTAGTTAAGGCTTGTGGCAAAAGGGGGTTGGAATGTGCAACCTCTGAGCGCTGAATGATTATGTGAGTGAGTGGACCAGACAGTGTAAGCAATAGGCTGCTCGGTCTGTACACCAAGACCGGGAAGCACTGGTCGTGGTGGCTGACTGGGCCCTCAGCTGTGGTTCCATGGCAACTGACATGTGGTATAATGGAGGCCTCACACACTCCTTAGCTAAGCTGTGCCTAAATCTCCACAAGGGGCACATCCAGGCAGGCATCTGAGTGGTCTCTCTCTGAGGGGCATCCACTCTTTGTCTGTTGTGCCATTGTTCAAGGGTACACAACACACACTGATCAACAGATCAAAGTAGGAAATATATTGGGTTGGGTATAAGAAACCTTAAATTATAATTTCCACTGTTACATTATCTTAATAGTCACTTGGTCCCAAAATAATCAACTACAAAAATAATGAAGCTAAATACAGTTTAAATAGTGGACACAAGTTGAGATTTTAGTCAATAAAAAACTAGCATAAGTCACACTTGAGGCAGCCACCTGGAAATGCTAATTCTGCCCTACACTATATGGAGGAAAATCTAGTAACCCATTAAAAACCAATATAGTCCCAGCAGGGCTCAGTGGTGCACACATCTAATCCTAGCTATCTGAGAGACAGAGAGGCAATTCAGTGAGACCCTGTCTCAAAATTTGGAAAGCTGGGGGTGTAGCTCAGTGCAAAGGTCCTGGGTTCAATCCCCAGGGCAGTGGGGGTGAGGAGAGAGAGAGAGAGGGAGAGAGGGAGAGCGAGAATGAGAATGAATTGGTCCAGCTGTGCTCTTGTCAGACACGTCTAAGCCATGGAATACTTTAGTACACACAGAAACAAAACTGATAACATGTTTAGAAAGCAGTGAAAAAGGTGTCAAAAGGATGAAAACCCATGTTGTTGTACGAAGAACAAGTACAGGAACTGGGACTGTTTTGCCAAAGAAGAGCAGGCTCCTCGGTCAACACTTCTCACCGCAAATATCTGAGGGTCTGTCATGCAGACAGGGGTGTTAGACGAATCCTGCAGGCCCCAGAAGGAGCGCACAGAACAGTGTGGGGAAGCACAAGGGTCAGAGTTCAGCTCCAAGGCAAAGCCTCACGAGGTCCAGAGACTCCAGCGATGACAAGCTCAGCCCAGGAGGCGCACGCAATACGGGCAGATGGGGCGGGGTGCTGTTCTTCTATTTTATTTATTTACTTCTTTGTTCTGAGAATGGGGAGAAGGCCTGTCTAGTTTTGAAAGCCTACAATCTATAATATCTGATCTATAATTCTAAATCAATTGCTTTATCCTCCAAAAAAGAAGTGGTTCTAGATAAGCATTTTTTTTATTTTAAATTAATTTCTCACTTACATTTTGGCTTTCATTTATTTTTCTAGCTCCCTGGCTTGATACTTAGTCTATTTTCGTTCCTTTAGTGACTTCCAAACTGAGATCACAGGAATCTGAATTCATTTAAATTTCAATTTGAAAATGTGTTTCCAATTATTTTTAACTCTAAAGTGACGATATTCACCTAAAATGTATTATTTACCAAATTTTAAGATCCTGGCAGGATCTGAAGTGCCAGGCTCAGTCATTAGTCTGCTGAACTGGCGAATGTACCAAATTAAAGCTTAACAAATTCACTTATAATCATCAAGTTTTATCATGTTTACACACTAAGGTCCCGTGTCACCATTTTTATCAGTGCAAGTTTGCTGTAGAGAATACAGCACACTCATTCCGTGGAGCCGGCACCTGTACCTTCCAGGCCTCAGTCCTTCTGACCTCCCCTCCCCACACCTTCCTCCCGTTTCCCTCCATCCCAGACCCCCTTGCATCTCCACAAACCTATTTGCCTGTTTCCTGTCATCTGGCCTTTAATTTTCTCTTTAAATTATGGGTACTTTGGGTTTCTCATATAGCAGAAACAAGGCAGCATTTAACCTTCTGTGTTTGATGTATTTCACTTAGCATTCTGGCCTCAAGGTGTACCCATTTTCCTACAGATGACTCAAAGGTATCCTTCTTTATGGCTGAGTAGTATTCCCTTGTATATGACACCACAATTTTATCCATTCATTTGTTGATAGGCACACAGGTCATGCCCAGGATATTGCTGTAATAAACAAATTCTCCATAACACTTCAGGAAAAGATATTTCTCCTACAAAGGAAAAGCTTCCACATTCACTGCTTGGGGCTGCTTAAACCCTTCAGATAACAGTACACCCTCTGTTGTAGTGTCAAAAGACCACATACCTCTGTCTGTGGCCAACCTCTCTAGCAGTCTAAGAAAACCACTCTCCCTGGCCTTTGTATGGCTCACATCTCGAACAAGCTTTCTGTCTGCCATGCAGGGATAGCTGCAGCTCACTGACGCAAAGGCTACTGCCACACAGGCAATAAGTGCATGTGGCAGTCATGTAATGCCCGTGGTCTGCGGGCTTATGGAAAACTAAGTACTGTCTGAAGGGCAGTGTGGGACATCTGACAGCCTTGAACAAGCCAGCCCAAACCAAGACTATCAGGAGCACACCAAGCCCTCTGTCTCTCGGAGGTGATCTGTCTCGGGCCAGGAACAGAGACATAGGGACCTGCATTCTTAGCGGGGGAGATCATTGAGCCATCCAGCCACAGTGCTCCACAGGAAGACCCTGTTAGGGGACACAAAGTCAGAGTGCAGTGCCTTTTGTCCCCTCATTTGACCACCATCTATACCAGCTCACCCATCCCTCAGCATGCATGCACTGCTCACACATGTACACACAGGCGCGTGCACACACTGAAAGAAAAGCAATGAAGAGCCTGTCAAGCCACGCCCATTACAGAGTAAGAGGATTGGGGAAGCCTTACTGTGAAGAACAAGTTCAGAAATTTACAAAACAAGGATCTGAGCACAACCAAAACCCTTACTAGATAGGCAGAGAAACCGAAGACCCAAAAGAATAGCCGACTTGATCGTGGGCCCATCCCACAGCAGGTCAGAGGCCAGAGCCACAGCTGTCACCCTCCCTCCAGTACCCTTCTGGCCACCCACAAGGTGCTAGTCAGGAGAAGCTGGAGCCTCTGACCCCCAAACACGCCAATCCCCCACCCCGAAGGACTGGGAAGACCCGAGAGGAAAACAGGCATGGTGCTGCCTCCGTGGGTGCACTGCCTCAGTCCTCTCTGCCTCACCCGTGCACTGTCTCAGTGCTCTCTCTGGGGACTTCTGTCACCTGTGTTAGGCTACACAGCACTTTCAGGTCCTGCTGGTCTTCTCCTTGCTCTTCTCTTTCTCACAGCAGAGCAGAAACCAGGAAAAAGCCTACCCAGGCTGAGCCCAGAGGCCTGGGAGGTAGTAGGGCGAGGAGAAAGCAGCTTCCCACCAGCTGTCTCAACCCCAGCTCCAGGAGAGGAAAAAGAGGAGCAGGAGGAGGAGGAGGAGGGCTTGGTGCAGAGGGAAAGCAAGGTGAAGAGCAGTGGCAGAGGGCTGGGGAGGGGTAACCATATCAAAGGGACAGAGAGCTGGAAAAACAAAGCAACACAGAAGTGAACTGAGACAGGAAAAGGAAAAAGCCAGGGAAAGTAAGTCAATAATGAAAATGAGCAGGAGAGAGAGCTATTACCCGACCTGAACTGCAGTCTGGAAACACTTCTGTGGAAAGGGGACAGAGGGGGCCTAACCTTGGGTGCTGACAAAGATGGTTGCATCTGATCCGAATCCAGATGTAAAAGGTAAAAGGTAATCAGGGTAAAAGGAGCAACGGGGCACGTGTCTCTGTGATGTGGGGGCGGGGGGAGGCTTTTTTCAGACTACTCGCACCGAGCTCACCCTATGCCTCAGTTCAGGCGAGTCCGTCTGTCCACGTCACCTATACACTCTGCAGGGAAAAGGGGGGCCACGCCTGCAGATTCCTTCTCACTCAGGCGGGGCTTTGGAAGGCAGGAGCTCGTCTTCTGACCTTATTTTGTTGTCTCCACTGTTTCTGCCCCTCTGCCCCTTAATTAGTTCATCTCTCTCTCTCTCCCTCTCTCTCTCCCTCTCTCTCTCTCTCTCCCTCTCTCTCTCTCTCTCTCTCTCTCTCTCTCTCTCTCTCCCCCTCCCGTCTTTCTCTCTCCCATCCTTCTCCCTTCCTCCCTCTTTCCCTCTTCCTCAGATCAAATGAGAGGGGCTCTCAGCCAGCAGAAACGGGACCTACATCCAGAGACACCGAATGTTGGCTTCACAGAGCTGCCATCTGGCCAAAGTCAGTTGGGATCCACCCCCTCTTCCCAGCTCATCACAAAGTCCAGCACCACAAGGGCAGCCACTGACACAGAGAATTAAAACCCCAAGTCTGACAGTGCCGTTGATCTTGTTAAGAATACCGCCTTCCAGAAGGAAGACTATCAGACAAGAGGAAAGGGACAAGCGGGTGAAAGGAAGGCAAGAGAGGGTAATGGGGGTGGATGCAATCTACGTGTGTTACATGCGTGCGTGGAAATGTCACAGTGAAGCCCAGCATTCACTGTGATTAATACGCATGAATAAAAATATTTCCATTCTCAGCAAAAATTAAAACAAATGCATTCTACCTTCCACTTCCATAGCACTCCGCTGCCCAGAAGGCAAAGGTGAATATCTGAGGTGCAGGAACCCCAGAAATACAGCCCGGTGAGGGCTTCCCCCAAGGTTGCCCCCGTGGCCAGAACCAGACCTAGGCCTCCTCACTGACTTATTCATTCTGTAGATATGTACTGAGATCTACTAGGTGCTAAAAGAAGTGACCCACTCTCACAAACCTATACTAGTGGGGAGACACAGACAGTAAGCAAATAAATAAGCACTGATATGTGAGCGGTGCCTAAGAACGGGTGAAAGGAAGGTTGGGTAAGAAGCGAGCTGCTCTATGTGGGCTACTAGGGAAGTGAGACGGCCTTTGCAGAGAAATGTAAGTGACATGACACAGAGCCACGTGGGTCTGAGAGTATTTCCGGCAGCAAGGCCAACAGGTGCAAGGCCCTGGGTAGCCTGCACCCAGAGTGCACGCAAACAGCAAGGAAATCTGGTAGCTGCGACACTGTGGGGGTGGACAGGAGGCATGGTGAGGGACAAGCACAGACCTTGCAAAGGGCTTGGGGGTCAGAGCCCAGTGGAAAGTCACTGCATCGTTGGAGGCAGAACAGTAACAAGCTCTGTATTTTCCTTCAAAGGATCCCCCCGGCTGCTCTGTGAGACGAGACTACGTTGAGGCAAGGCTGGATCTGCAGAGCCCAGCGCATCAATCAGGCACGAAATGACTGGGCGTTTTTCAGAGCACTGTCTGTCATATCACAGAGGCTCCTGGTGCAATTTTGTCTCTGTTCAGAAAAGGCTAATGCACTTACTTCCCGAAAGACCAGACTTATATTCAGCTCTGTCTCTCACCCACCGCAGCAGCTCCAGCAAGCCCAGGCCAGCCAGAAGATGTAAGCTACAGGAGCAAAAGCACCACTTTTTATGGAAAACAAGTGTGCGGTTGTTCCGGCCCCTGGTGCAAGGGCTGGCCTGGAACTCCGGGCCCTGCCTGCCCTTTTGCAAAGACATATAGACAAGTGGACAGATGAGCAGAGAGAACTGTTAACCCCTCCCCTGGCTCTTCTCTATCAACTTACAACACCCAGTGATCAAGTAGCAGTTCTGGTCAAGGGGCATTTCTACTTGAACATGGAAATAGCTTGGAGCAGCTTTTCACCCTGACACAGCCTGCTACGGCCAATAGATTTCTACTTTTTCTAAGGCCAACTATGAACAATCCATGGACATACATATAATCTAATATTATTTACAGACCTCACTATGGCAGGTGCCACCTGTAGGCACTTTAACACCACCAAGGTCCCTGTTATGTAGACATTCCTGGAGTCATCGCAGGTGGAAAGCCACCCCAAGAACTGTTTTAGCATTGAGTATGAAATTTCTCAGTTCTTGATGTGAAAGATCGATGTGAAAACAACAGTACAGTATCTATGAGTTTATTGACTGAGGTTGCTGTCAAACCCGAAAGTATAAAAATGGCCATCATCGGAAATCTTTATGTCCATCTTAATCTTAAAAGACTACACACTCCAAGGGTACAATTATATGGCATTCTGGAGAAGGCAAAACTACAGAGATGGTGAAAAGATCAGTGGCATCTAGGGGTCAGCAAGTGGGAGAGGGACACTGAGTACCACACAGGAGATCTGCAGGACAGTGGCACTGTAACAGGAGTCACTGGCATCACACTTCGCCCAAACCCTGAAAACATACAACACCAAGAGCGAATCCTAATGCAAACTGTGGACTCTGCATGATTACCATGGACCCCTGTACGTTTCTCAGAGTAACAAATGAACCATTCTGGGGAAAGATGCTAAAAATGGGTGAGGCAACACATGGGGGGGGCATATGGAAAATCTCTGCACTTTCTGCTCAGTTTTCCTGTGAAACTGAAGCCACTTTTAAAATAGTTTAAAAAAATAGAATGATGCTCTGTACCCATGAGGTATTTTAGGTTGTGCCAGTCAGGGAGACCTTTTAGAGGCAGGGCTGAGGGGCTCAGAGCTAAACTGCACGGTTTCCAAGTCTTTTATAAGGGAGGAGAAAGAAAGAAGGATGAAGTGAGTGGGAAGGGCAGGAAAGAGGCTAAACAGGAAGCGAGCATGTGTATGGGAAGCAAGCAGATGCGGCCACCCAGAGACAGCACAGAGGAGCAGTCTGTCCACGTGAACTGAGTGAGGGAAGAGGTGAGCAGGAAGGTGACCCAGCCGCTGGAAGAGACACACCCACGAGGCTGCTGCCACTGCATGGTAATAGTTCATTTCTTGCTCATGTAACAGCCCGTGCAGATACTACACAACTCCCCTCCATGGTTCACAGAGACTCTCATTCCTGCACATTCTTGGGGTTCTGTGACACGCAACACTCAGCTCCTAAGTGACCCTGGTCCACCCCAACCCCAGCCATGAGAAGGACAAATTAATCTGAACAACCACAGCTTTCCAGGCCTGAACACACCATCATCTCTTTCCCCCTCCACCCAGGTGAGAACTCAGCCTCAGTGAGTGGGTGGGAAACATCCTACAGGTGTGTGTGCAGGAGAAGGAAAGATCACTTTCCTCACTGTCCTATTTCTACCACCAGCTCTTGTACAAGGAGTGATTCCCAGAGAACATCTAAGAACCAATAATGCCACCAAATCTCAAGCATAGTTCAACTAAACATGAAGAATGTGCTTCAAAAAAAGGAGACCCACGAATTGGAAGTAATGGTCAAGCCATAGATTCACATTAACTTGGTTGTTTTCAAGAGTATATTCTCCCTCTCTCCTAACATACCTCTCTCACTCTCAACCATTTTACTCGAAACACAGTGCCAAAAGTTACACTTCCACAAATGTCCCTGAATTCAGCAAAGAGAAACACTGGGAAAAAACAGCACCATCAATAAAGAACTGTTTGCATAATAAAGGAAAACTGCCATTCTTAGTGATAGGGGATATCTGTGGCACTGTGAATTATGGCAGTTTACCTGGGCCTCTTGAAATTACCCAAAAGTCCAGCCTACTAATAGATACTAAAACTTTTCTAGAGACATACGACTTTATAAGCTGCTTACCACAAAGGAAGACAACTCTCATCCCATAACCATCCTATCCCTTCAAAACCAATTCAAATGGCAGTTTGCTGACCACATGGGAATGGTAAATATGGACTTCCTCTTAAAGTATATTCCAACAGTCACCTGTCAAATATCCTCATGACTGTGCTACAGGATCCCAATCATTTCTTCAAAACCAAATGATCACTAGATACTACACAAGACTCTTCCCTCTGAAAACATTATTTGATAGCCAAGCAAAAGCATGTCTCCACAATATATGATTAAGTGAATTTTTTTAAGATCTGTCTAACTGAAGAAATCCTTAAATTATAGAAGCCCTGAAGTTATCTCATTCCCAAAAGGATAGGTACAGACTTATATTTATTTTCAGCTGGCTTACCCTCGTTTCAAACTACTCAGTTCCAATTCTTTGACCACATAAGGAAAGCACACAGAACTTCTCTGAGTCAATATAAATATGTTCCCAATAATTATAGAAATTAAAGCATTCCCACTGAAACGCAAATGCAGGAAAGTTTATTGAGCACACAGTTACTAAAAATGGATTCATCTTGCCAGAGAGAACATCAAGACATTTTTACATTTCTGGATAAGAGATTAAAGGGTATTTTTTTAAGCCTAATGGCAGAGCACAAAAAATTAAAGATCATCTGATAATGGCAATGAACAATAATAACCCAAAGACATCTACGATGTTGGGTTTTAGCTGCCTGATTAATGACTCAGCATAAAGATTATAAAAAGAGAGGCAAAGGGTTCTAAGTAGATACTTAGCTTTTAGGATAATCTCAAGAATAAGTTTTTCTTTTTTAAAGCTAAAAGTTAAAACATCAGTCTTCAAAGAAATTACTTCTCCAGCAGAAAGTGTTAACCTGTACTGACTATAGGTTGGATCCATAGTCAAGTTGGCAGTCTAGTGGACTGTATTTTCCTTTATTTAACAATAAGGCCCCTCCTGGTGCAAGGTCACATGGAATCCAGCACAGTGAGCAGGACGCCTCTACCTCCCTCCTTCTCTACCTACCTGTCAACCTGTCCACCATCCCCCTGCCTTGCTAGCACATCTTGTGAACAGAGTGAGAAGCATTTTTATCCTGGTCACTTCTTTTAGGGATAGCAGACATACACCACGTCTGTCAGGACAGCTTACCATTTTAAAAACTCTGGGTGTGAGGATAACTTTTGTAGATTTCATTAAATTCCACTTTTAAAAATCTTATAAACAGAATGAAAAGCTATAAGCATAACTGTCAGCTACAGATTATGTGCATGTCAATTTCCTGCATTTAAACTTGAACCCTAGAACAAGCAATTTGAAACCAGGATTAAAATAGTCATGTATTCATTGAGTATCACTCTATACCACTGTTAAGAATTTCATTTAATCCTCATAGCATGGCAAGGTAGGTTCTGTTATTCTTACTTTATAAATGAGGAAAGTGAGACTCAGAACAAATTAGGTCACAGCTACGATTCCAGTACAAGTCTATCTGCTATTTACCGCTCGCTCCTATTTCAAGATTAAAACAATTACTGGTGTCCAGCTGCTTCATTTAAAGGCCCCTAAAAGATAAGCCACCAAGTCATAAAATTTATCTCTCTCCATACCATTGGGATGAAATTGTCTACTTACTGTAACTTGGACCTCTTATTTGGTCAGGGAAGTACCTGCCTCTGTAATACCTGAAAGTAGCAGCCACCATGAAATGTGGTTAGGGCCCAAACTTGAGGAAATAAGCATATCCTGTGTGTTGAAATAAAGGATGATACCATAATGCAGAACACAAATAAGTGGATGGTAGTCTAAATGTCTTTTAGAAATAGAAAACCTAGTGAGTGAGAACTTTTCAATATTTATTCAGCAATATTTATTCTTGGTTATCACCTAGAGCTGGCTAATGAGAAGAGCTGGGTAGTGACAGTGATTATTTCAGCCTGACAGCAAACATCTAGAGTGGACACTGCAGTCTTGAAAGTATCTGCAGTCTTCCTTCTGCCTAGAAGACAAGTTCTTTAAAATAAAATCAGGCTATACATGGTCAGCATCCCCACGATCAGAGCAACACCTATGACCGCTTAGCAACCTGCCGAGCCTAGTTGTAACTGATTCAGTTAAACAGCTAATTCCATCACAGTTCTTTGAGGTAGATGTCTATTATAATCTCCATTTGACAAATAGGGAAAGTGAGGCAAGCCTGATTAGGTTGCTTGTCAAAGTGGTTACAGCTTGTGAGGAGGCTGACTCAGGCAGTCTAGTAGCCTCTGATTGCACCGTCCTCATAAAGACTCAGCTACTTACACTGGCAATCCTCACTCTCTTCAAATCCCTTGAAGCCAAGAGCACCTCTATTTACAACTGGGGTCCACCTCTGTAGGGTGCACCCACCCTTCCTAATGTTCAGAGTGTCCTACTATTTCCCAGCCCTCTGCTCATCTCTCCACAACATCGAGCTGCTCTAAAACTCACATTTTGATACCTGGTACCATATTCTCCTGCTTCTTGGAGCAAGTTCACATGTCTGTGGTCAACTACTGTGCATCAAAACTGCTCCTTAGAACACAGGATAAATGGTGGAAGAAGCAGCCACAGAGAGCAGCATGATTAAAGGACACAGACCCCAGAGTTGCCTGGCAGCACACTCATCAGCTGACCTTAGTGGGATGCCACGGTGGGAACCTTCTCCAGCACGTCCAGTGCTGTGTGTTCCATACAAAGCACTGCACTTGCTTTCTGCAGCTGAAAACAGTCTCGGGCATTCTGGGTGTTAGACTTTCAACCTGTCTTAAATAGAGGTGAGTTCAAGGAGGGTTTATCATACTGTGTTCTGTACTGTTCTCCATAATTCTAACACTTCACTGTGTAAAATCTATGTAATAAGCAGTTTCCAGTAAAAGATTTACATATTACACCTGACTTAAAGAAAAATTAAATTTTCCAGCTTGCAAAGCTGAGTTCATCCAAGATCTATAGAGGCGCCGCAAATGGAAGCCCCCAGTTGTGACCTGCGATTTAATCAGCTACCAGCCTGATCATTTCCTCACCATATCGGCATAAAACAAAGAAATAATTGTTTTAAGAATGAAAAGTCTTCCTCTCTAAAAAACAAGCAGGGCTCTGTCCTATTCTACATGCTTACTAATGGCCTCAATGCAGGCACAGATGTACTTATCAAGTTTACCAGTGGCAAAACCAAGGTTGGGAGGGTCAGTTATGGTGAATTCAGGCTCAAAAAGAACTCAGTTGTGCCAACACTAACAAGATGAACTTCCCTATCAATGAAAGCACTGTGCTTAAGTTAAAGAAAGCTCAGCCACAAGACAAAGGATGGATGAAGACCAGATAAGCACCACTGACCGGGAAAGGACCAAGAGATTTCACATGCAGGGATCTCAGGACAGGTCAACACTGCAACACAGCTGCCCAAAAGAAGCGAAGACAACCCGAGACCACAGGACTGTGTCCAGAGCAGGGGAGGCAGTACCGCCTCATCCTCTGTATCAGGCAGAGCCTATGGGGTGTTGTGTTTCATTAGAGTCTCTGCACCTTAACTTGATGTTAAGGGAAACCGCTCCCAAATCTACATCAGAAAAAAGGCTGTTGTAGCTAGGGGCTTCACTGACAAAATGACCCTTAATGGGGCGATATGACAGCTGATCTCACAGTTTTAGAGGATTATACCCAAGAAAGAGCCATGTCACTACATAGTGTCTCAGGGAGCAGACGTGGAACTACAGCACTGGAGAGAATTATTGAAGGTAGATTTTGAACCATAATTAAGAATTATTTTGTATCACTGAGAACCATCCAAATATGGATTCTCTTCCTCATAGGGGAAAGAGGTTTCTCTGCCCTATTAGCTTGTTTAAGCAGTCAATACCCACCTGTTTCTGTCCTCATAAGGAATTCCTACATATGAGATTCCATGATGAAAATGCTTCTAATACCAGACACAGGGCCTTTCCCACTTGCTGATATTCAAAGAACCACAAAACCTCAAAGTGGTCCCAAAAGGTCATTTCACACTCTCCTTCGTTCTGAGAAAAAAGATTGTCAAACTGCTCACAAAGACCATTATAAAAGATTTCTTTACATATTTCTAAGAAGAGATTTTTTTTTATCTTCTTGGTATTCCCATAGTCCTAGCTTTTCAGGAAGTTCTTTCTGATATCTAATCTGAATTTCTTCTTCCCCGTATTATCTGTTCACTTGGATACCAAACTGGGCTCTATAATAATCATGACAGGAGCACAACTAGATATGTGAACAAATAATTAATAAAGAAAAGTATTTCTGAAGAAAAATATTAAGTAATGCATCTTAAAGTCCCAAGTGAAATGCCAAGTGTCATTCAGAGCAGTTACAAAAACCATTAGAAGACTAGTCGGCATACTTTCGTTCTCGAGTGCAGCTCTGACCTCCTTGAATAAGAGCTCTGCTTCTGTCTCTGTGCTGAAAAAGCAAGACAGACACTTCATGTGTTTAGATTAAAACCACTGAAACTGGAAGGCAAAGCACAGTAAGGCTGCAAAACTACAGGAAACCTTGAAAAGGCTGCTGACAACATTACTTGGGTTTGAAAATACCTAGTTAACTTAAAAGGTACCAAAATACAGATTAAACAAAACATGTCCTTCTCTCATTTCTTTAGAAAGTGGATAAGCTCCCAAAATACAGTCACCTTGAAATGCTGCTTAGCATAGAACTCTTGCTGGCCCTGCTCCTAGCAACTTACATGGTGTTTAGTAAATTGCTCAAATCCTGTGTTGATACACTTCTGCACTGAACTAATTTGCCTGCTTGTGAACCAATCAATTTTCTATTAAAACTCCAAGTCCCAGCTAACAGGCTAGCATAATCTATATTCTCTTGAAATGTCCACCCTCCAAAATAAAGCCAAAACCAAGCTCCTTTGAAAAAAAACTAAATCATCTCTATTAAAATAAATTATTTTCTGTAACTGCTACAACTTGGTTGTAGATAATATATGTCCACACAGAGGACAGCAAAGTAGTATCTATAACTGGAATTTGATTACAGGCTGCTCATATGCAGAAGACAGAGAACTGAAACCCTAGAAGTCCCAAAAGACTTGCTTCCCGTTCTGGGCCTGCGTAGGGTTTCTACTGACACAACAGACACACACACACACACACACGCACACACACACACACACACACACACACACACTTTCCTCCTGGTTTAACATTAGCCTATTATTTAGAAAATTGGAAAAACACCTAATGTGCCTATGCTTTGCAAACCAGCCATGTTAGCAAACATGCTTCACTCTAAAAATAGCACCAGTTTTTAAAAATGTCTCAGCACAAAGACCTCACTTGAACAATAAATGCAGTCAGTATATAAACACTATATAAAAGAGGAAATCCTCAGTTATTACCTGAGTATATACTATAGGACAGTCTTTTACTTTCACTTAAGAAAGCTAGCATGAATCCTTACATGGAAATGAAGAACAATAATATTTTTAGTCACTGTTCAAAGAATTGCTAAGAGCTACTCAGTTTATCCAAGGAAAAAGGTAATTCCCAGTGGATCACAATTCTATTCCAACCCATAGTACTCAACACTACAGGGCACAGCCACATCATACAATGGGCCATATTATTTCTAACTGCTCCTAAATGAATTCACATAATAGACTGTTGTGCAAATAGAGTTAGATTTGTGCAACAAACCACAACCAAGGAAGCTGAACTCCTCCGCACAAGAATAACTCAAAATTGAATCAGGAAGATGTAAAAATCCTGAACAACCCAATATCAATTAATGAGATTGAAAACATCATTAAAAACTTACCAACAAAGAAAAGTCCAGGCCCTGATGGATTCACAGCAGAATTCTATAAAACATTTAGAGAAGATCTAATGCCAACACTTCTCAAACTCTTCAATGAAATTGAAAAGGAAGCAGCTCTCCCCAACACATTTCTGGAGGCAAGTATTATACTGATACCAAAACCAGAGAGAGACCCAACCAAGAAAGAGAGCTACAGGCCAATCTTTCTCATGAACATAGATGCAAAGATACTCAACAAAATACTGGCAAATAGATTACAGCGAATCATAAGGAAAATCATACACCACGACCAGGTAGGATTCATTCCAGGAATGCAGGGATGGTTCAATATTCGCAAATCAATTAATATAATACACTATATTAATACAGTCAAAGACAAAAACCACATGATCATCTCAATAGATGCAGAGAAGGCTTTCGATAAAGTCCAACATACATTCATGTTACAAACCTTAGAAAAAATAGAAATAGATGGCCTATACCTCAATCTGATCAAAGCCATCTACAAGAAACCAACAGCCAACATCATACTAAATGGACATAAACTGAAAACTTTCACTTTAAAGTCAGGAACAAGACAAAGATGTCCATTGTCACCACTCCTATTCAACATAGTTCTGGAAACACTAGCCAGAGCAATCAGAAAAGAGAGAGAAATAAAAGGAATTAGGATAGGAAAGGAAGAAGTCAAACTATCACTATTTGCAGATGACATGATACTATACATGGAGGACCCCAAAAACTCCACAAGAAAACTCCTGGAATTAATTGACAAATTCAGCAGCGTAGCTGGATACAAAGTCAACACCCAAAAATCAATAGCATTCCTATACACGAACAACAA